>VZRM01007925.1:337056-358585 GCA_013397955.1 Grantiella picta | reverse complement strand
GGCAGCCGGACTCCCCGGCAACTGTTGCGAGAAAACGCAGCCGGGGAAGCGTGCACTTCCCAGTGGGAAAGAGGTTAAATCAAAGTTCACCCAGCCCAGAGGAGAAAGGCAGAGCACAGTTGGATTTTCCTGTGGTAGCAGCCAGAAGCAAGGAGCAGCCTCTCCTCTCAGTGTCCGGACCACCAGAGTGTCTGTTCCAAGGGCCGGCTCTTCCCTTCCCCTGCTCTGCCCAAGCACACTCTTGTCTCTTACAAAAGAGTTGATGGCTCTAGTCAAACAGCTATTTGTTGCTTAGCAGCAGGAATGGAGAGAAAATTCCAAGGTCCCCCCCAGCCTCCGACACCAGTGTATAACAAGGAAACACAGTAGCCATGTGTAACTGGAGAGAAGGACCAAATACCTTTGAACATCTTCACTTTCACTCTGTATTTCAGAGAAATGCTGAAGTTCTGCTGAGTTTCAGTCATGTTTGGAGCATTGCCACCATCAAAGGGTATAAATTAAAGCCATTTTACAGCAAGAAATCATAGAGTTCTGTAGTTCATAGCCCTGCTGGATATCCAATCCTATCTCTGACGCATATTTTTTTTCCCTTTTTGTAGTTTTCATTTGCTCATCTCTTCACAAGGTCAGAGTTTCAAGGCTTCACTCTTACTGAAATTTCAGGAGAAGAAAGAAAATAAACCTCTTGAGAATTTAAGTGTCCTTGCTGTGCTATATAAATTTTAGTGGTCACGAAAAGGTGACAAAGAAGAGTAGCTAAAGCCAAGTGTTATATGATTTTTCTTTAAAATTCTACTAAAATACTTATGTGCTAGTCAATAACACCTTTTTCTGCACTGCAATAATGCCTGTAGCACTCCCTATGGAACTCCTCATAGAGCACAAGAACAAAAGGAAGAAGCTACTTGGAGACCTTCAATAATATTTCATGAGAGAACTGACTACATATTGAGTCCTGATGATCTTCGGAAGTGAAAGCTAATGTATTGAGCCAATACAGCATTCCAATATGCAGAGCACCAGTTTATGATAATTACTTTTGCATCTGCATTTAGAGTACCACATGTAATTACTGAAGTGTATACTTTTCTCTCAGCAATGGTATGCAATTTCCATTAGTGGTCTTGGCAGTCATGCACATGCATTACAAGACCTCTAAGTAATCTGTAGCCCCTTGTAATTAAATGCAAAAAGAATTACAGCCAGTAGAACATAGTGAATAATTCACAAGCAATAACTTGCCTGATGAATTTAACCTATTTTTATGTGACAAAACACAATCAGGTATTCCATTGTTTTTTCTTACGCATTAAGTTACTCATTTATTACTTCATTCATCTGTGGTCCTTTTGCAACTTTGTGCAAAATATTTCAAAATTAGTATGGGAACAATACTGACTGTTTACATATTTCCTCACTGAAATTTTACATTAGGGGTTTAAAAAAAGATGCTGAAGCATTGAAATTTGAGGGTTTTCTCTTTACAAAGCCACCAGATTGAAAAATTCTTTCTTCGGTTAAAGATGAAACAGTTCAAAACCTGTCTATCTTAAAACAGTTTTCACTAGAATCACCTGAAAAGCATAACTGCCGCCTAGCAGTAAAATCTTATAGTTGGAAATTCAAACAGTACACAAGTGGAAGGAGCCTCCTGGGTCTTTGAATCTTTTCACTCACATTGAGGCTTATCATACCATCTCTTTATTAACTAAAATTTTACCTTATTAAGCACCAGCTACATTAATTTCCTTGCTACAGTTTCCTCATTAATATTTTTCCACAGGTTCAATATACAAATATTTCTCTTCTGTCAATTCAGTATTTTACTCAAATGGAGATTATTCTTTATGGAACACAAACCAGATGCATTTGCAAACAGCAGTCACTTATCTTTCAGAATTTATTGTGTTAGGTTTAAATAAAAAAGAAATGTACTATCCTCATTTTTGTCAGTAAGATTCATCTTTTATCTAATTGGATATTTCACTATCTGGATGGTGTCCCTTCTCTACACTTCTTATGATTTGCATTCATTCTGATTCTCAAATATGAGTGATTGGAATTTTACATGTTATTATAAATGGTGTTACATGTGTGTCCAAAACAAAAGCAATCTCTAGACTATGAAACACCATGGAAGAAAATATTTCACAGGATTTTTTTTTAATACAAGAGTGCAACTTAATAATTCCTATGCACACCATGATACTGAATTCTGTCAAGAAATTCCACCAACAGAAAGGAGCAGATGAGAAGAACGTGGATTACAGAGCAAGAGAAATGCTGAAATTGCATAGAAAATCTCAGAGCCCAAAAAATTCTTAGTAGACAGCAAAGTATTTTTCAGAGTCAAACAGTCTAATTAACCCCATTTAAACTAAGTGTGGCAAACTTATTAGCCTTAACAAAGGAAAAAGAAAGGCCAGGGACACATATTTTTAAACTCAATATTGTGTTTTATGCTCAATACATTTCATCTGTTTTTTCTCATGGTAAAATTTCAATGAACGTTTTTCACAAAAATTTTCAATTTTTAAGTCTGTTTTCCTGGTATATTACCACTAATAAGTACAATCTAGTAAGGCTTGATTACACATATTTAGAATTCTGTAATAATTTTGTTCCATGAAATTATTAAAATAATTTATGAAAATTGATAATGAAAAACTCTTTTTGTTGGAGGATGTTTCAATATTACTATAAATAATTATTAAAATTGATAGTAAATATTAAATTTATTTGTTTCAATTCCATTATCCCTGTTGAAAAAACAATTACTCCAAACGGTGAAAAGGCACATTAGCAAAGCAATGAAAGTTTGTTGAGTTCTTTTTACTTGTCTCTTAATAAAAATATTAGTATGTACCTGTCTAAAGATTGTGTTGGGTTTTGTGGTTTAGTTTGGCTTGGTTGTTTGGGTTCTTTATGTGAAGCTGTTGGTTCTAAGTCTTTCAGCTTAAAAGGTCTCTGAGTGGAGTCTTCTCTAGAAAGAATATCTTGTCTAATGAAGAGAAATGCAAAATCTAAATTCAAGTTTCATCTCCTGTATTAGTCAATGTAAATACGCTACAGTATATGGCATCACAATCTGTGTTTGTCAGATAAAAGTTAAAAATATTGCTAATTTTAAACATCAAAACATTCTATTGTCTGTCACTGTTTTATAAGAAACACCTGTGTAATGGGAATTGGACTGATGTCACTTGTGTTCTGTGATGAATAAAAATGAAATTTTGCAGGCCATTATATTGCAAGACATCAATGATGTGTCATATGTTCGTGGTCTTTCATAACTAACTTTGTTTTGTTAAGACAAAAGAAAATAACAAACCCTAAAATGAAGAAGTTCTTTTTCATCAGGCAAGGCATTTTAAATATGTCCAACACAACTGCTAAATGAAACAGAACTCACAGTCTGTATGATTACACACTAACTCAAGGAAAGAGAAGAAATGCTTACCCTTAACTACAACCAATTCCTCTAAAAGTCATATTTTAATTCAAGTGAAAGGAAATCAGAAGTGCTTTGTTAGAGACAGATTTTATCAGATACCCAGAAGGAAGCCATGAGTGCAAACCCTCAATCGAATATTTAAAGTTACATAGAGAGATGCAGTTTATAATTTTCAAGGTCTTGTTTCATTTTCCCCTTTTCCCTTTTTCTTTTGTTAATTCAGTATGTTTGAAATAAGCCTTGGGACTCTTTCTAATTTATAATTAATTTCTATTATTAGCAAGTCATTTCAGCTCATCTAGAAACTGGAATTTGATTCTACACTCACTGAAACAAACTCCTAGGGTAAGGATTCTCTTCTCATGTCCCCCCAAACATCACAGGGAAGGAAACATCAAAAGAGCCATTATTTCCCTCACTTACCTCATTTTAGGATTCCATTTACTTTGTTTTAGGAGGACACAGACAGCAGATAGGAAAGAAGGAGTTGGAAAGGGAGGCAGGAATTATGCAGAGACAAGGATCGTACTGCTTTAAGACATAGATGTAAAGCATTAAGTTCAAATCCTACCAAAATCTACTGCTTTTTACAATAAGAAAAGTGCAAATTAATTTTAAACCTTTTTCTTACTCCAAAAAGAACAGAAAAAGAGCCTATATAGTGAAATATCACTTAAATTATCCTATTCCTTTTTCCCTTCACCCATCTTTTCATTTTATGTATCATTTGCACATACACAAATGCACAAGAAGAGATCAAATATAATTGTGTATAATTATGTACAAGAATCTTTTACTCACAGAAAAATAAGTTGCCACTGAAAAAAACCCCATGTTTACATACCCATAAAAAAAAATTATTAGAGTTTCCAGGGTGTTTTCCACTCACCTTTATCCTTTTCTGGAGGAAATGACAAAGCATTTCGGTTAGGTATCATCATTGCACTCCACAGTATCCCAGGCCATTTCAAGCATTGAATATGTCTAAATGAACGGAATTATGGCTTGACTTTAATTGCTTTCAGAACAGAAATGAAAATGGTACGTAGATTTTACATGGACTGAATACATAAGTGTGTATGTACATGTATATTACATGCATTCAACCTCTTATACATGAAAATTACCTGGCCAGGAATGCAACAAAAACAGTTGCATACAAAGGCATTCATTTTAAGATAGCAAAATATTGACATATCTATTCTTTAAAAATAAACCACCCAAGTAAATGATTAAAGCATATGGTTAATTGCCCTGATAAAGTAGAAAAAGAATTATAAAAGGCTTGCACACACTAATTCGTTTCTTATTACACAAGTGGAAGTAATTATACCATTCCTTTAGAACCTCTGCAGGAGTCAAATACTCCCACCGGCTGTGCATTGAATTGTTATTTAGAAAATAATCTCTTCAATGCTATTGCAAAGTACATGGAATAAGTTTGAAATCAGCAAATTATTTCCTCATTTGAATACCTATCGCAAATTGTTTTCAATAAACTTAGTAAACAATACATAAAAATATCATCATCTTTATGGAACTTCTTTGAGAAATAGTATAGAAAAATCAATTATTTGGAAAGATATATAAAAATAAATCTATAACAACTTATTAACTTTGGAAAAAATGATGCAATGATTAATCAGTTATTTGATTATGAGACAGACTATATTACTAAGATGTCTAGTGGAAACCCATTGGCAACTAAATAAATCTATTGTCTTCAGGCAATTTACCAATTGCAACAACATATCTGTATATATGTGTAGAGTATATATATACATTATATATATAAAAATACTTTAATTTTGGCAAGATGGTTTAAGTAATTAGGACCATAAAAAAAAGAACATTTCAGATTTTATAAATGACAAATTATAGACCAGAAAGATTAACAAATCGACATTATAATAATGTATAAATTTGCAAGGCAAATGTTGCCAGTCCATATTTAATACGTGGTAACAGAATGAAGACTGTGTTCTCAGCAAGCCATTAAAAAAAATAACTGCAGACAGCTCAGGTACATTTGAACAAGTGGTAAAAACTATGGGGTTTTTATTTTCTCTCTTGGAATAACTTTTACTTTCAAAATCAGACTTGACAAAAGCCCACTGAAGCTAAAAGACCCTTCTTGGCTTTGGAGCAGACTTTGAAGAATATCCTTGTGCTGGTTTTGACTGGGTAGTTAATTTTCTTCAAAGTGACTAGCATGGGGCTATGCTTTGGAATTGTGTTGAAAACAGTGTTGAAAATATAGGATTTTTTTTTTACTGTTCAGCAGGGCTTACACAAAGCCAAGGACTTTTTCTGCTTTTTGTACTGCTGTGCTGGTGTGGAGACCAGGAGTGCTTGGGAGATTGTCAGGAGACACAGCCAGGACAGGTGACCCCAACTGACCAAAGGGATATTCCAGACAATGTGACATCCTGTTCTGTATATAAAGTGTGGGGAAGAAGGAGGAAGGTGGGGACATTTTGAGTGATGGTGTTTGTCTTCCAAGTCACTGTTAGACTTGATGGGGCCCTGCTTTCCTGGTAGTTTCTGAACACTTGCCCAGCCATGGGAAGCAGGGAATTGATTCCTTATTTTTCTTGCTTGTCTGAATGGCTTATGCTTTCCCTATTAAACTGTTTTTATATAAACCCATGAGATTTTTACCTTTTAATTTTCTGATTGTCTCCCTGATCCCACAGGGAAAGAGGCTGCATGGGGCTTGGCTGCTGGCTGGGGTTTAACCATGACAGCCCTTTTTTGGTGCCCAATGTGGGGCATAAAGGTTTTGAGATAATGACAGATTTGACTGGGATGTGAAAGACAATTGAGAGCTATTAGTGCTGCTTAGCTCGTCATCAGCAGGCTCCTGTGCTTGCCTTGGGGCTCACTGTCCTGGCTGTATATTTGCAGCTAGTGTTCATTATAATCCTCACAGAGGGCACACAGCAATTCTGTAAACTTTTCTGAATGAAAAAATATTTGCCTTGAATTGTTGCTTGGAGAAGGACCATGGTGAATACTCCTTTGCTAGCGGAAAAAGATGGAATTAAAATATTTACCTAAACATACCTTCCATCTCTATTCAAAGGTGGAAGTGTAAAAATATGGAGAAAATTGTCCTAAAATCATCTCAGGTCTGTTGAGACCTGTCACTCAGAACTATTTCTACTACTATAGTGTAAATAGTAAGTGTAATAGAATTAATCCAATAACTTTATTACCATAGACATTAAAAAGTGTTTAAATATAATTTCTACCTGCCACAGTGGAGAAAAATATTTAGAATTGTGCTAATTCACCTATGATTCTAAAATTATGCAATTTCATATATTAGAGTGAAATGAAATGTATGCATTGTGAAATTTTTTAAAGTGCCTCTGATATAGTCAGTAAATACTTATCTTACTGCGTTCCTAAATTCCAGATCCATGATTATCCATCATTAATAAAACACAGAATTAGGAGTAAATTTTGTATTATTGTTATGGATTTAGGCTCAAATAAGTTTAACTACAAAAAGCTGCTCATAAAATTCAATAATAAATACTAATTTCCTGGGGGGGTGATAAGAAATATTTATAATTTTATTTCTTCTTCCTGTTCTGATGAGGTAAAATTATTTCTTAGTCTTGTGTTCCTATGAATCCTTGTTGTGTAAAAACAAACTTTATTTCAGCTGGCACACTGGAAAGCTTGATTTTAATAAAGAGTATTCCCACTGTCTAATACAATGTGTTTGACAGCCAGACCATTTAAATATTTAGGTGGATTGTTAAATAGTGCATGGTAAAAAGCAAAAATACATCTAATCTTATTTGTTTGTCATGTAACCATGCTACTTTTTCAATTTCCATTAAAAATAGCAAATAAGGATCACAATGGAATGTGAAAAAATGCATGAAGAACCAGAGCTTCTTTATGAATTTTCTGTATTTTTCTTACCCTAGTAAGCATGCCAGAATAAAATCAGATTTCATGTTTCAATCATTTCAATTTGTTCAAATGAGTAAGGTATATGTAAGATATGCTCGTAGGTACAATTATTCTCTATAGATATCAGTTTCTTTTTCACATCCCAAGAATGAGATTTGTTAATTTTACGAAGTAATTCACCCACATCTTTCTCAGGTAAGCTTAGTTTGTGGCTGAATACAAACCTAAATTTATAAATTATGTTAATTTCATGGTCACTGTGGTATTTTTGAAAATAGTTGTATCATCATATACACATCAAGAAATGTAATTTAATTGCCACATTGATAAGTTTCTGCTCAGAAGAATAAAGCTATTATGAAGAGCTGTGAAAAGAATCAATAGATTTGCTTAAAATGGGAAATTGTTAAATCTAAATTGTTCTGATCGTCCTTAAATTTAACAAGCTTTGATATCTCAGTAAGATTTTTAATTAGCAATGTTTGATATCAGGTCTGCCAAATACTGGACTGAGGATTCAGCAGCTCTTAAAAACCTTTGAAATATACAAAAGTAATAAATAAGAAATTGGCTTATAAGCAGGAAATTTTTCAAAAATGTACATTTTGCAGAGTTTCTGCATTCAGTTTCTTTGCTTTTCTTAGTGACATTTCTGTGCATAAATCCCCATTCCATGCTTGTGTGTGTACTGCCATGGGGAGCATTCATCCAAAGACAGTGAGCATTCTTCTGCAACGTGACTCTCTTTAGGCAGCTGACAGTGTGAAACTATCAGCATTCATGCCCTGATCTCCTTGTTTCCTTTACTTTAAAATAAGTAAGAAAATGCTGCAGAAAACCAGAAGTAATATTGTCATGTGAGATTACTGCCCATCATTAAAACTATGAATTCCATTCTGTAAATCAAACCATCGATTAGACCAAATCTATGAGGTTTTTATTTCACACCCATGTGGTGTGACCTCAACAAGCCTTTCTGAGCTGATTAATACTTTGGTGTTGAGAGTGAATTTATTTTCCTGGACTTAACTACTCCAGCTGTCAGCCACTGGTGATAGATATGGATGACCATCATTCAACTAATTAACCAAAAGTTTCTAAGTCATTAATGAATCTTGCATTCTAAGAAGAAAGTAAAATTAATCTTCCAGGATTAACTGATTGGATGCTTTTGCTAAGGAGTCAAGCTAGCAGCTGGGGATATGTTGTAGGTTGTATCATGATTTAATTTAAATCTCATTTAAAGAACTATAGGAAAGCTCTGGACTTATTAATGAAGTATGGGCGATGTAAAAGAAGATAAAGAAACATTAAAAGTCCTTTGCATTATAGTAAAGTACGAATAGAGCCAAAAATGAACAGGCAGGACAGACTACTCACAGGTTTCTTGTGCAGTCTTTCCTAAGATCCCAGGCTGGTAGGACCATTCAAGTAAATGCTTAACCCTCTCTGCATGACTAAATAGCAAAGATTTCTGGGGACCTGAGAGCCTTAATTAACTGCTTTTTCATAAGGAAGGGGCTTAAGCTAATATTTATATTCAAACTCATCATTAAGCTCTTTTCTTAATGCAAGCCTAGGCCAGAGATTCAGAGAAAATTAACAAGCATGATGATATTTTCTTTCAATCTTCAAAACTCGTCTTGTAGCATTAGGTAACAAATAATGCAATGTCCTGTTTCTGCATTCATTTGTTGTGTACTGATACACACAGTCAGTGAATGGTGCTTATATAGGGACGTAAACAATTGCAATAAGATGATGACTAGAAAATTCATGTGTGTAGCACATACACATACCTTGCACATGCCTTTATTGATTTAAAACTTCTTTTTCTCTAGCCTTCTGGAAAAAGCAGTAAGGAAATAATAGAATTAATAATAGCTAAAATAAATGCAGTTACTTGATTGCCTTCAAGAAGCAAATTAGTCCGACACATTTTTTTCATGTTAAAAAATTAGCCAATTCTCTTTAGTTGCACTATTTTCCATTTTAATTACAATTCTACATTCAGGGGGAAAATTCAAGTTTCACAGGCCATTCTTACATATTAGTTAATTTCCAATGTAAAAGTAACATACTTCAGACTTCAGAATCCATCAAGGCTACTGAGACCTTATCAGCTATCTAGAAATCTAGAGAAGTTCTTGCTAGCAGTTATGATTAGATAGGTAGACAATTTAAAATTGAACTGATGGTAGCTGAAATAAGAAATAGGCAGAAAAATTACCTGACGTGTGTGTCCTAAATGTTAAAAAAAACTCCAGTTCCTCCCTAAATGTCACCACAATTGGATGGCTTTTAGGGTCTGTACTTGTATTTTTTAAATTAAATGAAAAGGTCTAGTACAGTTTGAGATCAACAAGTAGATCTCAAAGAACCTCATATAAGCAGGTGTCTGGGTTTTTTAAATTAAAATAAATTCCTTTAAAAATAAATGCATTATGCCAATTTCAGTTCCATTATACATTTTACATGGATTTAACAACCTAAGTGGCTTCTGGCTGCCAACACCTCTAGGTTTTTATATTGCAAAACAATACATGCTTTTTCATATCCAACTCATTAAATAATTGCCTTGTGGTATAGTTTGTGATTATAGTTTCATTAAGTGACTGCTATGATACTGCGTAGAAATGATTCCTACTAATTTTGTGAGACCAGTGCAATGTTGCAGCTGCAATTTAAATAGTACTACAGGTTCATTGTACAACTTTATAAACAGGATCATTTTTCAAGGTATATGCCAAATCAAGTAAAATCTGTGGACATGTAATATGAAAAAATGGCTCTTCAAGAATAAAAAAAATCTCCTAATAATGAAGAATGTGTACATTTCTTCAGCTCTGGGGAATATTCTCAACACTGGTCACATTGCTGGTGAGTTATTGAACCTTTTATATACACAGGAGGGAAAAAAAAGAGAGATAATGGGTACAATAATCATCCTAATAATACCACAAGCTGAATTCCAACTTCCAAACCTCTCTTTAAAGGCAAAAGTTAGCTTCCAAAGCTTTTTAAGGGGCTGCTGCCCTTTTCAAACCACATTTCAGGTGCATCATTCTTGCTGATTTATACATGCTAAATTCTATGTGCCCTATTCTTCCTGCGTAAAGCTGAAGAAGGCTGTGTGATTTCATTCTGCACCCTGGCAACCTCTTTCAGCTCAGACTGGTTGAAAAGTCTAAAGGCTAATTACATGAATATTGGCTACAGTCTGAGCTGGGGATAGATAGAACCTATAGCTTGTGCCTGACGCACAAATACAAGATACAGGCAGACCATTTCTTTCTCTAAAAAATATTTGAGACTCTTCCCCCTTCACTCACAACTATTGACACAACGCAGCAGGAAGGAGGCATAGCAAGGGGAACAATGGTAAAAATTCAGGGTAATATTTCAGACAGTGTAAAGTATCAACAGAAGAAGCACCTTTCTTGTTGTTTTTGTATTTTTCTTTTTAAAGAACAAATTAAAACTGGTTCATGACTCTGAATTAAACATTAGGCATCCAAGACAGAAGTAATTGTCACTTTAGAGAAATATGCATAAGGCCATGTTCATTTCGTATACATACACAACACAAGAGAATTTATAATTATGAGCGAGATAACCATAAAAAGAAGCTCTGGGGAAAAAAGTACTAATAAAATAGTTGACTCTTCAGTGGACATTACTATGGCTGTATATCCACCACCTGTTTGCAAAGAGTGAGATTGTTGGGAAATATGTACTTTGCTTAAACCCTGTTCATTCTACTATTCTTCTACAGAGGAATCTGTTACCATATCTGACAGTGTTGTGATGGATCCAGGTTAAAGCCCAGTTGAAGATCAAACTGAAAGGAAATATCCCTAATCCTTTCTGGTCACAGTGGAAATACTGTAATCTGACAATACTGAAAATCTTCCTTCTGTGGAATTATTGAAAAAAAATGCAGATTAAATTGTCAAGAGACTACACACCCAGTTAATCAATATAAGTAATTAGGGATTAAAACAATAACTATTGTTAAGGCAGAGGTGTGTGACACTCCATTTTCCTGATTCAGTCTCAGATTTGTTGTGACTTTTTGTACAATTCTGATAAAAGAACCACTACAGTCAAAAACTGTACTCCCAGCATTTTTAAAAGGAGAAATTCCAGTCAAGTTTCATGGAAGAATTAATAAGGAGGAGAATAGCAGAACCTTGTACCTAGTGCTGGTCTTTTTACTCAGGAAACATATGATTCCCTGACTTGTATGACACAATTTTTTTAACTCTAACTCTCAATCTATAGTTGGCTATGCTGGTCTAGAAGTCAGACTGGTTAGAGGCATGAAGCTAGGTGCTGTTGCCTGTTCTGCTACTAGTCTGCTATATGATTTTGCACAAGTCTTTCAAATTCTCTGCATTTTCTCTCTGCGCTTCTGATTCTCTCAGGTTTCTTTATAATCAGTTCTTGACTGTTTTTGACCATATAAGAACAGGTTCCTATTCTTCCTAATTTCTTCCTAAAGAAATTGATGTGTTTTTTTGATTTTTAGTTATTGACTTCTGGGGTTTTTTTCTGATTTGGTTTGTTTGGTCTTTTTTTGAGTTAGATTTTTTTGTGTTCTGTTTTTTTTCTTGAGGGATTTTTGGGGGGGTTGGTTGTTTTTTTTTTTTTGGTCAGTTGGTTTTGGTTTTGATTTTGGTCTTAAATTTAATATGAGGACTTTTCAGTTTGAAATTATACTGCCTGCAAACATTTTGACATCAAGAAAGAGACTGGACACTTGGAAGTTACTGGAATCATTACCTGCAGCATTCTAACAAATCTTTTGATTTTTATGTGAAGCTGAAGAAGTGACAGCAGTGACTGCAGTAAGGCATTATCAGAGCTGCCTACAGCAAATGCTGATGTTTGTGTGGATGAAGAGGAATCTGCAAGCACTAGATGGACTGAATCACTGCTCTGTGTGACTCAGCAGAGGATCACTGTAGGTATTTTTGTGTAAAGCTGCTCAGCTGCAGAGCCAGTAGCTTCTCAGTGCTGAACATTGTTATGAATTTTGTTACTTACAGACAGTAACAAAAATCATAATGGAATTTAAGCCAAAGGGACCCTTTGGAAACAAAGGAAACAAAAACTAGGACGACAACCACAAGATGGGAAATTCTGTACAGTGATATTTGTATATTCTATGAAAATGTCCCAATGTGACACTAGCCAGGAGATGGTTTGAACAAAATAGGACATGTTTTACACTCTGCAATCAGCTTCCAGCCTCCTTTCATCTACAAGGAAGAGGAGTTTTTAAATGCCAACATCTAACTGCTCAAAAACTAGTGCTGAAAATTTTTGCATACAAGAAACCATCTAATGTCAACTCTAATCATTTGAGTCTCTAGTCATTTATAGAAGGACTCTCAGTTCTATTTTGTTTGGCTTGATTGCAATTTGTAAACTTATGGAAAGCAAGTCTAAAAGAAGAAGAAAAAGGGACTATTTTGGCTGTTTTCTAGTATTAAATTTTTACCAAGCAGCTTCCCTCTAGAAATGATCTGGCTGCTATTTAAACATCTCTGGGAGTTCTGATAAACTTTCTCTCACACATCAATTTAAGCCACCCACACGCTAAGTAAAAGCAATTAATTGCGTACAGGAAAGAGTGGGAAAGTTTTTAATGGACACACTGTCGCCCCATCAGAGAAAGATTTCAGCTCTGTACTGCAGAGCATTCAGGATTCGGAGAAACGACAGAATGATCTTAACCTAACATACATCTTTAGGTACTAAACAAAGTATTGGTAGCATGAATTTCTCTGCTTCAGTGGGCTCTGGGTCAGGACATAAGATTTCACAACATGAGCAAAGAACTTTAGAGAAAAGGCTGAGAGAACTGACCTAAAGCACAAGAAGAGAGAAAGTTAAAGATCCCCCCCTCTCCATGCAAGCCCTGTACAATTTTCTTTCATGTATAAATAATAGCCATACTGCATAAAAGGTGCAAGATAGATCATCTTTAATGGCTTAAAACGGCAGCCAAAAATAGAATCTTGGGATTTTTTTTCAAGTCCTTTTAGCACATTCTAGGACAAAGCCCCTGTCAAGAGGAATAGACATTTTTGGACAAGCCAGCACATTTGTTCCCATAACCTCAAATGGAAATTCCCAACCATCCGTGAAATCAAAGGGAAGACAGGTTCCTCCTACAAGAAGACATTTGTAATTATACTGTTAGGGATCAGCATTCTCTCCCTCTCTTTTATACTCCTACTCCTCCTATTCTTTCTTGTGATCTCTCACCAGGTCTCATTAGAGAAGAAAATCAGAAAGGAAAATAGACACAAAATAAGAAACACTTACTTAAGCTGACTTACAATATGAGAAGTCTTTCAGTTGTGCACACAAGACAGTTAATCTGCATGTACTGATCAAATAATAAAAAAGAACCCCACAAAGTAAATATTAAAAACCAATTTCTATATGCACCAATTAATTCAGTCAGAAATCTTATAACCTGAAAAAATGTATAGGTCCTATATGGTCTAGACAGTTATAGCCTGCACATATTCTACTGTAATTTAAGCAGATTTCATTTTTAGTCTAACTTCAGGAGATATATATATGAAGGATTCTTCCCTGCAGCGCAAAACCATATTGACTGAATGTTGACAAGGCTGCTGCTGTTGACTATGCTTGATACACCTGAAGCCTTTAACCTTACCTGTCAGACTAATTGCACTGTGCATGTGCAGATTGAAGGAACTTCTATCCTGTGTTTTATGTCACCTGGGTAGTTCAGGGGAATCTGTATGTATTTCTAGTCAGTGACACAGAGAAGTCGTGGCTTCCCTGGATTCACTGAGGAGAAAAGGAGAAATGCATTATGCTACTGCCTACAGGAAGAGAAAAAAAGTCATCTGACTAAACTTGACTGACTAAACTTTCGCTCAGAAGTGAAAAGGACCAACAAATTTTATAAAGAAAATAAATTGCCTGTGCATGAGCTGATTGAGAAAGAAGTGAGCAGCATGGGAAAGAAAAAGCATTGGGAGGACTCAGACTGGAGTGAGAACATAGTTATATTAAAGATAGAAAATAGCTATTAGCTTGCATTTGCCCTTCCTTCTGTGTGTGTATGGAGTTATGCATGTTACCTCATGAATGCCAGGATCCATGAGATGAAATACATCTAAGAAAGGCTATAAGCTCTTTCAATTTTGTGATCCAGTATATGGAAAAGGCAAGGTAACTCTTCCATTAGTGGGATCTGAGTGTCCTTTCAAATCTATGGATATGTGATAAGATTTGGAAGGCATGTATTGTACCTTTTACATGGAAAGTTATGCAGAATATTCTCCTCATTTTCTGTATTATCAGACCTAAGAATTTCCAGAAAGTAACCTAAATTAATAGCTGCAAAAAGAGGAAATGCAGACTTAAGGTGTTTTTCATCTTGTGAATTTTGTGTAAACAACTTCAGACAGTTACCCACACAGGAAAATTTTCTTACCTCTTTACTGCCACAACCTACTCCACAAAGCATGAAACAAGGGCTATCAGTTATTTCAGAGAGTGTACATGCTCCTTTCTTTCCCTTTTCCTTTGACCTTCCTTCCTGCAGTCCTCCCACATTTTTATATTTTTTTTATCATAAGCACAGCTCTGTCAATCTGTTCCAACTAATCCCTGGATCAGTTCAATATAGCTGTATCTAACAAGGTGTTTACCTCTGAAGCATTTGCAGATAATTCCCATTGGCTATGGACTGCCCCAGGAAAGACAGAAATCCTGTATTTCCTGGCATTCAGAAATCAGCATCCTGAAAAGTCAGAAAATACACCAGAAAACCTTCCATCTGCTAAAGTTTTTGGCTTTTTGTCATTGGATATGTAAGATGAATAAACAGGCTTAACATGGAATCAAGTTAAAATACTAACATCAAACACAGAAGAGATGGTTATATGCCCAAATGGGCAAAAAAGACACCAGAAGGTTTGTACAGAGCCAATGCAAGTGCATGGTCTAGCAAAGATAAGCAATCAAAACAGTACAAAAATGTCAGCTCAGCTGTTTGGAAATTCTTTTCTTCTCCACAGATAAAATGGGGGCATGACAATATTTTTTCATATTTTTATTACAGGAATATGAAAATGTACTGAGGGCAATAAGAACCTTACTGTGCTTCCTTTTACACCTGTGTAGCCCAATTAGACATGAAATAGGCAATTATTCTCTTTTTACAGGTGCAGAACTGAAGTCCAGTGACAAAATCATTGATTTTTCTGAAAGTCTATAGCAGAGTTAAGGCAAAGAACAGAGATGCCTTGAATCCCAGAACTAATGCATTGCCATCTTCTCCTCCTCTTACAGAAAAAGGAGTAGGCGATTCAATTTGATGTTTCACCCTTCTGTTTTTTTCATACAACAAAATTAATTCCCATGATGAATTTCTGTGTTGATACTCCTACTCCATGTCTGATACAGCTTCAGTTTAATCATTTCTCCTCTATGTGTGTTTTACTAGCTGAAAGTGTTTATGAAATATCATCTTATTTTCTTGTGTAAATGCATTCAGGATTCAAAGATCACCCCTTTGTCTTTCCTTTGCCTTTGTGTTATCACCTAGCTTCAGGATACAATTTGAATATGGATGCTATGATTAATTTTCATGGCATGATGAAGGAGTAAATTTTCTAAAGTGTTTAGTGACTTCTCACTGAGGCCCAGAATCTTTCACTGTGTTATGACAACATATTCTCCTTTGACAGAAAATTTGTTTAATATACATAAAAGCTTATAGAATCCTGGAGACTTGAATTCTTATAGCCATACATGTTATTAAGCAGGCTTTGTGTGATGATAAGTAAAAGTACTTGTAAGAGGCAGAATTTTTCAGCTTTATGCAGAACAGACATTCTGATGCTTTCCACTACCTCTATGAACTGGTGGAAAACCAAAGAATAAAGTTCAATGAGATTAAAGTACATGGATTTACTTCCTCTTTCTCAAAGGCAGAAAATCTGTAGTTCTGGAGCTATTCATCCCCTGGATCAACTTTCTTTGTACATCCCTCACAGACACTAGGATTAGATCACCTATCATGAAGGCCGTCCACTTATATCCAGGTTGCTTTGTAGAATGTGGAAAGAATTAGCTTATTTAGGGCAAATCTAGAATAATTCCACTGAAGTCAATGTGATTTCTCTTATTTTTCTTTCCAATAGGAATGAGAGCAAAATATATCTCAGTTAAGTAAATTCTGACATCCCTGCCTTCTAAGAAGAGCTGAAATGTAAAATTTAAAGGTGAGAGGCTTAAAGTATCCATGTCTAATGGTCTGTAATACAAATGCACTACGTTCTCATATATGTTCTCATAGTTACTTGTATTCATTTTATACTTTTTTTTTTAAAATTTCTATAACTCATCTGATTTAACCAACTGAGCAAGCAGCTGAGCTGAAATCTAGGTGACAACAAAGTAATTTGAAGCAGAGCGCCCTTTTGCTCTGTGGACAGCAGTCCTCTCTTTTCACACTGGAATATTTTAGCACATCTTAGAGACAGACCTGACTCATCAGTTAACACTGCACAGCAGGGATAGGGAAGAAATCATGGCAAGATTGAGTTTTGCAGGCTTCATGTGGGAGAGCACTTACATAAGTAATTCAATTTGTTTCATTGTGCTGCTGTGCATAATCTGTCAGCCTCTTAAAATGGGTAGGCTGGGTATTGGCATTAGTCAGCTCAGCAGTATTGCTTTGTACCTGGACAGGAAAGCACATAACTTTGTGCCCAGGTCCAAATTTTACAAAATTTTTATAGCATTTATGTCATAAAGTGTGTGTATTTCTGACCAGGGGCACCTTCCTCTCCAAAATGCAAATGTAGGTGACTAGGACTGGATCTGATTTTTAGCTTTTCTCATCTGCAGAGAAATAATTGTTTTCCTGAACCCAGAAATAAAGATCATAAGGAGTTATTCCCAGTTTTTTGGAAAAAAAAAAAATTAAAGAAAAACTTCTCTCTAAGGTTTTTTCTCTATGGTTGACTTTCTGGGGCTCTGAAAACAAACGTTTCACATTCCCATGGCAAAAGAACATCCCACTCCTGCAAACTCTTCATCATTCAAGTAACCTACAGTTATCAGTAGTCACCTTTCAATGGGATGAGAGACATTAGCAAGGTAACAAACATCTTCACCTGCCTGCAACAAAATTCTCACTGAGCTATACTTTAAGCCATAAATACTCCCACTGAAGTGAAGAGGAATAATTATTGTGTATAGAACTCCCAATAAGCACAGGTATCAGAGCTGGTCTTATCCAAACAAGTCCCAGCCCTTTAATGAATTTTATGCAATTGCTATTCTGCAACCACATACAGCCCCATTAGCTTCAACCAGGATCCGTGGGGACTCATTGCAAAACTAGGTCTTAAAGGCAGGCTGCCAAGAATGAATGGTTTAACTTAAGGGATGATGTTAAAATGATTTAGATTGACAGTTAAATTAAGTGAAACTACCTGTGTAGACACACACCAGTTTAGTATGCCCCTGTAATTTACAGTTTAAAACCCCAGGAGCACCCACACACCACCTCGCAAGGGCTTAATACTGCAACATAACAGACTTTGTTTGCTAACAGCACTCAAGAGGCACATTCTGTCTGACAATTTCTCCCTCCTTTGTGAATCAAGAAATCTGCAGCATGACCTATGCCTAATGATGAGTTTCTTTTCTTTACCAGGATGCTCTGCCCATCTGTCCTGCCCTCTCTGCCCCTGCACTCTCTGATCACCTTGCACAGCTGTCAGGGGGTGGACTGTCCATTTCTGACCATGTTGATCCTTTTCATGATCCCACTTGATCTGTAAGAAATAAGTGAGCCTGTGAGTGCTGGTTTTTGAAATCTCATCAGAGATATTTCTAACAGAAAAATAGACTTTTTAAATCTTACATAAATAAAATGAAAGATCTTTTCCTGGCCTCTCAATCTTGTACTGCATTCAGTGAACAGTCTTCCTTCTCTTGATACAGTATAATCTGAAAATTACATGGGGAGACCACTGTTGACTTCAAGCCCTGTGCCAGTGATTTTACTGAGCTGTGGAATAAGACACAATAGCAGATAATTTGCTGCAGATATAACACTGTGAACTATTTTTCAAATATCCCTGTTCTCTGTTTTTCTCTTCTGGATTTGGCAACAAATTGTTGGCCCTTGATCTTGTGTCCTTTATCTGCCACAATCCTGTGCCAGCTATACACAATATCTGTAAAGCCAGACTATGGTCTAGTAGGTAGCTCTGTAATATCTGTAGCTTGTAGATAGCCTAACCTGGGTTATTTTTNCAAACAAGTCCCAGCCCTTTAATGAATTTTATGCAATTGCTATTCTGCAACCACATACAGCCCCATTAGCTTCAACCAGGATCCGTGGGGACTCATTGCAAAACTAGGTCTTAAAGGCAGGCTGCCAAGAATGAATGGTTTAACTTAAGGGATGATGTTAAAATGATTTAGATTGACAGTTAAATTAAGTGAAACTACCTGTGTAGACACACACCAGTTTAGTATGCCCCTGTAATTTACAGTTTAAAACCCCAGGAGCACCCACACACCACCTCGCAAGGGCTTAATACTGCAACATAACAGACTTTGTTTGCTAACAGCACTCAAGAGGCACATTCTGTCTGACAATTTCTCCCTCCTTTGTGAATCAAGAAATCTGCAGCATGACCTATGCCTAATGATGAGTTTCTTTTCTTTACCAGGATGCTCTGCCCATCTGTCCTGCCCTCTCTGCCCCTGCACTCTCTGATCACCTTGCACAGCTGTCAGGGGGTGGACTGTCCATTTCTGACCATGTTGATCCTTTTCATGATCCCACTTGATCTGTAAGAAATAAGTGAGCCTGTGAGTGCTGGTTTTTGAAATCTCATCAGAGATATTTCTAACAGAAAAATAGACTTTTTAAATCTTACATAAATAAAATGAAAGATCTTTTCCTGGCCTCTCAATCTTGTACTGCATTCAGTGAACAGTCTTCCATCTCTTGATACAGTATAATCTGAAAATTACATGGGGAGACCACTGTTGACTTCAAGCCCTGTGCCAGTGATTTTACTGAGCTGTGGAATAAGACACAATAGCAGATAATTTGCTGCAGATATAACACTGTGAACTATTTTTCAAATATCCCTGTTCTCTGTTTTTCTCTTCTGGATTTGGCAACAAATTGTTGGCCCTTGATCTTGTGTCCTTTATCTGCCACAATCCTGTGCCAGCTATACACAATATCTGTAAAGCCAGACTATGGTCTAGTAGGTAGCTCTGTAATATCTGTAGCTTGTAGATAGCCTAACCTGGGTTATTTTTTGTTTTGTTTTGTTTTACTTTTTTCCACTGTAAAAAAGGTTGGGCACTTTTGTGTTGTGTTCTCTAATGAATAGGAGAAAATAGTGTGGGCTAGAAAAGGGGCTTGGTTTGCTTTCTTTTCCTTAACNCTTCTATAGTCCCCGTAGGAAAGGAGTCTTTTTGGGGTATGAAAATCTGTGCAATCAAGGAAGGAAAAGCTGGTTTTAATCCAAATGCTTTATGCATTTTCTGATATTTATTGAATCAGCTTAGAAAAGCCCAGCAAATAACTCATGGTGTACAATTTATAGTAANAAAAAAAAGCCCTTACAGACATTTTATGACATATTTCATGTTGAGTACAATAAATATATAGAAAGATTTCAAAATGTGAAGATAGGACATAAAAATTCAGTGGCTTATACTGAACTCTGTTTCTTCAGTGGTGTGTATCTAAACCATTCAGACTCGCAGTAAGAGTTCAGACTAAGTATAAGTGTCAGCAAACATGTTTTTTTTTCCTTAACAAAGAAGGAAAAAAAAATTAAATAAACCTCAAAACACAGAGAAGTAGATGGATATGCTTTTTTTTTGAGTATGGATACACAAGGTCAGACTGGATGGGCCTTTGAGCANGTACTCAAAGCTCTCTAGTTCTATGTGACAGTTCTAACAATGCAGTGCCAGATGTTTAAAATGTCTGCAATACCCACAGGTTCCAGTGCAGTGACCTCCATGGTCTCCCATTTGACCAAACTGGTTGGTAAATCTAAATATAATTACAGTGCAATCCATTTAAATAGGCANTTTAAGGTCCTTTTCAACCCAAACTATTTTATGGTTCTGTGATATGATTTTCTTCAATCATTTTTATCTCTTACTTCTCCATTTTGTTTGTTTTCTTTGATATTCCATGTGTGCATTACCTCCCTTTGTTTCTGGGGAGCATCACAAAAATTCTCAGGTAAACTGTCTTAAGCAGAATGTCATAAAATATCCATTACTTCCAAATTGTGCACATCCTTCCACAAAAAACTGGATCCTGAAATAAAGGCTGGAACCTGTGGCAAAAGATAAGTTGAGCTTTTCCCAGAACTAGTGGAAGTACAATTAATTTCCAAATTACAATTAGCCATAACATATCCCTAACAGAAGAATATGACTAAGCTAAATGAAAACTGTGTTAATTAAATTGTGTTACTATTCTATAATCGTCTTCCATTTATTACTCTTATGAGTAAAGATGTTTGATCTTCACATTTGCAATAAACATTTTTCAAAGTTTTGTTCTCTCTGGCTGTTCTTATAAGCCCCAACTCAAGAGACTATTTACAGGTCCTCTGAGCTTATTAGCCTGATATTAGTAGGCTTAGTATCTACAATCTAATCTAAAATTAAATACATATTTAAGAACTTCCTTAAAAGAGAGCAAAAATTCCTGAAGCTGGCAACAGCTTATAAGTCAACAGTAATTAAACCTGTGGAGTCCATGAAAGTTTATTTAAAAAAATAATATATATAATAGAAAAACAAGAAACTATATATTAAATGAAGAAGAAATCACACAAAGAAGGGGAAAATATATATATACACATATAAAGCTTCTATAGTCCCCGTAGGAAAGGAGTCTTTTTGGGGTATGAAAATCTGTGCAATCAAGGAAGGAAAAGCTGGTTTTAATCCAAATGCTTTATGCATTTTCTGATATTTATTGAATCAGCTTAGAAAAGCCCAGCAAATAACTCATGGTGTACAATTTATAGTAAGGGATCAAATATCTTATGTTCTAAGCCCGTCTAATTTCAAATT
>VZRM01007925.1:310745-337003 GCA_013397955.1 Grantiella picta | reverse complement strand
AAAAAAAAAAAAAAAAACAAAAAACCTTACAAAACTAAATATGTTAAATGAAATGTATTGTTTTCTCATTATAATAGATACTCTCTGGGTGTCTGTTATCATTGTCTCCTAAGAAGAGAACATGAAAGGAGCTTTGGGCATGTTTGAGAGATGGAAGAACATCAAGTAAAGAAGCCTTCGTGCTTTCATTCCCACAAGCTGTGTAAACCATTGAGTTAAAACAAATATTTCTAAAAAACAAAACTTTTTTATTTTGCTAAGCCTCTGCAACAGCACATCAGGCATGTTCTTACTGTCCAGAGTCCTTGGCAGATAGTGAGGAGAGCAGCATTCTCCTTATCACATTTTACCAGCAAACTTGCTGTAATAATACTATATCCTCGCTTTCAAAATTAATTTAGCAAGCATGCAGAATTAATGCACAGCCTTTTTCAGGACCCAAAGCCTGACCCAAACCAAAGGACTAAAATCCCCTTTATCCTTGAGGCTAAAAATTCCTGCAAAATAAATAAACAGAGCATTCATTGGCCTGTGCAAGTGCATGTGAAATAAGCATGGAAGTATTTTAAGTTACCTTACTTACACCAGCAGTGTCAGTGAAATGACAGCATGAGGGGTGTCTGTTGCACCTTAGAGTGGTTTTAAATGACCATCAGGTTGCTGCAGTTAGCTGTTCTGTCTATGAAAGCAGTAAATGCTGTGTCTATTGCTATCACGCTGTTGTTATGAGTAGGTTATTAAAAGATATTACAAAGCAGAACTGAAGAGGCATTCTTTTGGTTTAATACTCATCACACAGGAAAGCAAGGGACAGTGCATGTTACAGATGGGGTTTCAGACACTCCTGTAGCCTGACCAGAGCAGAGCTGAGGGACCCCTCAGAGGAGGCAATGCAGTCACGTAAAACAGAGGAAGCTGGTAGATTATGAGGTAAGGGCAGGTTTCCCTAAACTGATTATTTTTATCCTCTTTTTTCCTTAGAGAAATTCAGCAGATAATGAGTGGTTTTGACCCAGCCTGCCCTCTTCCCTGTGGAACGTGAGGGGTTAATTTAATCTAGTGAAGTTTCTCTTATGCCCTGGAGGCCAAGTTCCCATGACCACACTTCTGAAATGCTGCCCTTTTGTATTTCAAAGGCTCATACTGCCTTTCACTGTGGGATTTTCATTTCAGTCCTAACCAAGAACAGTGTTCAGACCTTTCTCTTCCTGTGTAATGCAGTTAAAATTCAAATATCAGGACCTAAGGGGCTCAGGAGAAACCCCTCTCACCTCCACTGTCTGCCTTATTGCACAAAGCAATCACAAGTGACCTGGTAATCTCTGTCTTCCAGACCATGATGGCTCTCACTGAGCTGCCTTTCCCACTTCACCATCCTCCCTCAGTGACAGCCAAGCCAGCCTGAGTGAGCTGTCAGAGCTGCCTTCACACACACACTGGCATGGCTGAGAGAAGCATTTTGCCTCTTTCTGCTGCACAGAGGCATCTGAAGTGCCAATGATATTGAATGCAGAAACAGCAACTCATCCTTTCTCACTGCAGTCATTTGATACTGGGGCACTTCTCCAGGCACCAAGTTCTGCTATTTTCACCAAAAAACCTAGCTCTGATTAAGCTTCCTTACCATAGAAGAAATTTAAAGTCTCATTCTGTAGAAACTTTCCAAATAGGACAAAATGTTTCATGCTTCTCAAGCATCCCTTGTCGAATCAGGACCCTGTTGATCAGGTTCTCCTATTACAAGAGATGGCCACAATAATTTTGTCATGGATAGATGCCCACTTGGGTTCAGGGAGAAGTTCACAAATTCATAAAAAACCCTAATCACTCATGGAGAGTCAAGTTTCATTGTGCAGGTAAGATATTGTGAACACAATATGTGGATCACTCTAAAGGCAAATAATTTTATTTGTAGAGTTACAAACAGTCAAGTTGTCATAAATCTGGAGCTATAAAATATGAAACAATGTTGTCTTTTCACCCCTGAACTATTTTGGAAAGCTAAAGTTTGAGGAAAAAAATCTGTTGGCTTGGTTCCTGGGTTTTTTTGTTGCTTTTTTTTTAAAAGTACATCAATAATCTTCCATTTAATTTATATACCCACAGCTGTCAGCTACCTCCAAACCCTCTTAGTGCAGTGATATGGAAACATTTTTACTGAAAACTTCTTAGGAATACCTCAGAGACTTCAAATTCGTATCTATTTAAGTGAGCAGATGAATAGAATCTACCTAACCTAATTGGGGCAAAGGAAAAAAAAATCAATAAAGCAAGCTTTCTTCTTATCACCTCATATCCCATTTCTTGTTGGCTATGTCTTCCACTGTGTCTTATTTGGAAGAAACCTTTGTTCAGAGTTTAATTTGTTCTGCTCATTCCATGGTCACATCCCTTGGATACAAAGTTCTCCCTCTCTGTCTCTCTAACAACTAAGGAGTAATATACAGAAATAAAACATTATAGAAGACATCCACCTGGCAAACACAGTTTCATTAAATATTCTTTCATCAAGAGAAAAATGTTAATTTTTACATTTTGTCAATTAAGGTACATCAGAAGAAATTCAACGTAATGTCATACAATAGTTGGCTTTTTTCAATATTGATACTAAATACGTTTTCCTTTTTTTCTTATCCTGCCTAGTGCATCGTATCTGCCTAGCGACATTCATAAACTCGATGAAGGCACATACAAGCAAATTCAATTCATCATCTCAGGAGGACAAATTTTTCACAAGGATACATGAGAGGAGGGAGTGTCTTAGCTTTGGTTTTGGATAAAAATGATTCTCTGTGTTATAAATGATTCCACCAGATCTAAGTTACCTAACCATGCACCAAAAGGCAGGGATTTAGTTCCCTGAAGTTTCCATTGGATCAGGAGAATATCAGCTTCTGCAATATCACCTGGCTTCTCTAGCTTTCTCCAGACATTATTATTCTGGATCGTGTTCAAATCATGCTGCTAAAGAATCTTCTTTTGAGGCGTTACCTTTGTGAGTCTCCCTGAATGATGGTAGAAGTCATATAAATGGCAGGATCAACTCTGTTTGAAGCATCCCAGTTCGGAGTCATCCTGCTGCTGTTTTGAGTATGTAACCAGTACCTCATCAGCTTCAACTACAGCAAAGGAAAGGAATACACTGTGCTTGAACCTGCAGATCAAATTATAGGATAATGACAGAAAAAGTAGAAAAAGCAGTATTCACCACCCCTTGCTTCCCCAGGCCGGATCTGTGATTCAGGGGTTTAAAAAAGAAGAAGAAAAAAATCAGAGGGCTCGACGAATACAAGCTTTATCATCACAGTCTCACAGTCACAGGTGCTGCAATGTGGAACACAATATAATGCTGCGTAGAGACATTGCTTCAAGGAAATATCTGCTAGATTCAGGAAAGTAGTGTGTAAGTGATGACAGAAAACATGTCTGGTTTGTTATTTTGAACTAGACTTCTGGGACCAGGCTGGTATTCCAAGACTGGTGGTATGCTTGCTGTTGTAGATACTAATTCTCAAGAAAACAAGGACTTTCACTGAGGATGAAATACAACAGGTCATTCCCTAAATGTTCCCAGTTTCCTCTCTTGCAGTGGAGTGCAAAAGCTTCAGTGCATTCTTATAGCAGGGGAAAATAAAATAGTAAAAAAAAAAAGGAAAACCAAATATCCCTATTCTTGTGCATCGTTGAGGGAGAAAACTTGGCTAAATGACTTTAGACTGTGGTGTTATCAATTTTATGAGTGAAGTTGAACAATCCTTTTTCTTAGACATGTTACACATTTAATTACAAAGACACTTATTTGTAGGCTTTTTTCCATCCTCAACAAAGGTACTATTACATGAATTTAAAGGTTTTTTTTTAAAAGCTCTAAAACTGATACAAAATAATAATAATAATAATTACTATAATAATAATAATAATCCCTTGTGCTCCTATTAGGTGAATGTGTGATAAGTAATGGTGTCTAATTTATCCTCTAATGTGCTGCCACAATACAACCGTCCTTATCTTCACCTTTTTTTAACTTTCAATGCAGAAGACATATAGAATGAGTTACAATTTAGTTCTTGCAAGGATATTTCCTACACCTGGAGAAATGATCCACCCTGATTTCTATACGATTTTTTCTATCACTTGTTGCTTGGCAAAATCATATAGGAACTTAGGAAAGACAATCATAGAATAAAATAATCAATATTGCCGATCTTACAGCTTTTCCCCCTAATTTAGACAATTGAGTACATTACAAAGTGCAATTTATTTCTGTGCCTATTGTAAAGAAAGCTGCTCATAGCTTATCATAGTTTCTAGGGCAGGATAGTTAAAAGGACCTAAAGATAATATGACACATGAGATTTCTGATAGAGCTGCACTGTGAATTCCCATGGGCAATTGCTTAGAAGCTATCTGCAATGACCTGTTTTTATAAAAATGTCTTTGTTTTTATGTTGGTCTGAATTCTGCATCAAAAATGGACTTCATTGTACTGTTAACATCCCTAATTCTTCTAAAGATTTGGCTGTTTAAAATTACTTGTTCATGCTATCTGTATAATGAATTGTCCTCTTCAAGGTGATAAATTATTTATTAGTCTAATGAACAAATCAATCAGTGGAGCTGGATAACTGGAACACACAGCTTTTGGCAAAGTAAGGTCTGCATGTTTACATTTATCGCAGAAAAACCGTGACTTTGATGCAGACCTTTCAGAGGTGTTTATTAATCATGGTCTCATTACAGTTTTGGTAGACTAATAGCTTTTTATTTGTCAAAATTGTTTCTGATGATGGAGTGCTGCTGTCCTAAAAATACAGATCTATTTACACTATTTAACCTTCTATAAAATTTTTCAAAGGTAGATTATTTCCAACATTGTGCTTTATAATTAAAAAAAATAAGGATTAATAACTTGAATCAGAATTATATTAGAGCTGTGTCTGTGAAGTGTCGGGGCTCTCAGGTACAGAACTCGGAAGCAGCTCATGAGTCAGCTGCAGCACACAGTAGTGACTGACAGTAAAATTGGAAGTATTGTTCTGGTATCAGGTGCAATACTTTTAGAATATAGCAGGGAGCGTCTAACTGCAGAAATATTCATATTGTGTACATTAAGCATATTTTAGTGTTTATTAGTGAGAGACTTGGGATTTAGACTAGAATGTGCTCTGAAATGAACCTAAATGCACATCTTTTGGAAGGTGAAATGGCATATATTGTATCTCATGAAAATAATAAGTCTGCATTAGTTTCTGAACCACAGTTCTACAACTTATTCACATCATATTTGGCAGGAACTTGTTAAAAGGGCATATAATAAAAGGAGGGCATTCAGGAATGTGTAAGAATTTAGTCACACAATTTCCGTTAAATCACTGAGTGTTGTCTGATGAAAAACCTTTTAGCTGTTTTGGGACTTGGCAACCAATGGGTTCCATGTTTCTTTTTTCTTGTATGTTTATTTTTGTGGAAAAAATTACTGGAAAATGCCAGTTTGAACTGCAATGGCAGAAGATGATTGAGAAGGTGAAATGTATTCGGGGGAATCTTCTAACATCAAACTTTAAATCTGCTTTATATCAAGTATTCAGCAAAAAGCAGTTGTAGCATGAAATTAAATTATTGGACTGGTTAACTGTGCGACCATATATTAGACAAGTGAAGCTAGTCATGTTAATAGGCACAACTTTTCCAGTGTTTGTATTTAGCAGTAAAATTACTTGGTTTAGCAAAATTGCCTTTGCAAATAAACTGAGATACACTTAGCTGTACATACAATTAATTGCAAACATTATTATTAGTGATTAGAAATTGCAGCCTTTAGCATTAATTCATGTTGTTGGCACATGTTATTAATGATGAAATGCTTTTGATATATACCTAGTTTTGACCTGTATTTAGACCAATATATGGACCAATCTGTTTCCTTCATGACATCTTACTGCTGGCGTTGAAATCAAATTTAAGTTTTAAGTTGGAATCAGGACATCTAATGAGAGTTCATGGGCAAAGCTCTATCAAAATGAGAAATGTGGGCATGAAGCATTGATCAATGAACTGTTCCCTCTTGAAAAACTAAATGCTTTAATCCTGAGGCAGAATATGCACTTTGTGTTGGTCTCATGCATATAAATAGCCACTTTTAAGTCCCAGTTTAATCTGAGTGAAAACATCTCCACATAACCCTGAATGTGAAAGTTTCCCACTGCTCCCTTCCCCACTTTAGAGTGATCAATGGGGAATTGATGTGAGAGGAAGAAGGATCTGACCTACAAATTGAATTAGGCAAATTCTTGATTCCTCGGTATCAGGCACAAGATATCATTTTTATGTTAGTTTTATTTTAACCCAGTGGTCTAAGTGGACATGTAAACACATTTTTCCAACCTTTGAGCACTAAAGTAAAAGAGGACGAAATCTTTATGTCCATTGGTAATTTAGGAAAAATGTATTAGCAAAATTTCACTTCTTTCCTCTCCAAACGTTTACTCTCTCTTTTACATTTTACCTCTTTTATGTTCTGGATAAATGTATATCTTTGTGTGACTTCTAATAAATGCTTCATGTTGGTGCAACTTCCATCAGAATTACAAAGTATACAACACTTATCATCACTGATGTATTATAAGTGCTGGTAAAGTGAATAATGAGTTGTGAGTTTTCTTAAATTGATATGAGAAGGTGCTTTAAATAAAATGAAAGATATCATTTATAGCACCTTGGATGCCACATAAGATAGTCTTGGACTGGAAGAGTTCACATTCTTGTGGACAAATAGCGGAAGAGAAACAGCAGGGGAAAATATTTGTGTGGTTTTGTTTTTTGAGTTTTGTGGTTTTTTGTTTTTTTGTTTTTTTTTTTAAACAGGGAATCTGTGTTAACTTGCCTGACTCACATAGAGAGTTTGTGGCAGATATGATGCAGTAAACACCTTTACTTGACTCTCTGTCATTTCATTTTTAAATTGTATGCTTTTGTGTCATGTTTTTTTCAGCTACATGTAGTTTCCTTTCACTCTAGCTGAAATTGGTTGGAGTGGATCCTCCTTCTGAGGATGCAACACCACCAAAAATTAAAGTGACAGTGTAGAACTGCAGACAGCAGCATTAGTATTTTATTTCCCAATATCTGTGCACCACAGTCCATATGCACTTTAGATAGTGAGGGCCTCTTTGAAATCCTCACACAAGGCACCACACTGCACTTCAGCCTTTTATTATCTCATGCTGCAGTCGTTTTATCCAATTAACACACCTCTCCTGTGCAGTCTACTTGATGATCCTCGTAGGTCCGTTCCAACTTAGGATATTCTATGATTCTACGGTTCTATGGGTACAAAAAAGATTAAATAAGAGGATACAGGAAGGGAGAGAAAAGAACCAGCAATACTCTTATGTCACCCAAATTCTGGGCTTCACAATTCTTGGTTCCAAATAATAGAAATGTAATAAATACTAGCTAATACTGACAAATGCTACATTTCCTCATATTTACTCTGCTTTATTTTTTCCTTTCTAGTCTTTCAGTAAAACACTCTGATTTACATACTGCTGAGGCTCTCAATCTGCTTATACAGCACAACTGAATAAAACGGACTTTAAAGGAATTGCTTTCCCTCTCTCAGCCTCCACCATCTTTGCAGTGTCCTTGTGGGCTTTCTCCTTGGTAATGAGTAGTTGCTTTTTCTCTGGTAGCTCTCTTAGTAGCTCTCTCATGATTAAACTTGATGCCTACAGAAACACATCCCTTTGTTCTCCTTTTCCGGAAGTGTTTCAGAATATCAAATATTACCTGGTCTGAAGTAGAAAATAGAGACTGAAGTATAACTCAGAAAAATGAATATGGAAGTATTCTAAGTTACTAGTTAACTTGACTTCTATTAAGCATATTAAATTTCTCCAATAATATCTGAGCCTATTTTGGAGAAAGGCAAGTGTACAGTATTAATTTCACAAATGGAGAACCTGACACACTGATGTCCTTTTTTCAAGGCAGAACAGAAAGCACAATTCCTCAGTTTCTCCATCCATGCCTTAGTGCCCTTATCAGAGAACTACACTGACAAAGCTCACTCCTGCTGTATTTTCAGCATCTTGAAGACTTAGAAAAAAATTATGTTCTTAGTGAGAGTCTCATCTATGTAGTGACTTAGCTAAAATTACACATATTAGCAACAACTCATCCAATAGTGAAATGCAACCAGTCCTTCAATGAAACATGACGTTCCTTTAATCATACAACAGAAACATTTTGGAGTGTGGTTACAAAGAGGAACATACCACTAGCTGACAGAGAAAGACATGTTTTTGTGCTACTGCCTTTTACAGCTTGAAGGGAAAAGGAAAGGAGAGTGATGAAGAAAACTGGACTTTTATGTGGTTCTACTGCATTAGTTGGCTGCAATGGTGCTTAGAAATGCTGAGACCATAGAGGTGCATTCACGACACCAATGAAAATGTGTATGAGTTGCCTATAATTAAATCAGACATCTGTTAAGCAATGGTATTGAACCACACATAAGCCAATATATGCACTGCCATAATTCTGCTTAAGTACTACTCTGCTGAAAATAGTCAGCAATTAAGAAGCTACTAACTTCAGACAAAAAAAAGAACCACATTTTTTGTAAGGTTATTATTAAAGTTGTAAGCTGGAAGACTACAAATTACAAAAGTGCATAATTATTTGTTGGTTCAAGTTTTAATACATAATGATTTATATAGAATACACTATGTTGCAATGGAATATCACAGATGCTTATCTATGCACATATTACTATCATAAATATTTTGCAAAAAATTGCATACTGCTAGAATAATCAGAATGAAGCATAAGCTCTGCTGATCCATGGGGTTGTTTCTCCCCAAGTGGAGATCTTGACAATTCCATTCGAAATTCATAAAGTTCCCATCAGCCCATTTTTCAACCTTACTTACATCCTCATTTCAGCTCTGCCCTTTGATGATTAGCTGGTTTGGTACTGTCTGGAATGTGTGGAGTGTAACGTGGCACATAATCCAGTCAACTAAAAAAATATTACACAGAAACGGCCTCAGCATCTACTGGAAAGAGCACCACTAAGTAACCAGATGATGGTACAATTTTCTATGGCTGATCACCACAGTTTGAGCACATAAACACAGTAAATTTTCATATTATATCTCACAAATCTGACTCTAAATACATGTTGGAAGCTATGTTGAGAACATTTTTTAAGCAAGTTGCTAAAGTATACAGGCAGAGGGCCAATTCCAATCCCAAATCCAGTGAGTGTGATAGAAATGTGTGAAACCGCAGGGCACTGCAAACCCAAAAAATGGGAAAGGAGTTCATGTCAATAAGAATATATATTAGATATTAGGAAGAAATCCTTTACTGTGAGGGTGGTGAGGCACTGACACAGGTTACCCAGAGGAGCTGTAGATACCCAGTTCCCGGAAGTGTTCAAGGCCAGGTTGAATGGGACTCTGAGCAACTTGATGTAGCCGAAGGTAGCCCTGCCTGTAGCAGTGCAGTTGGAACTGTATGATCTTTAATTAATGTCTCTTCCAACTCAAACCATTACATGATTCTATGTCTGCTTCTGGGTGGAAGATGTCAAAAGACAACAAAGCACAGGTTTACTGGGATCAATATCTAAAACCAAAGACTAAGAGTCTAAGACCATATAAGGGTGAAAAATCTCTAAAACCAGATGACCAAAGAGTAAAAGGGACAGCTTGTTTGTTGAGAAAAAGGTGAAAAAAGGGAATATTGAAAAGGCAAATAATTTGACTTGGCCTTGAGTACTGGAAACCAAAACCCTGGGAAGGATGGATAAAATAAGAGGTTGCAGACCCCATTGCTGTACCTGATTGGTGTGGCAGCAGTAGGGTAAAACCCTTTACTAACTGCACCCAATGAATGCAATTTGCTTCCCTGGTTGTGGGACCTAGTGCCAAAGGGGACAGACAAGATGCCCCTAATACAAGGTGAACAACAGCCAGTGCTTTCCTCATCTATGTAGTCAGTCATCTCATATACCGAAAAAGAACTAATTCAGAAGCAGTATGTCTTACATGTGTTTGAAAACATCTATAGAAAAAATATCCCAAACTTCCCCACATCAAATAAAATTTGTTTTCCCCTTACATTCCCCCCATACAAAAGTCTCAAAGATATCCATAGACTTATTCCTCTAATACAAGGAACTTGGTATCTCTGATTTTTTGCAGATGTGTAAGGATACCTGTTAGCCAAGGACTTACTTTCAAGTACTGCTTTTTTGAAGAGTTATTTTTTATACCCTTTTTTTTTTATGTATAGAGAAAATGGTAATTTTATTCTTAATTCACAGGAAGTGTATTATAATTTTAGTGTATTGACCCAAGAATGTCAGTGTTGGGAATGCCAATACTATAGATAAGCTGTGAGTCTTCAAAAATATTTGCATTATAACCTAATAAGAAGAGATAATGATATTAGAAGAGCACAGAAAGTCTTTCTCTTCACATCAATCCAGTCTACCCAGCAGTTTTAGGTGTAAATACTGTTGTACAAGTAAGCTCCACAACATGTCCTTCACATCTGCCAGTCTACAAAAAAGGGACACCAGTAACATGTTCTAAGAACATCAGTGACAGACTTCCTGAGGAGATTGCCGAATCTATACTTTGACTTACTATTTCTCTTCTTTTAGTGAGAAGAAAAGTATGGTTGTTGAACTTGAATGTCCATATGTGGCTAGCACAGACCTTTCCCATGAAAATTTTTCTTGTGTTTTTCTAAACAAAGATAAAGTTTGGATGTTATTAAAACAGTTTCTCGAGATGTGCGCAGTTTGGTCCTGGCCAATAGGCTTAGGGGGAGGTTTCGGACTGACCAATCTGAGTGACCTTTGAAAAGTCTATATAAGTTGGAAAAATAAAAAAAATACAGATCTTTTATGCTACACTGAGTTGGAGGTTCTTTCTCTCTGCTAGCAGCTCAACAGCGACATCCATATTCTCTGAAAGAGCAATTCCTACAACTAGCGCAAATTTATATAACCTCCTTAAGAATACAAATGACTGGCTCAGAATCAACATTCCCTAACAATAAACTAATCGTTGATGAATCATACAAAGAACTAAGTGCAGTATCTGTTACATAACTTCTTGTTTATGGGATTTTGTGTATCACATGCATATTTTTTTAATTTTTACCATCAATATATATGCCAATATCTATGTAAGTTAGTATATATTTAGGTATATATCTTTGATACTGGGACTTCTTAAAACTTAAAGATGTAAGATGCATGTGTTTTACAAACCACTACATAATGATTGTGCTTCCAAAGTCCACTATTACAAACTTTTTCTCATCTGTTCCCTCTACTCTTCTTCCATCAAGAATATCTATAAACACAAAGCTTTGAGATTCAACGTGTCCAAAGCAGTTCAGCTAAGGAGAGGATAAGTATGGGACATGCACAGCGCTGTTGACATTAAAATTTTTCCAGAGAACCTCAGAGAACCATGAAAAATTAGGTCTGTTTTTTGGGTGTCAAGTCTCCTTGGCAAAAAGGTTTGTTGGAGCTACATAGTTACATCCATACCTCAAAATGTCATTTGTTCACCTGGGCATACATAAGATTTTATATAAGATCACAAGCATGGTCCAGTTTGGAAAGGTTGGTCTCTCTTCACCTAATTTTTTCAGAGATTAAATACTATATTCTATGCAAATGACAGGCCAGTCTCATTTGAGATTACCCTTGCTCAGGTCTTGAGCTGCACAGATCAGATGAAAACGTAGAATCAAAATGGTTTTGGCTGGAAGGGACCTCAGAGATTGTCTGGTTCCCACCCTCCTCCCACCCTCCTGTGAGCAGGGACACCTTTCATATCAGGTTTCTCAGAGTGCCATCCAGCCTGGCCTTGAGCACTTCCAAAAATGGGGCATCTGTCACTTCTCTGGGCAACCTGTTCCAGTGTCTCATAACCCTCATAGTGAAAGAGCCCTTCCTTTCACCTAATCATAGCCTAGGCTGTAGAGTTGAATAAACAGTGCTGCAAAGAACTCTGCTGAGAACCTTCCTGTGCTGACTGAGACAGAACTCCATGTGGATAGAGAAAACAAAGAGTGCAAAAGGAAGAAACAGGAAGGTGAGTGGAAACAGGATGGTATAACAAGCCCTTTTCATGTGATCAGCTGTTAATTGGCCAAGTAATCTTAATGAAGACACTGGAAATGGTGGCATGAATCAAGACCATCAACGTCAGGCCTACAGACTTGGGTCATGGAGAGTGATGAAAGTAGTGATTCAGAGCACTAAGCCTTTAAAATATATGAAGACGGGAAATTAAAAGAGAACTTAATATGCCATAAATTTACTCTTAAATACTTATAGTTTTGAAGAATCATATTGCTTGATTTAAAGGTCCATGGACTCAAGCCCTGATTTAGAGTAAATATCAATGTATTTGGGATACAGGAAAAATAAATTAAATGAACTATGAATTTTAATTTATCTTTTAATTCAAATAGGAAGCACTATCCCTAGAGAAATTATGTCCTTCTAACAACCTGTTTCATTTTGACCTGCAATGCACAGAAAGCAAACAACACTACCCTTCATCAAAATTTTGAACCAGTATTTGAAAAGCAGACAGCTGTGGTCTTGTAAGCCTCTGGATTTTTTTTCATCTCTATGTGCTTAAGTAAAGAGAAGCAAATTGTTTGCTTTGTGTAAGAAATAGAAGGATTGTAAAAATGCTGTAAGTCTGCTTGGAATTCATCCCAACTAAAGAAATTAAATTTCTATCTGTAGAAAACTGACATTCCTTTTCTTACCCATCACCCTCCCTCATGAGATCTTAAAATGTCAGCTTGAGCTGCCCACCCTTACTCTTTGGAATTTATTAAGTTAGTTATCAAAACTGCCTTAATTTATATCTGCTAGATAATTCCTATGAAGTAGGAGAGGAGCATACAGAGTCTCCTGAGCTGCCATTCACAAGAGATGATGTGCATTTTATATAAGAAATGATGTTCCTTGCACTCCCACAGCTTGAAATATGGTTCTTTGAATTTTTTTTATTACCAACATGTTGCTGCTTCTTTTCAAGCTTTTGTTTCCCATGGGAACACGATAGGTTTTGGATTTTTTTCTTTTTTTCTTTTTTTTTTTTTTTTGCTACAGGGAGTTAAAGTAGGACATCAAACAGAAGCAGCATGAATAGAATAGTCATTCATTTATCTTCTCTACTTAAAAAAAAAAACCCAAAACTAAAACAAACAATAATGGCTTCTTACATTTTCAAGAATATATTTTTAGAGTAAATAAATAAAAAGGATCACAAAACGAAATTCAGCTTTCAAAATTCCTTTAACTGCAATTCTATTGTGTTTGGAGGGAGCCTACTATGAACCCAAATGATTTTCAGATTGCTCTGAATGTGAAATTAGTTGAATTCCCCTGTAAAATATGTAAGAAAATACCACTGAGCTGTATAAACAATGCCTCCATTTTTCCTTAATTATCCATTCATTTGACAAAGCTGATCTTGGAGGAGTCCTGACACAGTACAGAGATGAAGTCTGGTCTGTACAAGCACATATACATTAACATAAGTGTCCTTTCAACATGCAGAACTGTAGGAGGGAGTCAGTGTGTGATACAGCTGGAACAAATGAGATAATAAAATGGAAAAGATTACATTTTATCCCACACTAATCTTCATATAGTGTAAGACAGGTGAGTGTGCAAAGACACCAGAGGGGGATTATCAATTGATTGATTCAGTCTTAGCCCTTATAATGCTCAGAGTTTCAAGTCAGGCTGCTGTGAGCTATGCCTTACTTCTAACTGGTTTTGTGTTCTGTCTTCTACAGCACAGGCAGAGTAATACACTGCATTGTACAAAAACCTCAACACCCCCCAGAAAAGGAAACCTTAAGCAATATCCACTAAAATGCACTTCCCATCTTTTTCTGTTGCTTCCACTGTTTTGGTTTAAAACATCGAATGCTCTCGATTTTCCCTGTCTTTACTCATGTCATAATTCTTGAGATCTGTGCAGCAAGGGTTCTGCCAAATCTTTCATTTTTAAACTACTGCTAATCTTTAAATAGTCAGCCTTGAAAATTCATTTCAGGCAAGGGCTTTGCATAAATGATCTTAGCTTAGAAGGTTAAAATGAGTTGCCTAATTGTTGCATCCTCTTTCCCCCGGATATTCAGCCACACACACTTCGCTGATTGAGAGGATTAGGTTTACTATTTTTTCATATTTTACAGATATAAGAGGAGAAAAATTAAAAAACAATGTTGAATATAGGAACTGCAAATCTTCCTTCCAGCTTTTGCGCTTAGCTGCTTCTAATTTTTCCAGTCAAAATATAGAAAATATAGGAAGTATAATTTCGCTGGTTTTTTTATCCTCAATGACTGTTTAATATAACTTAAATCATTTAGCTGAGTATCTGATAATCGTTATACTTGCCCCACAGCACTGGCATCTGTTCTTCTCCAGAATTTTTGTACCCCTTTATATTCTGCAGTGTATCTTGGCAGCTAGATAATTTCTTGCCAGTGAAATGAAAAAAACAAAGAGAACATCCCCAGAACAGAATTGTGACTACTTCAGTGCCTGTGCAACTTTCTTGCTTAAAAGGAAGAAGAAGATGTCTGAAAGGAAGTATTAATAGATTTGTTCCTTCAGCTGATAGTTGGTGCAGAACCAGAATTCTTCCTCACCTAATACACAGCGTAAACAGCAGTGTCAAAATTATTTTTGTCATGATATTCCAAGAATGTTCTGCAGAATGGGCAGTTAACGTTTTCTTAGCCTGTTAAAGACGACTGCTTACAAGGGACAGTTCATTTGAGCATGGGATTCACATTCCTTTAAGGAAGGGTTGCCTGTCTAAGAAAAGGTAAACTGTGGTCTTTATATAATTCCTCTGAGAAATTCCAGGAGAAATGAAGGAAAAGCTTTTCTAAATATGTTTATGTATACAATGCGACCTGTTAGTGGATTTATTCCTTTATTCTCAAGTTGTTTTCAACAGAGTATTGATAGATGCCCCTGGAGGGAAGCAGTGATGCTGCCGAGGATGAGAGGGAAGACAAATGACTCTCTGGGAGAGCACCTTCCAGCTTTGAGAGGCATAGAGCAGGAAAAAGAATTTCATTTGGGACCTAGCAGTCTGGTACCTAAAGACAAAAACCTTTGCAAAGGGATCAGAGCTGCAGCTTGGAGGTGATGAAAAAAGCTTTTTTTCTGGGGGTAGAGAGCACTGAGGTTTGTTGTAATCTGGGAATTTTTGTGTATTATGTCTGAAATTAAGGACCTGACTTGGAAAAAGAAAGCACAAAGGAAAAGAGTGGCTTGCAAGTTTTGTTTTTCAAATGTTCCGCTCTCCCTCACATACACGTTTTGATTTTTCTCAGAGTAAGAATTTAATTATTCCAGCTTACATGCTAATCAAACCTTGTTTGTTTACAACTTTCTGCTGTTCTTTCAGGAAGTTCTTCTAAGCAGAAAGGCCAGGAGGACAAATTACAAAGTCAATTAAATCTTCTAAAACAATCTCTGCTCATCAGTGCCTATTCTTATCTAGAACATACCTTAACATGTTTTACCAATCTATACATGCATACATTCAAAGTACTTAATTTGCATGTATGGTCTCTAAAAGAGCATACGTAACTGGGTGAGTTCTGTGTTCTGTGTAAGCTCTTCACAGGTCTCATTATGGAAAAAACATCTTAAAATTTTCTATTGGAAACATTTGTTTTCTGTCTTCCCTTCTGCACATTTGTTCACATTGCACATTTGCTCAGCACTCAATGTAACAGGTTCCAAATTTGGACTCTTACAGGCTGTTTATATTCTGAAGTAACAAAAAGTATTTTGTTGAAGCTATATAAAAATGAGGTTTAATAAATTTTGATATTCTTTTATCATTATTATAACTTGTGCTGATTAAAAAAAAGTCTTCTGCCATATTTGCAAACAAAAGGAAGTCATTGTGAGACTTCTCATCAGGTCCACACCTCTCACAAATTGTTCATATTTTTTCTGAAACAATAGGATAGGTCAGTTTCATAGTGATGTGAAAAGAGAACTATCTTTTAATGCTTCCAATCTTACTATCAGGCACACTCTAGTCATATTAAAATGTTTTTCTTCCTTCACCACGTAAATTCTTTAAGCAGGACTAAGGATATTTCATGACAAAAAGGTGTAAAACCATGAATGGAATGATCAGAATTGCAAGTCCGAACTTAAGCTTATGAATATCTAGTCAAGCTTACACTGGTATTTGTTGGATATGAGTTAGATTGCGCATAAAAGTCACTGTGAAAAGGCTGTGGATATAAGGTATTATTCTTTTTTTAAAATAAGCGCAGACATAATAACTTCTTTAAAGTTTTTCTTGTTTGACCACTTTGATATTATTCATAGAACAGGAGAAATGTCTGCAAAAGGTCAGGAAATCAGGCAGATTCCCCATTACACTAAACATTTCTCTAAGAAGCTGCCCAGTTTGTATGAGCAAAATGTTTGAGGCTCACAGCTTTGGTGAAATCATCCTGAGTTTGGTATCAGCTTCTGCTCCAAACTGTCCAACAACATTACTTAGCAAATTTTTCACTAATTTGAAAAAGTCGACCAAAATTAGCAAGGAGACAAGCAAAGGAAATTCTGTTTTCATTGTCACTTTTTACCCCGAAGGCATCGTGTTGTCATGTGATATAAAATTTAGAGGTCAATTTTGGCTCAATCTCTTTGAAGAAGGTAGAAGTCTAAAAATATCTGATTTAAAATTATTGTGGCAGGTGAGGAACATGGCAACAACTGTCCTTCCTTAAATTCTCCTCTGTCCTTTCCCATATTCAAGAAAACAAGCAAAAGTCAGGCTGGATCAAGGAAAAGGGTGAGGGAAGGGGAAAACACATGCTGCAAGAGCAGATTAAAACAAAAAATGTCAGCTGTAACTATTCTCTGTCTTTGGACAGCTTTGCACAAAGCTAATTCCTTTATTTATTCAAGGATATGAGCTGATTCCAAGCAATTGAATTGTGCAGTGTGTAGTCCAAATATTTTAACTATCTCAGATCTTCTTTCCTATCTAAAAAGGATTCTAGAAATTCCCTTTCTGCTCTGATGATTTCCAGAAGGAGAGGAATATTTTGCTCCTTATTTAGCTGGTTTCTTACCTCCTCTCTATTCCTGACCTTTCTGTGTGCGATGATTTATGGAGCAGAGAGAGGGTAAGAAAAGAATGCCAAGCACTACTCAAACACCAGACGCAAACTTCAGCTGACCTTTCCTGTAACTGGGCAATGTGAGGATGGCTCCTTTCTTTCAGTTCACATACAATAAAATTGGTAAAATCTAATTTTTTAATAATCTGTCATCTCCGCCATGAAAAGCCCAAAGTTTGGATAGCATTTTAAGACAGTGCAAATAGCATGTGTTTCTGCAGGTGACAGGAGTTCATAGCTACAGAAAATGTAGTTAGATAATGTAACACAACTTCCTTACTTTGCCAAATGCCAAAGGCTAATATAGTCTCTATTGTCTCAGCCCAGCATATCATCTGAAATGAAAAGCATCATTTTGTCCAGTTGAAATAATCCCATCTGCTGAGGTCTTACCTTTGTATGAGGAAGCTGAAGTCATCAGCATCCATTGCTACAGTAGGTGATATGAAATTTATCTCCACAAAAACTTTGGGGTTTTAAACCATTGAAGAGACTTGGTAGGATAAGTTATGCTGGGATTCGACAGGATCTACCTGCACTGGTGGGAAAAATGGCTCTTTGGACATAAGCTGTCAGGACTGATCCTTATAGTGGGCTTTAAGCTAGACACAGTGGGGGAAGGGAATACCAACAGGATTGTGGTAGGGAAGCCAAGGGTTGGCATCACATTACCTGGGGCTGTAAAACTAGTGGGAACATTTACAATGTCCTCAGGAGCACAAAGGTCTCAGAAGACTATCTGAAGTGCTTGTACACCAATGCAGGCAGCATGAGAAACAAACAGCATTAACTGGAAGTGTTGGCCAGCTGCCGGAGCTAAAATATCATAGGTATTAGTGAGACTTGGTGGAATGGAGGGCTATGGGCAATTCAGGGGGGATAGGCAGGGCAGGCAAGGTGGAGGTGTGCGGTGTCACAGCCTTGTGTTTCATGGACAGGCACTCCACGCAGCACAGAGGGGAGCCGTCTGGAGCTGGGACACGCTGGGGCGCACGTGGTGACAAGGCACTGTGGCAGGCAGTAAGGCTCAGGGGACGCAAGTTGTCGTGGAGGCGCGGCGCAGAAAGAAGTGTAGGATTGCAGTCTGGGGTTCCAAGGGAGTTTATTAGGGTCCACAGGCACGGGGCGAAGGGAGGCGAAGAGGAGAGGAAAGCGAGGGGTGGGGAAGGGGCAAGGAACCCAAGGCAGCAAACCCCAAACAAAGGGGTGCAGAGGATTAAAAGGGAAGGGAAAAGCGGAGTGGTTGGTTCCGAAGAGCCAAACAGGGAAAGCCAGAGAGGAAGCGATAAGGAGGTGAAAAGGGGTTACAAGCAATAGGTTTACAGCAGAGGAGGGTACAAATTCAGGAAACCAATAATACATTGAGCCAGGGAGAGATTTCCGGAACATAAACCATATACAGAATGGGGGCAGGGGAGAGCGCAGGACCAATGATCTCATGCTTATATGCATCCCCTAAATCCTGCTAGCACACCGCAACAGAGGTGTTCCACTATTAAGGGAGGTGTTTGATTGCACTGCCCTTACAGTTAGTGATGATGTGGTTGAGATCCTCTGGGTGAGGATTAGGAGGATGGAAAAGAAAGGAGATTTGTAGTGGGTGTCTACTACTGATTGTCCAGATAGGATGTAAGAACTGATGAGATATATTTTAGGCACATGGAAAGCAAATGCATTTTCTGCTGAGACCTAAACAAATGAAAATGTGCCCTGTTTTCCTACGTACTCTCTTTAAAATTACGTGGTCTCATTTTGAGCAGAGTGGTTGTAGTTGCTGCAATATACAAAGAACTAGATGATCATTGACCTTTTCAATTGAAACAGTCTATTCTATTTTAACTTTCGTGTTGATATTTAAGTGAAAATATTTTGGCTGGAGTAGCTTAATTCTTACCTCTTCTTCCCAATCCAGTATTCCTCTGACTGTACTTCCCTGAGTTCCTTTAGTGAGGCAGATGACTATCCTGAAGAGTAAAACATAGTTGTCATAAACCCATTATCAGAGAAATTCATGCCTTTCCTCACTTTTACCTCCCCAGCAATAAAGATGATCTTCATTGCTCCAAATATATATTGTTCCCACTTTTGCTTTCCTAAACACAGACATTCTAGGACAACAACCTCAGAAAATATGCAATTTGCCAGCAAGTAACAAAGGAAAAGCAAGGAAGACACTGAAAAGTTCTCAGAAAAACTTGATTTTGATGATTTGTGCTCACTGTAATAGGCAAGGAAAGTAGCTGTGGAAACAGATGGCCTGGCTTTGCTCTGTATTCTATTGTTACAGAGTAGGAGCAATGTGGGTGGTCACAAGTTTGCAGAAGAGAGTTCACAGTGGCTACAGAATTTATTGCTATCTACCAAGATGTAATAGATCAACCAACCTTCTCCATATCATTGACTCTGATAAGAGCCATGGGGTATTTTTTAATTCTCAGTTCTCAGGTACATCAAGAAATGTGCCTACCACGTGTATTAGATCATTAGTCTGTTTATTTTATAACAAGGAAACAACAGAACAGGCAGAATAATTTGCTCAGATACATTTCTCTTGATTTGCATACCTTGACCAATGCACCTGTTTGCTTTTCAATGCATCCACATTCAATTAGCTAGTGTTCTCAAACTGAATATTACTATTAGGTCTCCAAAGTTTCATAAATTTCATGCTGCAAATATACAGTATGCCATCATTATTCCTATTTCTTATTCTACTATTAAAGATTAAATTCTGCAACAAAACATAAAAAATAAGCCAAATATCACTCACTGAAATGAATAGCACTGCAGTATACAATGCAAAAAATAATAAACTTTATCCTGGAAAGTAACTCTGGTAATATTTTTGCAAACCATTTGCAACCTAAAAGATAAACACCTAAATGTGAAAACCTGATTTTAATCAGTAGCCATACTTATCCTAAATATCAGCTTTGTATCTGAATTTGCTGAGAGCTATCACAGAAGACTTATGTCTTTGCCTCATAGAAAGTTTGATTAATTTTTTCTGATGGAAAATTGCTAGCTTAATATCTTAAGCATACGTTGGTTCTTTATTTTCCAGCTGTCATGGAAAATTTTACACAATGTTTAAAAATTTATAACGTATACTTTAAAATTCCAGCAGATTTTGGAAAGCATTAGACATTCAAAGAGAAGACCCAACTTTAAATTTATAAATGAGGCAGACTATTACTCTGAAACTGCTTGACATTTCTTAGTCACCCCAAGTCACACTTCTCTCTGGGGGAGGGGCAAGGTATCATGGCTCTGTCATGGGTCTGAGAATCTTTCCTGAAATATAAAACTTCCCACTTCCCCAGATATACCAGGATTTAAGGTTGGGAACCTGAACCTTCTTTCTGATATGACACTGTGTTGCATAAAAATATGATCTCTACTTTTTCTTTTCTTTCCTTCCCCCCCCTAGTGCTGTTCCTGTTTAACCTGTCAGCTTTTAAGGCAGAGACAATGAATCAGCTCAGAAAGCATGAAGGAGAAGGAAATTCTTTCCTGAAGTTATCATAATATCTTTTTGGCCACCTGGCCCGATATTCAGACAGAACAGTATTTTAAAGCTAACTCCACTGCTACTTCAAGGTAATGTAAGGTTGTTTTTGACTTTTGGGAGGAGATGAAGAGTAAATTCATCATAGTTAAAACTCTAAAGACATCCTTACCCTGACCTTGACTACACAGTTGATTAGCCATGAATTATTTTCAGTTCAGATGACTTTTCATATCAAAGTAGCAGTTGATAATGCTTCTTTCCCCCTGCTTTTTCCTGGGAAAAAAGATAAGTTACACTTGTTATTTCTTGCTAACTGTGACTTTAGGGAATCACTTTTTACATGGAAGTAGATTAAAAGTAAACATTTGGTTTCATATGAGAAGAAAAAGGACTTAAACTCCTCCAAATTCTTGCTTTGATAAATTGTACCTTTGCCATGAGAAACATAAAACTATGATTGTTTAATTACACATGTTACATGGTGCTGCTGCTGTTTTAGTTTGGCTGGAAAGACTTCAGTAGTATTCATATTGATTTCCCCACTGTACAGCAAGGAGAATAGCTCTATAATTATGTTATTTCTTAGTTTGATTTGGGATTTGGGGAGGGGGTTAATTTCTTCTAAATTCAAATTAAGGCAGAATTATATTTCCTTCCTCTGTGCCTAGATGAGTAAAATGTTATATTTAAATGTTATACAAGAGTCCAAACTGATATCTGTTGTGGTGTAGAAAATGGAAATTAAAGAATGTAAAGAAAAAGTGCTTTAATAATTTTGCTGTCTTTGAAATAAGTCCTCATTCAAATGACATCATCAGAACTACAAAGGATACATGGCAGTCTATGAATGTTCCTTATTTTCCAAGAAACATAGTCCCTCATATTTTCTGTCTTTTGTCATGAAGACTAAAAGTGAGCATGCAAAGAACACAATTATCATGTCAATTCCTTATGAATTACACACACACACAGACACACACACACACACACATATATCTATAGCTTGGTGTTAACCTAAAAAACTCTGCTTTTCTACTGAATTCATACATTAAAAAAAAAAAAAGTCAGGCAGAATTAAAATTGGTATTAAAAGTGTATGGTCATAAAAAGATGCATTGATTTAATACTCTTGTCACTGCACAAGCAACTTACTGGAAAAAATATTTAAAACACTGATGAGGCATCTAATGAAATATGAAAGAAATATTGGAGTGTGGTATGCTTTCAAGGTATTTAGCAAAATTGGATAGATTATTCAGGACTCAGGTAAAAATATCAACTATCTTAACAAATGGTTTCTTTAATTTTGATGACTGAGCACGAACAAGATAAATGTAACCAGCTAACTGCCAAGACACAGGAAAATGGAGTGGGGGATCTGCTTGTTTTCTTCCTGTATTTTCAAACACCATTGCTAGTGTTTGTGAAAAAAACAGTGCTGAGCTATTACATTTTTTACCAGTCAAAAGCACAGAGAAACATGGGAATATGAATCCAGTTGGAAATTTTCATTTTACACCATGAAAATCAAGAAAAAAAAAAAAGGTGTAGTCTAAAGAATATCTCCCTGAAAAGATTCATCAATGATTCTGTACTTTGCTGTACTTTGATTTGAGTATATATGACTTTCTTTTATTTTTAGAACACTAGAGGAGGCTCAGGAGTCAGGATTGTTTCTTTTTTTAACAGAATGAATAAATTAGAAAAGTAACAACTGGACGGTGTGCTTAAGAATGTACTCATTGTTCCTTGATCAACTTTAGGGCCTTCAGCTGAACTACATCAAGATTAATTCTGATCTTAGAGGACTATGCTTTTATACCTAAAAAAAAATGCTCTTTAATAGTTGTCATTCCCATGAAAAATGCACTCCTTGACTTTCTTTCTTTCTGCTCCAGAAAACCTAGGAGGTGTTTCGCATTGGTTTAGGTTTATTCTATTTTTTTTATTTTTTAGTTTTACACTTTTGGCTATAGCTGTTATTTTACATTTTATTTCCCTCCTTCCTTGATATGGCTGCTGCTTCCAAATATTTTTAATAAAACATCATTTCAGATTAGACAGATATACATTCTTTTTTTTTTTTCTAATTTTTTAATTTCTTAATATTCTGTTAATAGTGTATTTGGTAAAGCCTAATTAAAAAAATTCACACAGAGTATTTGAAAAAATATATTCTATACAGGCACCAGCTTCTAGATGGTCAGCATTCTGGAATAGCTTAGCAGACCTTAATGTCATAAAGATTTAATGCTATCCAGGAATCTAGGTGTTAAGGCAATGTATTCTGCTCAAGAGAATCATGATATATTTTCTATTGCCTGTAAAATATAGAGTAGATCAATTTTACAACAGAATTAAAGTAAATCTACATCCTTGTCGCTGTGAGCACAATTCCTACCACAGAATATAAAATTTGTCTTAAGCATTTCTACAGAATCATAGCAAAACATAGGTTGGAAGGGACTTCCAGAGACCATCCAGCCTCATTTCACCCAAGGCTGATGGGTGAAAACACTGACCAGATTGCTCAGGATAGTGTCCAGCTGAGTTTAACATCTCCAAGACAAGAAATCCCACAGATTCTCCAGGTCTACATGATTGACCACTGTTAAAATGAAAATGTTGCCCTTGTACCCAGTAAGAATTTTCCCATTCCACCTTGTGTTCATTTCCTCTTCTGCTTCTACTGTGTACTTCTGAGAACAGCCTGGCTTCATCTTTTTGTATTGCCCCAGTGGTAACTTGATGGGTTGTACTGAAAATCCCCAAGCGGAATTCAGTACTTCACATTTGATCTCACAAGAGTTGAGTGGGGCACAAAATCCACTGCTTGAACTGTTGGCTGTTCTACTGCTAGGCCAGCCAAGCACATGGATGGCCTTTACCGCTGCAAGGGTGCACTGCTGACTCTTCCAGTTCAACTGGTTTTCCATGTAGAAACCTGGGTCTTGCATTTTGTGAAGCTGAATTCTACCCAGCCAACACCAAGACTGTAGTCCTGCATGAGTTTAGTCCATCTCAGGTGCAGAAGTATATGTTTATCAAAAGTGAACTTCATTCTGTTCTTGTGATCTCCTTTCTTTGCTGGTATGGTCCCTTGAACAGCACCCCCATCCTCCAGCCTTTCTTCAGGCCACTGTTCTCCAGAAATGTATGGGAAGTGCACTCTATAAGAATCCAGTTTGTTAAGGAGGATTTCCCAGGACATGAGGTGAGCCTGTAGTTTTGTAGATCCTCCTTCTTCCCCATTATCAAGATGGTGGCATTGTTTTGCTTTTCCAAATTATCAGCAGCCTCACAAAGAGAGCAGCTAACTCCCCCAGCACCCTTGTGTGTGTTCTATCTGTCCCTTGACCTTGTGCTTGTCCACATGGCTTAACTGCATCTTCACTTGATCTTACCTCTTATTGTTGGTAATATTTTCTCCCTCAGACTCTGTTAACAGACCTGAGGATCTGGGAGGCACATGGGCAAACCTAACCAGTGAGGTAAATGAGGTAAACCAAAATTGTCTACCTTCGCTTTCTCCATATCATTTGTCACTATCATTCCATCCCCACTGAGAAGCAATCCCACGTTTCTTCCACCTTCCTTTGGTGCCACTATGCTTATAGAAGCCTTCCTGGCTGTCCTTGACAGCCCTCACAAGTTCCAGTTCAAGTCGAGCTTTGGCTTTCCTAGCTCCATCCCTGCATGCTTGGGCAATGCTTCTGTATTTCTACCTTATTCCTGCTTCCAGCTTCTCTGTTCTTCCTTTATGTAGTTAAGCTCAATAAGGAGTTCCTTGCTGATCCATGCTGGCCTTCTGCCAGCCTTGCTATGATAGTCCTTGAAATATCAGCTCTCACATTGGATCAGATTCTCTGCAATTCTTTGAAATTTTAGCTCTTGATAGTAGTTCAATTTTTTCTTTTTCATTTAAATTTCAACTAATTTAATTTAGCTACAGTGTTAGCTACAGGGAAATCAATAGTTACACAACTGTGAAGCAGGAATAAAACTGGAACAAATCAGTTTAGCACCACTTCTTTTAATTGCCTGACACTTCTCATGGCCTCCTGCTTAGCAAAACAGAACTTTGCCAAACCTCTAGTGTTTCAACTTCTGGTGAAAGTTTTGGGTATACTTCACTTGGCTGTTTCTAAGAATTAGGCTAAGGAAAAAAAAACAAAAATCCAAAACCAACACAGACCCAATCATTCCTAAAAGGAAATACATATAAACTTCGGTTTAAAAAGCCTAGCGCCACTGTGGTTATATGTACAATTGGCTTATCAGATGTCAATTTTATTTCTCTCTCCAAAATACATTCAGATACTGTGAAAAGTGACAAAAAACTGATTGCCAGTGGCTGAGTGGTGTGCATACTGTAACTCATAATTCAGTCTGTCCCTTCCTTTGTTAATACATAGCGAAAGGTATGCAACAGAGACAAGGAAAAGTTCAAGGAAGGTATGTTTCCAAATTTGTGGGCACTAGAATCTAGCACATTCCACAGAAACAAGGTATAGCTACCCAGCATCATGTTCTACAAAGCAAGGGCCCATGAAATAATACAGTTCCCTCTGGCTAATTGCAGGTGAGTTGTGAGCTATCAAATCTAGCACTGGTGCATCAGAATCCTGTTTCTCACAGATTCTGCTTGCCAGCTGAACTAATCACTCTGTAGTGCCTGGTGGATCTCAAGGGAAGCACTTGTTTTCCCCATTGTGAAGTTGAAGGTCAGGTTAGAATCTCTGTTTTCAAATATAAACATTTCACAGAAGTGGAAAGAGCTTTACCTTTGTTTTAAAAAACTCAACGAAACAAAACCCCCCCCCCCCCCCCCAAAATCAACACAGCTGATACTTTTTAAATCCAAAATTATATACATGTCAAAATGTTTGATCTTATAAAGAACCAAAGTTACCCCACTGTTTCCTGATACAATATTGCTTGAATGTGGCAAAATTTGCTTGACTTCTTAAAGTCCCCAGCCAGGAGGACTGGTAACATCTTGCTAAAAAAAACCCAAAAAGACTCATCTAGGTACTGAACCTTTAAGAGAAAGAATTGTTGGAAATATTATAAATATTAAAATACCTGAGGTATTTCATTGCAGCACGTTTGAACCGCGGTTCAGCATAAACACACACAGATGCCTAACTTGAGCACAACATGGCTTATTAGCAGCATCAGTGAGGTATTGTTAGACTACTTCACCATGCAGGTGGAGGGTGTAATTTTGGAGGCTGCTGAGCACTGTGAATCTCCCAATGTATAACAATTACAGAAACACCTGTGTTAAATTTCTTTGCACTGATTCCCTATGAAAATGCATGGTGTTCAATAGTCCTTAGAATTAAATGCCTTGCCAACAAGCCACAGGTGTACACCACAGGAGCACATGATAATGTAATTGTGAAGGATGTGATGACAGCTCTCCATCAATAATACCACCATCCCAAGATGCACTCATGCATCTATTTTATATTTAGGTATTCTCTAACTGTAGGTTCAGATTCATCTA
>VZRM01007925.1:256877-310665 GCA_013397955.1 Grantiella picta | reverse complement strand
CCCCCCCCTTCCATGTTGTAATTCAGGATTAAAGCTGATTGAATCCAGTCCAGAAAGGGACAAAATGCAACCTACTCAACCTCAAAAGACCCCCTGAAAAATACATGTTAATGCTTTAAATACATAGGATAGTTTTGATACTTTAAAAATTGAGGGCCAACCAAAAGCTTTCCTTACAGAAATTATTACTGCAGAAGCTACTGACAAGATAAATACTTTAAACCTGTTCAAATCTATATAAAAATTTTATTATTCCTTTAAGATCTACAGGTTAGTTTAAAAATTCCTAGCCATTGTACATTTTTATTCCATGAAAAAAAATTACAATAATTTTTAAATAAATGTATTTGTATTCTGCAGACACTGAATGATGCTAGTCCTATTCTATTAAATAGAATTTGTGCTAGTACTAACTACTACCAAAAATTTATGAGGAGTTGCATGATGTGAAAATTCCAGTATGCTCCATTTGGACATTTTGATCAGACATTTGTGACTATTCTGAAGAAAATAACCAAGCACAGCTCAGTTCTTCCAAATTATTTCACAGTTATTAAAAAAACCCAAACAATATATATTATATATGAAGGTTTTTGATCAGTAAATATCTCAGAAAATTAGTGTCCTAAGAGATTCTCTAAAATGTCAAAACTATCAGTGTCAATTTGCAAAACAGTGATATATCCATATTCACAAATGAGTACTGCTGTTTGTTTTATTGGTTTTTTGTGGAGCACATGACCTAAAGGTTCAGCGAGGAAGACTTAATTTTCTCATGATTACAATTAAGAGATCCTGCATTTCCAGAGTTGATGACTGGACGAAAGCAGTCTCTGTAACTGTGTATGACTGGGGAATGGATGTTAGCTTGGCTAGCTCTAGTAAGAGGAAGAGTGAGGTAGAGGGACTACGTCTCCTCTTGCTTCTCTCTACATTTGGTGTCACTTTTGATTTGAATCCTTTCCATGAGATTAGTCAGTTCATGGCTACACTTACCTGTACAGAAATTTGTATAGCAGCTAAACTGTACAAAATGTGTTTATTAGCTCCTATATTTTTGCTTTGTTTTAATTACAGAAATTGAGAATAGCCTCATCCCAAGTAGCTACAAATTTGTGACAGGTTCAGTCCAAGATCCTTCCATTACAGTTGAAACTTTGCCTTTAGTTCCCTCCCTTGGGTCTGCCTATTTTTAGTAAGGATGACATTCACTCACCTTTTACCCACAGCCTAATTATTAAAATGTTGAATAGAAATTCTGTGGGGATAAGGATGAGCAAATCTGTCATCTCCCAGTCTGCAAATATGCTTAAAAAATGAATCATAGAATCACAAAAGAAACTTTTGCCATCCACAATCGCCACTACCTGTCAGATTCGTGTCATTTAATTACCATTAATGTGAGTCTGTAACTTCTCTCATTAACTTGTATGTAATTGTCCATTGAATTCTGTTGCAAATCTCTTCCTCAAAGTGCTTAATACTGAGTAGAGGTGAGATTTTCCCTCACACTAGTGCTCTGTTAATGCCTCCCCTTCTGCTTTTCTGTTTCTCATACATAAAGGACAGTAAGAGACTCAGTCCTTCTTAACTTCCCAGTCTCTCTCTGTTGTGGGGGTGTGTGTGTCTTCTCAACAATAGAATCCAGAGTGAGTTTTAGAAAGAATCTTCTATTATGTCACAGTCTTCAAGGTACTATGATTTTAATAGCTATCAACATGATTTATGATTGATACCAATGCTCAGCAGTGGAATACTTATGGGATTAAACTATGAGACAAAAGTTGAAATTCCATGGTCTCTGGTAAAACTAAATAAAAGTCACTCTCTCTGATGGGTACAGTGGAGGCAGATTACACAGGCTGACCAATGGACTCTGCAACTGTCTCCTGATTTCTGAGGATTTATTCAGAAAATTCAAAACCCACAAAATATATTTTCCCTTGTATTCAGCTCCACACACTGTGGATTCATCATCTCTCCCCTAGGTAAACAAAAATTGCTTGATGTCTGTGCCCAGAGAGAGGTACAAATGTAGTTAAATCCAGCTAGCAGCTGGACATAAGTGGGGTTCCCAGGACTCAATACTGGGGCCAGTCCTGTTCAATAACTTTACTAATGATCTGGATGAGGGGATCGAGTGCATCTCCACCAACAGACAACACCAGGTTAGGTGGGAGTGTTGTTCTGCTGGAGAGTGGAAGAGCTACAGAGGACTGTGGGCAGCCTGGATCCGTGGGCAGGCTGTATCCATGGGCTGAGGCTGTGAGGTTCAGTAAGGCACAGTGTCAGGTCCTGCACTTGGGTCACAACTACTCTCTGCAGCGCTACAGGCTGGGGGAAGAGTAGCTGGAAAATAGCCCATTGGAAAAGGACCTGGGGGTGTTGGTCAACAGCTGGCTGAACATGATCCAGTGTGTGACCAGGTGGCCGAGAAGTCCAGTGGTACCCTGGCCTTTATCAGCAACAGTATGGTGAACAGGAGAAGGGAAAGGATGTTCTCCCTGTACTCGGCACTGGTGAGGCCACACGTCAAATCCTGTGTCCAGTTTTGGGCCCCTCACTACAAGAAGGACATTAAAGTGCTGAAGAGCATCCAGAGAGAGGCAACGGAGCTGGTGAAGGGTCTGGAGCACACGTTATATTTGGAGTGGCTGAGGGAGTTTAACCTGGAGGAAAGGAGGTTTAGGGGAGACCTTATTGCACTCTACAGCTGAAAGGAGTTTGTAGCAAGGTGAGGGCTGATCTCTTCTCCCAGATAACAAGTGATAGGAAGAGAGAAAAAGGCCTCAATTTTAACCAAGGGAGGTTTAGGTCTTATAATAGGAAAAATTTCTTCAAAGGAAGATTGTCAAGCACTGGAACAAGCTGCCAAAGGGTAGTGGTGGAATCACAATCTCTGGATGTAATCAAAAGTCATGTAGATGAAGCTTTTAGGAGCATAGTTTTCTGGTGGACTAGGCAGTGCTGGGTTAATGGTTGTACTTGATGATCTTGAAGGTTTTTTTCAAACTAAATGAGTCTATGATTCTCCAATTCCCTGCTCTTTGTTTTTGCACTATTGATATATTCATGTAATACACTATATTTATCAGCCCATCTTCTTTTCCTGCTCAATCTTGTAGTCAAACGCTAATCCTGCTCTTTTGAACATCAGTCTAAGATAATTTAGTATTATGAATTCCTTTTCAAGTCATAGAAAAGGTAAGACAGGTCATGGAGAAATAAATCTTTGCTGACAAGTAAATAGCTTTGATAACCTAATTACCAAGCATGACAAAAATCAAAAGACACATGAAAATTTATTTAACTAAGTAATATTCCATTCTTTGTTTACATGCTTCTGATCAGTGCTTTCAAAGTCCATGGTCATGAAGGAGAGAGCTAAGCACATACCTAAGTCCTTAGAGGGTCAGGGAATCTAAATAAAAATCAATGTCCTTTTGAAGTGACTGCACTGGCATCAACGCCTACCCATATTTTCTAAAACATGGCATCAAGTTATTCTCAGAGTGATAAAGATTTTTAGAGGAATAATATACACCATACTCTGAAAATTTCAGTGGTTACCACCTATCCTGGAAAAAAAAACCTCCACAGTTTTTGGATCTAGTTAAGATATATTGAAGAATATAACCTATAATCAAAAATACAGCTGATAGAGAGTTAAGTGTACATTTAAAACATAGGTGAAAACCATCTGCTGGGTAAATTATTGAGGTGATTTAATCTAAGATATATAGAAGCTAACAGAGGATAACACCTCAGCGCTGGTGAGGTAAGCCTGTCTTCAAGCAAATCTATTTATTCAAACAAAGATGATTTATTAGTGCTCAAAATTTTAAGTTGTATCCATCCATCCATCCATCCATCCATCCATCCATCCATCCACCTTTTGTCCCACTTGCTGTGGAAAAACAGTGGGCACAAAAGTACTATTGAAATTTAAAGGCATTTCCCTTTTTCTCAAGCAGATTAAAAATAGATAAAAATATGGGGACTCACCCACAAAGGTTTTTAAAGGTTATTTTAAAATTCTGTTCCACTTCACGTCCCTATAATAGAATCATCAATTTAAAGAGTCTTGTGTGCTGCATCCTCCTTTAAAATCACTTTTGTCTGCATTATTTCTTCACTTAAACAAATGCTGTTTGGTTACAAAAAGTTTACTGATCACTGTGTCCACTGATGTTCACAGACTTCTGCATATGAGTGAGTGCAATAGATATGCATGAGCCATGTTTAAGATAATTTCTAGGTTAGCTCTGGTAAAAGCCTTAAAATTGGTACCTCAGTGGATGCACTTACAGAGACCAAAAGGACAACAGCTGTGCAGCTAGACCTGTAATCATGGTAACAGCCAAAAATGAATTAATTCTCTCTACAGTCTTGAAATTCATTTAATATCCAGGGACAACAGTGTTAAATGAGTTTCATGAGATGGTTACATATTGTACTGTATCATTTTCTTAAAGCAGACCGGATAGTTTTGGAAATTTCTCCTGTGTATACAAAGATAAAAGTAACTCAGATTGCAGGCTGTAGTTCATTCGATACTATATCAACTGCTTTGATATTTTCTGAAATATTAGCTGCATAAAATTAAAGATTGTTGTTTTCACATTTCCATTAATCTAAGGCTACATGCAGCTGTTTCTTGGAGGAAGAAAACATAAGCACTGCAGTGGTGCACAGGCTCTAAATACCTTTATATTGGCAGCATGACCAATTTCTATCACTAATACCCAAAGCAGGGCTTATCATGATCTTCCTTCTTATCTGCTTTCCAAAGAAATTTATGAATGCTGATATATAAAAAGAAAGCTGCATAAGTACAAGAATACACACACACACTCTGGAGTATGTTAAACAGAAGATAAACACATTAGCTGTTACATTCTGCATATCTATGTCCAGTTTCTGCTAGTGAAAATCAGTTTGATGGTTTCCTTTTAGCCTTAGCTGCAGCAATCACAAAATATTGATGCTATTGGCTAATTCCCTTTAACAAGAGCATCTTGTGCCGATCAGGATGGAAATATGCATGTAGAACTGTGCAAAAAATTTTGAACATTGTCATTTCTTCCATTTCATGAACGCTAACCCAATGTAAAACTATCTTAAAATGTCAAATCTCTGAAGAAAAAAAATTCTTGCTACTGCATCTACAGACAGCTCTACATTACTGTTCTCATAACAAACGGCTAACTTGACAAGAATGATGTTTCTTCTGTAGGAAATTCTCTGCACTTTAACTTAAAATTATAATGTAGCAGAAAAACTTAAATCTGCTCCACTTGTGAATGTGTCTTAACACTGAACCATTTTCTGTTTATAGGACATAACAGAAAATGGCTACCAGTGAAGTTGGAAGGCTAGCTGTGCAATTGAGACCTCTCCAATTTCTCATCCTACTGAACATACCTTGTGTCATCTGGATTGAATCCCCAAGATTATATGTAACTTTATACCTAAAGTGGGAGTCCAGGCATGAAATTTCCCACCCTTTACTTCTGTATCCCTGTGCCTTGGTTTTAAAAGTGGGAAGCAAAGCCTATCAATCAAGACTGAAAGGGAACAGCAATGTGTCTGACAGTTTCCCACTATTGATCCTGTAGGAATCAAAGTTCTTGCATGGGCCATGGTACACATCTGGTACTCAGCGTAAACTTAATTTTTCTGTATCTAGGCAACGATGTGCAGATGGTGACACTTGCTGAAGACAGAATAATGAATGACTGTGAAGTGTTCCAGCACCAAAACAGCACAATATTTGAGAAACTGGACTCATTGTGATACACTTCTGTTTGCTAATGGTGCATCCAAAGTTAGGTAAACTAGCTCAGTGTGCAGCCCAGCTGCCATTTTGTGATGGCAAGTAGTGCAGAACATTACAGTTTGTGATTAAGATTTTCCTTTCCTTCCATTTTTGCTAGTGTAGAAGAAAAGTCCTTCAAAATGAGCACAAATGCATGCCTCTGCCTGTGTGGTTGTGTGTGTGTATGTTCATAGAAACGTATAATTTACACCTTGGTACCCTTCATATAACCTTTACATGCTGTGAGCTTTAATAGGATTTTCATGCTGATCTCGTAATTGTTTGCTTTAAGTCTTGCTGTTTTTCTTTGGGAGCAAATGGCCCATGGCTGCAAGGACCCAAAGTTAATGGTACTGGGTTATCTCTTAACCATCCTCCAGGTTAACTTGGGGCCACTTATCTGTGCTCACCAAATTCCTAGGACACCACAGCTAAACAGTGGATTCACTTGTTATGTACAGTAAGCTCAAGTCACAGTTCTCTAATATTCATTGAAATCTTTCAGTAAATACTGAAAGATAAAGCAACCCTTGTAGACTGGAAAAAATCTGTCAGGTTAAGAATAACTCAAGTATTCTTGGGAAATTAGATTAGACTAAACAGAAGACATAAGAATGTTTTATTATAAACTAAAATATAATACGAGTAGATATGCTAATCCACCATCATAGCTAATATTTACAGTGCTAAATCTGATACATAACCATAGAACCAAAACCCTATTTATTTTGGCAAGACAAGAAGGAATTTGTTTTCAATATTTCTCAGCTTCTGGACACCTCATTTTCAACAGCTTACTGAAAAAGAATGCTGCCTATTATATCTAGTAACAGCTTGGGAAAATGATATAGTAGTGAGTGGAAGGCACATGACTTTTAAGTCACAAAATTTGTTTAAAAAGTCAGTATTCCAAAGACATTTAACTTCTAAGAACTGATGTGACCAGTGACAAAGAAAGGACAAACAATTTAATACAAAACTAGCAGTAGAAGCAGACAGTGCATAAAAAAAAATCTGAGAAGAAGGGCCAACATAGGAGGTGACTATACTCTTTTGTGAAGGGTGAAAAAATACTGAATGGCATATTTAGGAGCCTGAAAGCTGGAGAGCCTGGGAAATGACAAAAAGAGGCAGCAAAAAATGTTCAGTGAGAAATATCAAGAAGATAGGCTAGGAAAAAAAATGGAGTTTGGAAAAGTATTTTTTTTATTATTATTATCTAATTATTGTTGGTTGTTGAACCTTTCCCTGCTTTAAACAAGTTGGAAGTAGACATTTTCTTTGCAGACAAAAGCAGTTGTTTTTTGTAACTCATACTGACTTTCATTTTTTCATTGTTGACAAGAACTAGATAACATTTATCAGCTCTCTGAGATCTAGATCCAGCACTGCTTGAGTCAATAGAAGTTTTTCTAGTGACCTCAAAAGGCTGAAGATCAAGCAATGAAAGAATGAAATGTCTTCCATGCATGTGCCAATAATAGCAAACTCATCCCATACCCTTGGAGTGCATCTGATCCAATATCCTCCCCCTCCCCAAAACACAAAGTGACGTGAAAGTGATGATAAGCACACAGATGCAGCTGTGACATCTTAATGGATCTCATGTCAGAAGGTAATACAAAGCTATCAAAATGTCACAGCATTAATCACTTGTTACTAAAGGAAACTGAACATCACTGCTTACACGCTCACAAAACCCTATGAATAATATTGTTGACTGTGAGACAAATACCTGTCCATTTTAGGAGATTAGATTTACCATCTTAGGATCAAGAAAAAGAAAACATAATCAGGTAAATAAGCAGGTAAATTTTTATTAAGTGGAGAACAGCAGATAAATGTAAAATGCTCTTCTGAGACAACTGCCATGTGACCCTGCCAAATTTAAAGGAGACAATTAGAAAGATGCTTGAATAGTGGCTAGTTCCTTAAATTGGCAACTCTGTGTTAATTTCTGTGAAGCAAAAAAATTCTTTTCTTCAGTTTTGTACATGATCATTGTATTTCAGATGGAAAACAACATTATGGTCTTTAAATTGTAGAATATGTCTATAAAAAGACAAAGAATTGTTATTATTCCTCATTCATAGAATTGTACCTCTATCTTACTTTGGCTAGGGCTATATTATTTTAATGTTACATAATTTTATATTTAAATTTAACAGGTATGTAAAGGATTAGAGCACCCACTCTGACGTTATTTGAGAATTAGTCTCAATTAAAATTAAAATATTTTCTAATAAAATGTATCATATTGTGATAACCTCTGTGGGCTTAGATTCAAGCTTTGTGTTAAATTCTCCACAAATACAATCACCTACATAAATTATTTAATGATTGTTCATGATGCTGATAATATTCTTAATAGATACTAACTGCATTGCTCAAGGTGTCTGTTTAGTGACGAAGCATAAGGCTATAAAATCCTGCTATTTATTTCAGAGCTCAGAGCTGAGTTTTAGCTGAAGAGGAATAAGCTGCTAATGCTGAAGGCCTTAGATAATCATTAACTATTTAATAGATTATCCTGATTTGCACACCAGGATTTAATCTGAGGCTTTATCTTTAACCTCTTTCTAATCTTAGTTTAAACATGTATAATACAGTTTAAAGTCGATTTGCGCAGTTCACACTGACCACATACCAAATGCTGGGCAATACAGATGAAAAACTGCTAATGTATCATGACCGTAATCTTCCTAGATGCTACAATTTTTTACTGTTTTTAGGAAGTCCTTCAACTGTGAACTTCCTCCGTAGACCCAGGCTGCAGGCAGAGGCACAGGGGTGCGTGTGGACGGGTGAATATCACTCATTGTTTTCTCTCCATTAGTATACAATATACTGAAAGCTTCTCATATTTTCTCTCTTCATTGTTAACTTTCTACGCAGAAGCTTTCATGCAGGATTCTGTTTAAACAATGTGTCAGGGGACAAACCTGCAGAAATTGTATAAAAAGAATAAATTGGCAGTGGTGAAATCTAGAGTTCATGGACTAGTCCTGAGCTGCTTTAGAAGATCATATATAAATTTTAAAACTTAGGCCAGTGAAAACTGAGAGGGGCAATGTGAGAATGTGTCCTCATAGACAGTGATCCAAAATATATGTAAGATCTGGAAAATAAAATAAAAATAGGAGATATCGAAGACAAAATGCACATATGCTTTCATATGATCATCTAAACAAAAACACATATATTTTCAGGCACAACAGATATTGTTTTGCAAGAACACTCGAGACGTTTCACTTCTGCCCTAACCACCTGTGTGTGCAGCAGTCAGATCAAAGCATCAAAATGTCATGCACTTCATGCCTGAAGTCTCCAACATGTTTTTCTCTGCTGAGGGTAAACAGGGCAAGGAAGATGATATACTAGTTAGCTTGGGAAAAAAGGAAAAAGAAAAAAGCTTTCTTTATTCACAGAACCATTGAACTGACACTGCAGTAATTAAAGAAGACAGAACTACAAAGCATATCCTTGGACTATACCTCCTGACTCAGACTGAGTCCTTGCATGTTAGGAAAGTTTTGCATGAAATGTCAGAGTTTAACTTGCTTCTTGTTGGTCATTTACTTTAATTTGCTGTTTAAGACTATGTCTCCATGATTGTTTTGGAAGCTCAAAACATAGGGATTTTAATGGCTTTTGTTTTGCTGTACTTTTCCCACCACTTTGATTGTAGACAGAGAGGAGCTAGTTTTTCTAGAATTTTTACCCAAAATAGACATTGCTATTTAGTTTCTTTTTTATTCTTAAAATATTACTGCGGAGGAAAACAATGTGAAGAACCACCTACTTCTCAGTAAAGGTTAATGTAAGAAAATGCAGTCCCTGCACAGCTGCTACTGCGGGAACACAGGAATGCATGGGCTCTGAAAAACTCATATCAAAGGATCTGTATTTTGCTTCCATTTCTACCATGTCTGTGACTGCCATCCAGAGGGATCTGGACAGCCTGAAGAGGTGGGCGCATGCAAACCTCATCAAGTTCAACAAAATGAAGTGCAAGGTCCTACACCTGGGTCGTGGCTATCCCAGGAACACCAAAAGTTTGGCAGACAAGTACTTGATCCCTGGTCTTTCATGAAAATAAAAGTATTTACTTTTGCCCTAGTAAATAATTTTTAATACAGATGTGAGTCAAGCTGTGTTGTTGGGCAAAGCTTTAGGCTTTCAATAGAAAAGAATTCAGTCCAATTTTGAAGCCTTAAAGATCCTTAAAGCAATTGGATTTTTCAGTTTTTATCCATCTCCCTCGTTGATAGAATACTGTATCTCAAAGCTTCATACATAATCGACAAAAAAATTTCTGTCAAGCGCAATTCTGCAGACTGAATTATCTCTCTCTCAAAAAGAAAAGACAATCCCTATAGATCAGGCTTGAATCATGGGTAGGATAGAGATGTTCTCAACCTCCCTGCCATCTCTGGTAAGCCCAAGGATAAATATAAGACTTCAATGTCCTGTGCTTTTATAATACCAAGAATTTTCCTCTATTTTTTAAGAAAGAGCAAATCCTCTTTAAAATAATGATGGAAAATGTGCAGCAAGGCCATGGGTGCATAAAAAGAGTATGCTAGGGAATGAAACAGTTTGCATAAGAGATAAATTACTTTGTGTACTGCCATAACATTAACTGGAGTAATTCTTCCTGAATCTGAAGGAAGCTGGTTTACTCTGAAACAGTGCAGGGTAATCTCAATCACTGGCAAAGGCCCAGGGAGAGCTTTTGCTCCTGCACAGTTTCCTCTCTGTCACAACCAGTTAAATTTCCACAGCTGTATATGGTCCTCATCTAATGTAAGTCAGCACATTTTATTTTGTATAATCAGACTGATATACCATGGACCCAGGGATGGAAAAACCCTAGGGAGCATTGCTTATCATGCCTCACAGTTTTTGGTTTTGGGATTGGATAAACATGGTATACCTTCTCTAAACAGACACACATGAGCACAAATGTTCCTACCTTGTCTCCCAAACCTCTACAAGAAGGTAATAGGAAGATCATTATGTGTGTACAAACACATCATCTATTGTCAAACATTATTTTACTGTGGTACTAACTTTCTATCTAGAACAGCAGTTTATCATCCTTCGCCCTTAATAGACGATAATTTCAAATAATTTAATGTTTTTATCCAAGGAAGTGAAATTAAAGGATGGTATTTTTAGAATTCAATATAATGGAAAGAAAGTTCAGAATTAATGAGAATAGTTAAGTTAGATATGGAAAACAAGTAAAAGCAGCTTTGTAGCAAGGTCAAAAAAAACCCAACAAAACAAAATGAGTGGTGATCCAAGAAACAGGAGGACAGCTGTAAATGGGAACATGGCAAAGAGAGATTTGAAAAAATCTTTTAAAAATATATATGCAAACTCTTTCTAGAAACTTTTAAACTCTTAAAGTGAGTGGAATTGCAGCATTGGTATAAGTTTTAAAAATGTTGCAGATGAGCATTTTTCCGGATCACCAAAACCATACACATGTAAAGGGGACAGAAAGTCAACAAAGAAAATAGAAAGAACAGTAAAAGTACCAAGAACAAATGTCAGAAGTAAATGCAAAGAAGACAAAATAAAAACCTGAACAACAGTGAAGGTCAAAGAGACAGTATATTTCTTTATGGAGATAAACTTGAGGGAGAAATAAATACTGAGATGCAGATCAGCACAAAATTGTGTATTAAAGAAATTGTGTATTGTAATGTATGAAATGAATTTACTGTTTTAATACTGTATTAAAAGAAATAATGCTGTCCCTGTTAGACTAACAAGAAGTAAGAAACAGGTGAGTAACTTGATTACAGAATTGGCATAGCCAGAGGCAAAGAAAGTCAATATGTTTATCGCCCATACACAGATGTGTTCCTATTTTCAGCTTCACAATAATCTAAAAAGTAAAATAAAAATGACATGGCCGTTCAAACCTTTCACTTACATTCTCTATGGGAGTGAAATGTTGTTCCTAGCGATAAAAGCATAGCCAGAGAATCTAATGCCATGGAAATATGGTACCTGATTATACACGTTTCTTATTTTAAATGATATTAAGCAATATTAACGTGCCTTAAATTTCATGACTATTAGCAGAACTGAGTAAAACTTGAAATACCATTTTAGGTATTCAATTTTTTCACAGAACAGCTGTATTTTTCATTGTAGTAGCTCACTTGAAGATCACTTAGAGTGGTGGTAATGGCATTAATCTTATTCTACCCCTTTTGGCATGACAGAAGCACTACGTGGGGAAGTGGAATCAAACCTGGTTTTCAACTGACTTTGTGTCTGCTCTTTTTTTCTTCTGGCATGAGTTCAATATATAGACAACTTTGAATTTGTGGAGGGGCTTGACATTACAGCTGTAAATGGCAGCATAATGTAAGACCTCTGTGCAAACTCCCTGTGATTACTTGGAGCCATCGGAGGTGAGAAAACTACCCCTGCTGTTAATGCTGCAACCACCTAGGAAGAAAACAAACACTGCATTTCTCAGTTCACACCCACATAACATCACACTGATTTCATGAGTGCTATTGAGGTGGCTACAAATCTTAAGCCTTTTCTCAAATGATGAATATTAGCGTTGTTCCTTAAAGTTAAGTAGTGTAAACTTGTTACACCTTATTGGTATTCACCCCTGCAGGAAGCATTATTTTCAAAGTCCACATCTGTTAAAAATCGCCAAAACAGTCCAATATGGGCTAGATTTAGAGTCACAATCTGTCTAACAGCAAGGTACATCTGTCTCAACTCTGCTGTCAGCGAAGAACAACTTCTTTCAGGCTGTTCCAAGCACATGTGTACAATTCACACAAATTAGTGCACCATTTTCCCTCTTCTTGAATACTCATCTAAGAGACACATTCTTAAAAAAAATAAGAAAGAGCAAATAAGGGTTGGAGTGGTCTGATTTCTCCTCCCCATTCCCTAAACATCCTCAATATCCTGTTCCCAGAAAAGATGGAGGGAGCAATTGGTTTGTAAGCTTCATAAGCACAAAGTGACTGGGCAGAAGCAGCCTGGCTAACCAGGTTGCATCTTTCTGACAATGGCTTATGATTTTGGATCATGAGCTGTCTTGCATTCATCTGCATTGAAAAGCACATGAGCCCTGTATCAGCACACAGACTGTGCAGATATACCCTTCTTTCTCAATCTTTAGTAGCTTATAATAACCAGTCATGACTAGAATGACTACATCTTTGAGAGTGAAAAAAGCCTTAAAAATTCTAATTTACTGACTTAACAGAGAATTCTAAACATGCAAAATTTTTAGTTAGCTACTCACAGCAGAATAAACCTTACGCTCCCCTCCATGCCCCTGTGACATTAACATTTCCTTTCAGTTTTCTCTCATTGACTTGTTTATCACTGCTGAAGTTAACTTTGTTTAACTTCATCTTGAAGTTAAAATGAGAAGGTTTTCCTAAGGGAGTTGAACTGTTGTAATTATAATATCAGGATCAGGTAGTATAATTATAGCTTCGTTTTAAAGAAAGAAAAGTCCATTTCAGTTGTGGTAGATTTCATGCATGTTGGTTTCAGCACAGAGGGTGAAGTGAGTCATAAAATCAAAAGTGCAATTGGAATGATACATGGCACATACTCCCTCTTCCTTCTCCTTCATTTAGAGCACCTATTGCAGACTAGGTTACTGCTGAGACAGACATTAATTTTCCACTGTTGCTTCAGTAACATCAAGCAAGGTGTTTCTCACAGGCCAAGATATTCTTTTCCTCAAGTACTGCTTGTGTCCTTCTACAACTTGATATATTCTTGAAGGAGCAGTTGAATTCTGAAGATTTATCACATGGAAGTGCTTTTTTGGATCATCATCTTGATTAAATGTTTTCTTGGACAGAATCCAAACGAATTTTTTTCCAAATGAATTGTCAAATCTGTTGTGCTAGCTACATTTTAGATTATATTTTGACTTTTCTTCTAATTAAAGTCTAATGTATTAATATACAATGTTGTATAAATACATGCAAAGGTTAAGCATGACACAAATGAAAACTCTTCATACCTTCAGCAAATGTATTTCTGAACTTTTAATAGATTTTTCTAAATCCTGCCTTTTCATTCCAGTTCATAATGAAAATGCATTTTGAAATGCTGAACTGGAAGCTATGAAAAGACTGAAAACCAGCAGTAGCTAAAATGGTTGTACTTCACTGACAGCTACTTTTTGCTATTTCTGGTTTTCTTCTTGAACATTTATCAATTCCCTGACCAGTTCTAATAAGCAGTGGAAGAAAGATCTCTAATGGCTCAGAATTTCAGTGGTGTTTTTGTGAGGAACTGAAGTCATAAATTTTTTTTTTTTTCTTCCAAGAGATCCAATTTATCCAAAGAAATATTAAAGGAGTAAGTATATTATATGTTTTGGTCCTCTTTGTTCAGTTAGATTATAAGTAGTAGAAATACTAGGATATCTTTTTGGATACTGGATTATAAAATGATAATATTTTTATTAACTGTTGGAAGATATTTTTCCTGTTTTATCTGAACCAGTTCACCTCCTTTGGATTCTGGTCTGATTTTTAGGAAGCTCAGTAAACTTTTAGTAAACTTAGAAGCTTTCTTCACAATAAAATTTAACAAAATTTAAAAGAAAATGGGCGGTAACATTTAACCTATTCTCCAGTCTAAATTACCACAAATTAAATGCCAAAGCACTGAATTAATACATGCCTTGATGAGCTCTGACTTGTAATCCATATGGCACCTGAAGCTAGAGAAAAGTATTACAATGTAAATGCACAGAATTAAAGTTTGTTGTTTTGTTCTCCTTTGGCTCAAGTTTCAAAAATTCTTAGAGACACAGTTGCTTTGAGCTCCTGAAAACTAAATCCACAGTGCATCAATGCAAACTATTGACCAAAAATGTGGCACAGTGGGGACTCATGCTCTATTTGTTTGATGCTTTATTTTTTTCTTTATTTCTATGTTCTCTGTGTGTTTTATGCTTTGCTTATATGATACATTTCTGAGGAAAACAAACCCAGCAACTTCAGGACTCGTTCTGACAGGACAGGACAAGATCAATAGCTAAAACAGATCACAAACATTTGTTATAGATAATAACTATATCTATCTGGAGAAAATGTGTTCTCCAGCTCTGCTACAGAAGTACCAACGAGGCATACAGGCAGCTCCCCAATGGGATACTGCCTGGCTGCACAAGCTGAGCTCACACAAAACCACGGGCTTACACTTTGTCCCTTCAGATGGAGTTTCAGAAGCAAAGACAGGGTTATCTCCCAAAAGGCACAGCTCCTGATAACACAGGCTCTGCTCAAAGGAACAAAACCATACTTTTTTACGTTGCTCTTTCCTTGGGTTGAAATTAGAAGACTCTCCCAAAATTAAACAGAGGAAGATCAAATGAAAAAGAGTCAAAAGGAAAAGGAGTTGAATTTTGATAACAGACTCCAGCAAAAGAAAGGAAAACAAAAAAACCACAGGTTTCCAAAACCTCCATGTGCTTTGTCATTAAACATAAATTAAGTTTGAAGTGCTTATCCAACGTAAGTTCTCAGATAGGATCGATTTTCACATTTTTCTGGGTCTTTGTGAGGGATGCAGGTGCTCAGGTGCCAGCAGCTCCATTGTCCCAGCGCAGGGCAGGCTGAGCCCCTCAGCCCCGGGGAAAGCCTGGCCAAGGGAGGGCAAAACGCTGCCCGGCAGCCGGGGCTGAGCCAGGGGAACCGTGCGGGAAACAGCCCTGCAGGCTGGGAATTTGAAGAAAAGGGGGGGAGAGGTTTCTCAATATCTATTTTGATTGACAAATTTTAAATTAGTATTCCCCAAGTCAAGACCTGGTGGATCAGTAAGGTGGCCTGATTCAGACATCTACATTCTTTCTCTGTTTCAGTGTTTCCTAGATGTTGGATTTAGTCCCAAGAGGTTTAGACAAAAAGAAGAATTAATACTATGTATTTAGGCTGCCTGAGTAAAGAAGGAAAGGTTCATCCCTTCAAAGTACAAAAATGAGGATTGCTTCCATGTCCTGTGACAATTTCACTAGATTTATACCACATTACAAACTGCTATAGGAATTAAGAATTCCTCAGACAATATTTTACCAGCTCAGGTACAGCTCACACTGCCCTAGTTTTTGCTGATGTCAATCTATTTCCTTTGCTGATGTGCACGAGGTCATTTAGCTCTGGAAAGATTAAATCCAGTGATAATATGAACTAGTCAAATGGCTGGTAGGGTTGTTAAGTAGGTTTGTATGGTCTGTCTATAGGGATCTCAGAATCGAGTTAAAATTAGGATAAATTTTGGTTTTAATGAATCAGTAATCAGGTACTGGTCATGATTATTAATTATTGATATTTCAGCTCCATAGGTCTTAGCTAATAAGAGAGTTTCATTGTGCAGTATAGCTACACCTGTCATGAGACACTCCTTCTCCTAAGCCTCACAGTCAAAATGCTAAGAGAGATAAAGGATAAGAAAAGAGAAAGGAAAAAACCTAACGCTCAAATATGAAAGTAGTTACACAAGACCATGCTCCAAGATCAATGGCAGAAGAAGGGAGAGAAGCAGCTTTTTTAAGTCTGAGCCACGTGATGTTCACACTAAGCCTAAAAGTCTTTGCCACACATGAACACAAGCGGGAACAGAGATCCCTTGCTGCCTCAACCATTAGTTGTATTCTGACCCTAAAACCTCATATGCTCCCAAACATACCTACAGCTTCTTCAGTTTGCTCCCACTTCCTCTGCTATCTCCAAGTCATAATGCTGCTGATGGATTTTTCTAGTAAGAAAGTATTATCCTTCCCATAAAGCAAGGCAGGCAAAACAAATACATTACAGCATAAATGGTAAATAATGCAAGTGCTCTGGCTCCTCCATTATCTGCCTGTGTCCACCAGCTCTGGAGAGGGGAAAAAAGCATATGTGTCCTGTATATACTGTCTCTTGGTAGGGGCAGCCAGAGATCAGCACAGAGGACAGCAGGTATGTCTGGGCATGTCACATTTCTCTTCTTTCCTTGTAGATCCATCTAGCCAGATCTAAAAGAAGGCCAGAATGCACCATTTTATCCCATTGAGGAAACAACTCTGAAGTCATACACCTAATCTAGTACCTTCTAGAGTCAGAATTTTGCCACTGACTTGTGTAGAAACTGAGTCTAGTGGGGAGAAGGATGATTTAGCACATAACACAGTGAATGGCTTTTAACCAGATACTTTGCAATTTAATAAAGTGTCTGTGCAATATTTTAAGTTGACGAGGGCAAACCCTGTTAGGATTAAATTTTTAATTAAAATTGTTACTGCCTCTTTCCCCTTTTGGTGTCAAATAGATCATTTACATATTCAACATAATTTCCCTTAATATCTAAATAAATGTTCCACTTAATGAAAGCATTTAAGCAACTTTTTAATGAAACAGTGAAATATAATATATAGGGCTGAGACTAATTTTCCTGAATTTTAACACACACATGGAATGTGTTATGAACTAAGAAAAATATTTTGAACCTGGTGGGCTGTAAATTACAACCCTTAGTGTATATTCATTTTTAATTAATTTTCTTAGTCATCCTCCATAATCCTAATAGCTGCCTGAAAAAACTGTAGATGCCTTGGAGCGGATGGGGAGGGGGCTGAGGGGTGTTGTACATTTATATTTCTGAGATTTTTAATAAAATCTTCATAGCCAAAAGTAATAAATAAATAACAAAATATTTCAATGGTATACTGAATAGGAAGCCTGTGCAGGTTTAACTTTTATGTTAAGCAAGTGTATTTTTCTTCCCCTCCATGACTACAGTTAGAGATTTATTTTTTCTTAACATCTTAAAGTAAAACACTAAAGAAATATGCACTTTTCCATTGCATTTCTTGTTAAAAAGCCTATGTTTAGGACCAATCACTGTAGTGATTAAAGAAAGAATATATTATCTACCTAAACAGGCACATTAAACCATAAGGAGAGTGACTAGATATTTTAAATGATTTACATAACAAACCACGATTAGAGAGAGCTCAACTCTTTCTTTTTCTGCTCAGAAGTTCTACCTCTATCAAAACCTATTTAAGCTCTAAAGAGGCATACTACATAGCTGCCTGATTTTGGAAGAAATCAATAGTTTTTGTTTTCTTGTGGGGCTTTTCTTTCTGCCACTGGCTGATGTCATATCTTCATTGGACTGAATGTTTTTAGTAGCTCTTTCTGTCTAATTACATTTTACAAATGCTATCTCTTTAGAAATTTAATGTAAGGTGATTGTATTGTTTATGACAAAAATAGCTTGCGGAAGAATACAGTGGATTTTTTTTTCCACCAAAGGATATATAGCATATAAACATTTCTAATAAACAGCATTATGAGTTACGTCCCTGTATAGTATAACTTAATGTTATACATGCTATACTTGCTATTCAATGATGTCATTTTAGTGATCCAGAACTTGCTAGCCAGACTTCACACCTTTACATTTCACCTAGATTTTCAGGTTCACTTCACACAAATATGATTCTAGATGAACTGCAGTGCAAACAAGTTCCACCTCATCTTGATTAGTGCAATAGCATCTAGGGACCAATTAAATTGACCTCTATGGGCTAAGACTAAGAGCAGAGTCTCCCTTTCCTCTGACTGTAAGGTAAAGGTGTGAATGGTTAAGAATCTCATTGCCATACAAATGTATCCTTTGGGTACATAGAGGAACTGTATGCATAATAAATGCAGTAATCAAGAACATCCAAGACTCTTAAAGGAGCCAAATGTTTTCCTGAATTTTAATAAGCCTCCATGTTGAGAGATGTGAAAAAGTGGGGCTTTTTTCCTGAACATCTTAAGTGATTACAAGTGTTCAGTTACTCACCCTGGGGTCAGGAGCAAGAAGTTTGCTCAGCTCACCTCCAAGTACTCACAAAATGCCACAAATACCTGAGCAAAATTGCTGTGTCTTTACCTTAAGAGATGTTACCAGCCTGACTTCTGCACAAAAGTAGCCTTTGAGTCCTTATGTTTCTCAACACCCAATTGTGCAAGACTGACTAGGGATGATTTTTAGAGAACAAAACACACAGTGGATGGTATTTTACATTCTGAGAATGTTTTCAAAAGGTTAGAGAAATGATCTCTGATGTTACAAACTTCTTTATTGAGTATCCAGAACTACAGAACAAATGTTGAAAGAAAGAATCAGTAAATGACAAGCAGAGCAAAAAGCAAACACAGTTTTAGCACATGTAGGTTGTGACATTTATCTGATATCTTTCTTTGAAAAAAATCAAGGACATTGCTTTGATAAGGATTTGCCAGACTACAAAAATCTATTTAACTTAGGAAGGGAACAAACTAAATGAGAGACAACAATAGCTCACAATGAAAATTAGCATATCGGGTTCAAAGGCAATTATAAATAAACTTTCTGAAGGGTTAGTGTTAGGTTCTGACTTAAACATTCTCATTGAGGATCCTGGTACTACATTCAGTGTGATAATTCTGTTGATTATGTAAGGATAGGTACGTCAGAACAGGAAAAGATCAGAATCTTACTCTAAGAAAAAAAAAAAAAGACCTTGAGAACTGAAACAAGGAAATGGCATGAGATTTCATACAAAAGTGCAAGGTCATGCATTTGAGGATTAATAATAAGAATTTCCTTCATCACATGGAAAGTCATTAGTTGGAAATGTCAGAGGAAGAGCAAGATCTAGGTGTATTAGTCAATTATAAGAATACTATGAACCATCTCTGTGAAGTAGCCATGAAAATGTCAAAAGCAATCCTAGGATTTTTCAGGCAAGGTATTTCACAAAGAAATATGGAAGTATTAATGTCATTGGAGCAGGCACTCCTAATATATCACCTGGAATGCTGCATATAATACAGGTCCATCATGTTGTAGGAAGATGTATTGAATGTCAGGTATATTTCCACTGAATGTTAAACCTGAGCTCACTGCTAGCAAGTCTACTTACCACTGCTGTGAAATCTGCAGTCAGGGGGCACAGATATGAGTTGTGAGGTTGAATTTGTTATTCCCAGAATCCTCCTCCTTTTTCCATTCATGGACATGATCTGATTGGAGTGCTGTTAACTACAGTCACTGTTTGGAAAATGCTGCATGAGTACAACCTGAAATGGGAGCAGAGAAGAGCCACACTGATAATCATTGGAGTAGACAACTTCTCTTGCAAGAGGAGCCTAAAAGATCCTGGATCAAATAACTGAGAAAACCTGGTGAAGTGCTGTGACAGAATATATTAATTCAGTTCATTCAGTCATTCATTCAAAAGAATGAAATTACTATATCTATGGCAGAAAACAGAATATATTTCAGTATCATGAGAGGAGAGAGACAAGTTTTAAATCTGACATTGGTCTTCCTTAAAGAATTTGAGATTTCTGTTTTCAACCCCCTCTTTGCATATATACTGCCCGCTCTTCCACCCCCATGCACAAAGTCTCAGAGCACAGACACCAGGCTGCCTTGTAATTTTGAATTTTAAATTTTGACATTTATAAAGCTTTGAGTTGTACAGTTGACTCAATGAAATATGGTAAGAGCTGCATTTTCCAACTGAAGTTAGCAATATTGTCCTGCATAACAGCTGGCATTAAAATGTCACCACTGTTTTCTTTATGTAGCGTTTTCTTCCAGTCTTGAGTCTACTCAAACACTCACAAAACAGGTAAATGTATGTGTAAAATATGAAACTCATTTTATATTTTATTTTTGCACATATTATTTCATGGGAATAACAGCTTCCCCAAGGCAGGAATTTGCAGTGTGAAAATATAAAATTACATTAACTTAAAAAGTTTGACTTTTGGAAAAATACCTGCCAACCAAAACACTTGTGACAGCTGGAGAAGTGGATGATGTTTAGTTAGAAGTCTAATCTTCATCACAATGTAGACATGGGCCAAAGAATATACCTGGGACTTGTGTCAACGTATTTCAGGAAAAAATTAAGTGAAATTACTTAGTATTTACTAACGGCAGCTGCTAAATTTGAATAATTTGAAGCACCTTAAATGAAAGTCATGAGTCTTCAAGTGAGATCCTTGTGAATTGCTCTGCCTTAGTATATCTGTGGCACCAATTGGTCTCTCAAGACTTTCTTCTTGAATTTGCACAAGGCATTTATAAAAACCTTGGATGAACAGTTCAAGAAGCACTTTTTATTGCCTCCTAAGTCCTGAGCTGGAATTTGGAAGAAACCTCTTCAGGGTTGCTGATAGTGCTGGTGGAGGCCAATGCAATAATGGACTTCACAGGTCCTTATGGCTCAACACCTGAAAGTTTCTAGACTTAAAATCTAAAACAATTTTTCAAAAGAAGAAAATAGGCCCATTCCCCATGTGCTTCACTTCAATGGGAATGGACTGGGAAGACAAAATAATGCCAAACTGAAAATTAATGGAGTTTTCTATGTGGCCTCTAGACTTTCTGAGGAAAATGAGAGTCCCTCCCTTGTACAAGCCCCAAAAAAACTTCTGTTTTTAGGTATGGTTGCGGTCACATCAAATTACAGCACCAGAGCTTTAAGTAGAAATTGCAAATTTTGTTTGCAATATATTCTCATGGTTTATGGACAAAATATCCAGAAGAACAGTTTCACAGTTTAGGGAAGAACAGGGTGAAAAAGAATCAAGATCCTCTGAACCAGGAGAGCTCTGCAGACTGTCTTACCACATAATCTCGTTACACTTCCTGCCTGCTCCAGCACTTCCTCAAGTTGGACACGTGTAGGGCATAAATGCAAGCACAAGAAGGGTCTGCCTCACCACTAGGCTTGGAAATCTAGCGGGTCAGCTGTCACTGACATTGCTATTAACAGGCCTAAGGCAAAAAAAAGTGATTATGCATATAAGAACTGTTTCAATTGCACGATGTACTCTTCCCTAGTACAGATAGGGAAAGTACATAATTAGCAGAAATCCCATTAATGACTCACTTCAAAGCATTTAGCAATAGTATTTTCCACATTCCCTTCTTAATCACTAATTAAAAAAATCTCTTCTGATTTTCTTCAGTAAACCATTCTGTGAACCTTCAAACCTCTTCCACTCTTAATAATTCTACATTCTCCAGCTGCTGACTTTACCTTTACTGTTGATATTGAAAGAGGCAAAGGTAATAAGGTGTCTAATAGAAGAGTGAAGTTAGATTATTTAACTTTCTCATTGATTTTTTTTCTGTTGAAATTCAAGAAATACTGAGAGCTGTAATAAACAGTTTACACTGTGTAATTAGGTTTAGAATTTACTTTGGGAATATTAGATGAAAGGGGATAGGAATGCTTTCAACAGTTTAGCTTGTTCCATTCTCACAGAACAGAAGGTAATGTAGAATCTTCACAAGTGTACTCCATATAAACTAGTGTTTTTTTGTATATAATCTCTGCTTCAAACTCATTAAGGAATGATATCAATAGGAAGTTCACAACTATTTGTATTTTCAGCATTCTGTTTAAATTTATATATCATCTTTGTGTCATGAAATTACAGGCCCCCTTTGAGGTTAGATGATTGATTTTTATGATGGATATAACTCTGTTTTAAAATACTTAGTGGGATTTTGAGTGAAAAAAAAAAGTTTAGTAAGAAACAATGTTCTGATTCTGTTCTGTTACCTAATCATACTGAATGTAAAACCTATTTCTGTAGATTCTTATTCTGGTTCATTGTCATTCAGTCAACAAACTAATGACAACTGATAAAAATAGTTCCTCTTTTTTTTTTTTTTTTTTTTGTTTTAAATGATCCAATCATACAGCATGCTTTAATGTATCAAATGCTTTGAAAAGAAACCATGAAGAGAAAATCATCAAAGCACAGAGTACCTGCATCAAAGGTACTAAGATTCTAGCAAAGCAAAATGAGGATAAAAAAGATAACTAAATCAAAACTCCAAACAGCTAATTAAAAATAGCTTGTATTTCACAGTTTATTTTAGTTAGACTGTCTTTGTCAAAATTACTGTTGTAAGATGGGATGTGGAAAACAAGGAGGATTTCATTTTGAAGTGTACTCTTAACAGTTAATTTCACTTGAGCTCAGATAAGCTTCATCTAGCCACTTTGAAAGATTTCTATTAAATGTCATGCATAATTACATAAAACTTGTAGAAATTTATAATCATCATACTTTTGGATGCTTTCAAGATTCTGGAGAACCTCTCGAGCAGTACTAGTCTGATACTCAGCTTTCCTGTTAAGCAGCCAGCTGCCTTGAAATTCAATTTACAAAATGTTTTTCATTCATTTTCCAAGTAATCAGTTTAAACTTGAACAAAAATATTGAATTGACTGTGAAGAAATGTGGCTGTTGCATTCCATAATAAAATATGGTAATTTGGCATGGCCTTTTATTTGAGGTAGTTTTTCTTTAATATCATACTGCAGAATTGTGATTTGAGAACATGTTGCTTGGTTTTACTTTCCTTCTGTAGAAGCAAAAAAATCACTGTATCTGATTATTAAGGAAAAAAAATTATTTTCAGAAAAAAAAATTACCAACACTCTAGTCAATGTCATCATAGTATTACCTCTCAATGGTTGTCTTACAAAGCAGTTATCCCAGATTTCTCATCTGTACATACTAATCAATGACTAGTTCCTCTGACATGTAATTAATAAGCTGTATGTATGAATCCCATTTACATGACTGAATAAAGAATGATTGGGCTACATCTCAAAAGAAGTGTAAGGCTCAGTGCAGCTGGATAAAAGTACGGTACAGGCTGAAAGTATTATTTTTTCTTGAAATAGCTCATCAGGTTCCAACAGATTAGTTAAATGCTAAAGACAAATATGCGAATGGATATTATGAAGTGTTAATGAAATTAAGAAAAACAAAAATATCCTGTTAGGTGAAGTTGTTGTTTTAACCTGAGTAACACCCATCTTATATTCGACATAAGTGATTGCATTTATGCCCAAAGCAGTGACCCCATCAATGACAGAACATCTACATTGAGATGCTTAGATAAGTAAATCACTAGTTCTGCAGATATACTAAAAATCACAAACAGAATGTCTTTTGGATAGGATAGTACATAGGATAAACTGGGTCCTCATTTTTGAGAAGGAGTAGGACAAAGAGTCCTTCCTTTATTTCTGCTTATATCTCTATAGTGTATTTTCCATATTTAAATATATTTATTTTATGAACAAAATATTCTTTTTAACGTCTTTTTTATGTTGTTCTATACTTAGTTACATAACTTACAAGGAGATGGAATATTAGTCTGAGAGAACATGCAATAGGCATTTCATGTGGGAGTCCTTTGTCTTCACCCTTCCTCCTCCTCTTTTTTATCTCTCAGTGGTCTGTTATATACTTTGCAGGTGTCTTGTCTTTGTCATCCATTAGGAAGCATGAGAATGTATACTACTCCCAATATGCAGATTTTCACATTACCTCACATATTATGAAAAGCTATTTTGTAAGTCAGGTCTGGAAGGGAAATCATTACAAGAGGTACTACCTCCAATTTTTAAGTAGTGACAATCGTGAACGGAGCTTTGTTTTATCTGGACAAGTCTTTTAACTTAAGTTTGTCACAGTTTGGCTCTATTAATAAAAAGCCTTGGATTTCATTAATTAGTGAGAAATTGTATTTCTCACCATTATTTTTAAAATTAAAACAGTCTCAATTGCCACACAACAAGGTCCTCAGGGTCAAGAGCCAATTTGGAAGGTTAGGAGGGGAAAAGAAGGTTTTTGTCTCTACAGAACAGGGCTCTATCCTAACTGCAGTCCAGGACTTTCTTCAGTATTCCCCCCTCAAAGCCACCATGAGATGGGTGCTGCACTGCAGCCTGCTGAGTGCCCAAAGAAAAAGCGTGTGACCAGGGCTGGGACTGAGCTCGGAAACAGATCAAACACCTCAGTCTCTTGTTTGAGCAATCTTGGGCTCTCTGCTGCTGCCACAGAAGATCATCCTGAAGTCCATGTCAAAACATTTTGCCATGTTTTCATTTCTCTATGTCTACACATGTAACACCATTTAACCAATTCCCCCATGTTTGCTTGCCTCGGTCATTGCCCTGTCATGGTGCTGGGCAGTGATGCATGCAGCAGGAGTGTTCCTTCTGTGCTAAGCACATCATGTTGGATTCCAGGGGGTTGCCAAATTCCAAATCCTCAAAATATCAGGTCAGAATCAGTTCTGACTTCTGTTTCACCAGAATGCCTTTCTTGACTACAAGAATGCCATCAAATACAAAACTGGATCATCTGTTTGATTAAAATGTTATCTGGTGTATAACAAAAGAGCACAAATGAAAACCACAATAAAAATATGGGATTAGGGTGGTCTGAGCTGGGTTAGATAGATATCTCTATGTTTTTGCTGTCCCAAGGACTCATTTTGCTTCTGCTTTTGCACTCTCAGACATAAGATGCAGCTATTCCGTGGATTTGTGTTATCATTACAGTATTCTGTTGTCCAATTCTGATTATGGAAAGTGCCACATGTGAGGAGTTGTTACACAAGGAAATACAGCATTCCAGTCAGCAATGTGCTTTCAGGAGAAAAGGTGGCTTTAGAAAATGTTTTATTTTGACCAAGAAAATACGTGTGCTGAAAAGAATCCTAAATGCCCTGCTTAGCTCCAGTAGAGTCTCCCTGTACTCTTTTGCTTTTTGCCCTAGCATAAACAAGGCAACCTAATTATCATTGGTTATCATCTTATTTAGAGAGATATAATTTATCAGCAAGCAAATGCAATGTCTTCCAAAGCCTGATGTGTGGCAGTGAAAGGTAGCTTGCAATCACTATATATCACTTTCTTTTATGACGTTACTATACATAAGTATGAACATACTCCCTGATGTCAGATATAATGTACAGGGAGCTGCAGCTTCCTTTGAACATCTACTGGCAACTAAAATATTGAATGGAAGCACAAAGCAGTGACTGTTGCGGGTTGGAGACAGTCAAACAAATCAAGTGCAAATTGAGTACATCTTGTAATTATCCTTTCTTTCAATATTCAGATTGGGGGTGGGGGGGCAAAGGAAGAATCAATTTAGATTAATGCCTTTTACTTTTTTTAAACAAAATATTATTCTTCCTGAAATGGTCTCCCAAGTCACTCAAGTGTTGTTCAAATAAAGATGTCAAAAAAATCTAACAATTTCCATTCCAATAAATTTTTCACTCTCTACCTGAACCTTTGACTTTCCACCTAGTTATGGAAAAAGTGGGCTTTCTTTCTTTGTGTTAAGGGCAGCTCAGAAGCAGTGCATAAGAAGTAAAGCTTTCCACAAATCCCGAATGCTAGAACTGACTCCCAATTCATCCAGGAAAAAATGGCCTAGGTATTTCCATATGAGACAGTCATCTGCAGTGATTTGACTTTGGATATATTGCTTATCAAAATTATCATTCATATCCAGCGGGCTATTTCAAAGCAATTTAAAATGTAGGGAAATCTCAAAGGTATGGTGGGCATAAGGCACAGACCAAAGGATAAAAACTGAGACTTCACTTGAAAAACCCACTGCTGAAGATATTTAGATAACCTAGATAACAAGCTACAAACTATAAACAGAAAAAAATCTTCTGCTCCACTGACAATATTTGTCTATTAACAATGGACAAAACTGACTGCTAGAAGACTATTTTCTCAAAATGTGCTAATTTTAAATAAAGAACAGCAATCAAAAAACTCAAACATCTCTCATTTTATATAGGTACTACAACAGTTCACTTTGATAAAGCTGAAATATTTAACTGTACTTGTATAAATTTTATGGTATGCATTTGATTACAGTTTAAATCTATTTTAGCATATTGGAAGAGTTGTGAGGAAATTTAAGGATTTTATTGGAAGAAAATGCTGTGACACAGGTACAAAATACCAGCACCAGCATTATTTCATTACTGGTGTTTTCAAATTATGCATGCAGACTTTCTTCTAATTGAGGCAACTAAGAACGCTGTATACTGCTATTTGCAGATTTAGCAAGTAGAAGTAGTAATTACCTTGAATCTTGCTTAGAGACATCAGCTTCAACACAGAAATAGAACCCAAATCTCAAAAAATTGGTGCATTGAAATTCTAGTGCATGAGAGGATATAACCCAGCTTTGTATGAAATGCCACAGGATCTAAATCTGCTTCCAAAATTTGAGAATATCAATGCTGCACAGTCATAGAGAAACTAACCAGATATGCACACTACCTTGTTTCCAAAATATCAACTTAAAACCAAAAAATTGCCTCTGTAATATTTGGCATTAGACCTTCTTAGCGCTAACTCTTTCAGGCTACTTTTTTCTTCTTTTTCATCTGCTTCACCATGGCTGTTAATCATTACTAATATTTTGTGTGTAAAAAAAAAAAAGTTTTATATTTCTATGCATTGAAACATGAACAAAACTCAAACAAACAACAACTAAAAATAACCCCAAAAAAGCAGGATTAAAGCTGAACATTATCTTGCAGTTCCAGGATTACTAGATTTAGATAATCATGAGGACAGTATTCAAGAATGAGGACAGTATTCAAGTATGAGTATGTTTAAATATGACCACTGACCTGTAATTCTCATGAACTTGAGTGTGGCCAGGTTTCTTAAACCTTTTGTGCCATTTAATCTGCCTGAGCTCTTCCACAAAGATTTCCCCTGACAGAGTGCAACAAAAGGAACAATGGCTTTTTCCCTAAATAAAAGAAGGATGCAGCTTTGGGCAGTCTGCCTTTACAAGAGCCAACAACATTTCTTTCAAAGGCACCTGCTGTTACACATCAACCCTGGCCTGCAAAGGACAGCAACAATGACAGCATCCTTTTTTTCCACTGTGAGAAATTGGAAGCTAGAGTCATGAATTGTATACTGATGGCTTTAATTCATGGCATGCAAACAAGCCTGGGTTTCTTTAACCTTCAAAATCACTTATAATAAAAATTGCCTAACAGATTAAGAAGAAACAAATAAAGCATTTGTTTTAGAAACATTCACTGCTGTTTCAGTGTATATAACTGAATTTGAACTGCAGGTTAGACTCCCACACAGAGAAAGCACAGATTAGCAGCCATTATTATCTCTTCTGCTTTAGTAATTGTCCAGAACTATTCAGTTTGCTTTTACATAGGGATGAAGCTAATATGGTTAGAGGAGAAAGAGTACCATCATAACACCCTCATTTTAACAATGTCAATTCCCATGACAGCAGGTCTGAAAAGAGACTTGGTAAGAACACAAAGATTCATCACCACTATGCTGGCAGAAGCAGAGTCAAGATTATTACTGGAGCTGTCAATGATACTTTCAAGATTTTCTTTCTTTAAAAAGCCTGTCATAATGGAATCGTCCCTCCTTTTTTATTATCCTTGTTTTTTTTCATTTTAAAATAAGCCTTTTTTGCTACTAGAATTGTCTAAACAAATCTATCTTCCAATAATAAATGAGGAGTGATTTTAAATTTGGGTTGGGACTGTGGTTCTCATCAACTTTGCCCTGTGTTAGAAACCTGGATCTAGAGTTATGAGTAACCTCAAAACTATGGTCTGCCTAACAGGGTTACTGAGGTGCCGAGGATTAAAAAAAACTAACAAAAGAATGTGGAGTTACTAAGACCAGTAAAGTATTCCATAGCAAAAGTCTGACATTTAAAGGTATGAATTTCTGTTTTCCCAGTATCAGCCTTCAATGCCTGCATCATTAGCATAAACTGAAGGACACTGAGGAGCTGCAGTTGTTTAGAGGATGATGGCTTTGATATCTGAGACTGCAGCAAGATCGTGATGTTACGAGAGTGTAGTTTGGATGTCTCACTTTCTACATAGATTTCTTCCTCTTATTCCTTGGCTGATTCTGATTGCTGTAAGTATTAACCTGTTTTTAAAAAGACTCCTAATTTCTCATCACAGATATTTCTTACATTCCCATTTCACTAGAAACACAATTGGTTCAATCTTTTTTCCCCTCATTAATACTCACATTGCTTACAGAGGAAGCATGTGCATCAGTTTCTAAAGAGTTCAAAGACTTTTTGTCCTTTGTTTTTGGGAAAGACAGGAAAGCTGTCTCCTAAAGCAAGAATATCTTTCAGAAGAGATCTTCGAAGGCACTTTACCTGCCATGAAGTAACTTCAGTGAAAGGGAAAAAAAAAAAAGAAAACCAGAAATCATGAATGCCTAAGCAAAATGTTAAGTGATTCTGTTCTCGGAGCTGAACAAGTTACTGATTTGATTATTGCTTTAAGGAGTTTCTTCAAGGATCACAATACTTTTCCACAGTTTAGATGTCAGAGGGGTAGAGCAGAGAAGGGAGAGCAAAGAAGCCTTTATCACTCTTTTTCTAATTGTGATGCTAAGCATCATGGCTGAGGTAACCACTATATAGACCATCGGGATTTCTGGACCAGAACTAAAGAGTGGTCCATCTAATCCAGTAAAATATTTCTGGTAGTTTGTAACACCATAAGGCATAACCTCCACAGAATGCTTTTGCATGTGGTGTTCTGTGGACAGTAATTTCCTCTTGATCCAAGCTCCCAATGAATGTATTCTCCAAAACAGTAAACTTTACTGATATGATTTACAAAGAGAGGCCACAGTTTTTATCCACCTTTATTTTCTTAATTTAGATCTGTTTTTTTCATCTGCACTCTTATGTGTATAGGCAAAGAGAAGTTGACAGATTCACTGTTCACTCAGCATCTGTATTTTCAATCATATTAATCTACATTCATAGTTTTAGTTTACAATATTTTGTTACATTTAACTGAAGTCTTATACACTTCAAATTTATTTCTTTAGCATTTTTAAGCTGTCTAGCTCCTCATTAACATTATTATACCTTAATAGGTATGATAGTATTAGTAAACTAATGCATATCTAAAAAACCCATGCATGTGTCGAAATGCCCATTTTAGAATAGTTGACATATTCTTTCAAAAAGTAATATTTTTGAAAATTCCCTCCTGTTTCATCAGAAGACAAAAATGGACTATCTTCACACTTTTTTTTTTTGTATTACTAATAAATGATATTCCCAAAAATCAGTGCATTGTTTGCATATGTTTTCTTTCAAATTCTGGTGAGTCTGTTTTCTAGAGAAAAGCACCCTGATAAAAGTATAGGTTTTGGTTATTTGATGAAAACCTTAAAGAAATCTGGTTCCCAGGCAGATGTTTCAGCATGATTATAAATGAGCACAGAAATACACATGCTGAAATAGAGGGTAGATTTTATTTCTAGCGTTAGTGTTAAACTAACTAACTAAATAACTAACTAACTAAATCTTGATCTGTAAGAAGAAGCATCTCAATAAACATTTCACTGACCCAAAAAATTTTAAAGACCCTGAAATTCAAGGGAACTTTTTGTTTTCTTTAATGAAAAACAATATGTAGTTACAAGGCAGTGAGTATTCAAAGATGTTCAAATTATATAATTTAACTTCATGCAGGTATAAATGCACTGGTCCACAATAAGACATCAGCAATACAGGTGTTGGTCTTAATGCTGGAAATTCAGACTGTGTGCCTGTGCCTGCATATAAAATAAGCAAATGAGAGTTATTGTTTACCTGGAAAGTCGTCTTCATAGCTTTGAGCATAACATAAAGCAGCTTTTCCACAGACACGCTTGTATTTTCAAAAGCAGAAAGTATGACTTCTGCCTAAATTTCATTGTCCTCTGAAAAAAAGATGATAATTTTATTCCTTTTATTTATGAATGAATTGTTTGATAAGTAGATCATTCTTGCATTGGATTTTTTTTTTTCCAAATCAACATAAGGGCTTTTTAATAATAAAAGGAAAAATGCTGCATAAACTACATTCAATGTTTAGGATGCTCTGGTATTGTGAGAGGCTGAAATACAAATCTTCAAAGTACTCAAGGGATAAGTTTCAGTAATGGATCATTTTATTATATCAAAGAACAATTAACTTATTCATTACAAATTTAGAAACACGTCTAATTGTATTCATGAACATATCTAACGCTTATTAATTGAATTTTTCACTTGAGAAAAAACTATTCAAGTATGGGCTGAAGTGTTTTCTTACGTACTTACATCTCTCTGAAGTCACTGAAATGTAAGCAGGTGTTTTCATAAGGAGAAATATTATCTTGGCTAGTGAAAATTATTCTTCAAAAGGTTGCCATGTGAATGACTAGCATATTCAGGGTTAAGTATCTTTAAAAATATGAAGAGTCCAACAAGAAAAAAAAGGTCTGCACAATTTATTTTGTCCTGTATATCATGACCATTGCCTAGACCTGAACATTCATTTGCTTAAATGTTCAAGTTGGAATTTAAATCAAATTCATGTGAGTCAGAAAGTTTATTTTTTCCTCTCTAATGTAGCCTCAGATTTCGGCATTAGGAAAAGATTGTATGTGCCACCAGAGACATCAAGCAGTGGAAAAATAAGCTGTTGCATACTGGAGATTTTTTAGTGTTTCCATTTGGTTCCTAATTCTTTAAGTCACTTCAGTTTCAGCCACACCATTTCTCTTTGTTACTCTGCCTTGGCTGGTGCCACCACAGCTTCTGCGGATCTGCAAAGTAAACACATCTAGTGAACTGATCTTTGCTAGGAATAACTCGGGCGTTTTGGTTCACTGATCCAGTCTGCTGCCCATCCAATAAGGGGCAACTCCTGCACAGCACAGGTGTCAGGAACTCTTTCATCTACCTTGTCTCTGAGACTTTTCCATCCCTCGTGCCTGAAGGATGCAAGCACTGTTCAGTCTGTCACCATTTTGCTTCAATGTACTTTAAAGTATATATCTTAATAGAAATATAAAATTGAGGATAAAATGATCAAAAGGGGCATTTTCCCACAAGTTAAGGACCACAATCTGTCTTTACCTGTGATTGTGGGTTGATTGCAGTTGATTTAGAAGAGATACAAACTGCAGCAGAATTTGCTCTCACGTCATAGAGCAAAGCCCTGCAAGTCCTGACTTGCTCCCTTGTCATGTGATAGTTCTGCATCCCTTCACTTTTGCTTATATCTGTGGGCTATAAATATTTGGTCATTTGTACAAAGCCTCAGAGGGGCACTGATCACAGTGTAGCATGAATTTCATCCAGCCCAAAACAAAGAATGCTTCCAGGAAGCATAGATTTGGGAAAAAAAAAGGAGGAAAGGAGGAACTAACAAAACTAAATAACGAAATGTGTGTTTGGGAAGGACTTCAAAACGTAATAAATCAATGACATTGCTGTCATGCTCTGGCAATCTAATTTGACTGAAATAATGTTCACAATCAGGATGCTGAAAGGAACATGGAACTTTTCTTCTACTGTCTGAATCCTATGTATAAAAGTATCTGGCTAAGCCTAGAGGACAAAATAGAAGTGGAAATACGATTGATGATAAAAATTGTAAGGCCTGCCATATTTTCTAGGATTTGATATTGGCAACATGACTTTCAACCCAAATTTGTAATGCTTAAGAATCCTCCAACATTTACTTGATGAGAACTGAAAAAAAAACCAGAAGACAGATGAATACAGCCCTTGACTTTAAAATATGTCACCATTTGATATAGAAAATACTTGCAGCACTTTGAAGTGTTTTGGCAAAACTTTGTAATAGGCAAGACTCCCAGGCTGCATCTGAGCTGGCAGAAGTACATCATTTATAAAACCCAATAGAGCACTGACATTTGCATGACAGGATATTTTATAGTAGCTCAGGAATTCTACTGTATTTTATCTCTGGCAGTGCAACTTTTTCATTTGGACAACAAACAGCTATGATGGACATTAAACCATGTGCATTTTGTTCTTCACTTGCTCAAGAATTGGTTTTCAGCACTTACAGAAGACTCCAGAAACACTTGATCCAGCACATCTTCTGTCACAAAAGCACTCCTCCTTTCCTCCCTGCCAAGATTGTGCAGTAATCAGAAGACTAAGACATTGCTGCAAAGTCCTTAAGTGCATATGATAAGAGTCTTAGGTACCAAGCATGAAGGGAAGTGTTTATGGACTATTTCTCTAACTATGGATTTGCTGAACCACTGCAGAACAAGACAACTTTTTTTTTATTTCTTTTCATGTAGAATTTACATTGGTTTATTAATTTTTATTAATTGCTGACATTTATAGACATTTATACATGAGGTTTAAAGTTTTGGAAATATCAGTATCTACAGTCCATGAATATAAATCAAGAACTTTTTCACATCTTTTCTTTTGGCTGCAGATATACCAAGTTGAGTATCTACTCCTATGCAGCCTCTTGCTCTTCACTGTCATGCTGTTAGATGCAACCTCCTGAGAATTTGGATGCATTTTTATTATCCCATTTAATTGAAAATTGGTTGAGCTAGTTTAAAATGCATACACTGTAGGTCTTTCCATCTGGAAGAAGTTAACAAGTGGTTAAAAGAGCATCTCAGATGAAAGATCTGAATGGACACTCACAAGGAGCAGAATAAGATTAGGTCCGGTTGGATGTAGAGATCAGGAGTCACAGGTAGAAAACATTTCATCAAACCCTCACCCAAAATTAATTCCCAATTTTAACTAAGTATCTTTCACTTGAAAAACCCAAAGTGAAAATTCAAGGAATTACAGAGAAATCTGAGGTCATGCACAAGTAGTTCTATTCATACATACATATATACATATGTATATATGTATATGTCAAATCTGCCAATAACACGTTGAAGAACAGATTTAAAGGCAACTTGGTGTGGCTAGCACAGACCTTTCTCATGAGAATTTTTCTCTCTTTTTCTTGTGTTTTTATAAACAAAGATAAAGTTTGGATGTCATTAAAACAGTTTCTCGAGATGTGCGCAGTTCAGTCCTGGCCAATAAGCTTAGGGGGAGGTTTCGAACTGACCAATATGAGTGACCTTTGAAAAGTCTATATAAGTTAGAAAAATAAAAAAAATACAGATCTTTTATGCCACTCTGAGTCAGAAGCTCTTTCTCTCTGCTAGCAGTTCAACAGCAACAATTTGGAATTCTTCCCTGTAGCTGTGAAACTGGGAAAATAAAAACCCAAAACCTTAAGAAGTGTCTGTTTAATTGTGGTGATCAGTTATTTATTTAAGGCCCACAGAGTGCAACAGTTATTTTCAGTTTAACCAGGTACAAGGCATCACTTTTATGAAAGAAAAAAGGCTTAAAACCACAAAAATTGCTACAGTCAAATTCAAGGAGACATGACCAGATAAATATACCTCCCTGGAAAGAACACTATTGATTTTTATAGTGGTTGTTCTGCAGGGATTCTTTATTCATCCCTGGCAGCCATTCAAAATCTGCATTTAAACAAAATTTTTTAAAGTGATGATCCTGATCCATTTTCTCAATGTCAAGAAATAAAAGTGTCCTGTTAATGAAAAAGGCACTCTAGATATAAAATATTTAAAAGCTTCATGCTACAATACTTGCTGGTTAAAAAAATGGAGTGGGGGTGCAGAGGACACTTAATTTTTTTTTTTTTATACCAGCATCAACAAGCAATTCAGCCAAGAGGAGACTTAAAATCAGCACTCCATCACCCTCCATCAGGCCCACATCTTTTATTGAGAATGATGCTTGAAAATTATTGATGACTCAAGGTGCAAAGACCATTTCAAGATTCCAGTTTCCAGCTCAGACGATAAGAGTGTCACCACAAAGATGTCTGTTCATCGATTTCCTTCTGCTACTTCTTGCTTTTCCCTTCTTCCCCAGGAGCTATTTACCTGTTAGTGGTCTTTATGTATGTCATGTACTAAACAAGTGATGATGCCAGGTGGTTTTAACTGTAGAACCTTATTTTTAAAAACAATTCTTTCTCTCCTTGACAAATGCTTGCACACCATGACTTTTCCAAGTTTCCCAATGCTGAGTTTCTGCTAAAGAAGAAAAGGGACAAAAAAAATCTTTCTGCCTCTCATGCTTCCCTTCTTTCTTCCTCCTTTTCTCCCTCACTTTCTGCATATATTCTGCACATGTTTGGTAAGAAAGCTACAATAGTGAGATTGCCATTGTTTGCTTGCCTGTTGGCCAATTTGGCAAGACTTTTGAATCATATCAGAATCATATCAAATTTGTCCATAAATTTCAAACAGGTACAATTACTCTCCCAGACCACTCTGTAACTGGGATCGTGGTGAAAGAGAGAAGGAAACCTTTTCCAAGAGCAGCAGTCACTACCTTGTTACATTTACAGCCTCTCACTCATAACTCCTTTGCCTTGTCTTCATTGCCATCCACCTTATTTCCTTCCTTCCTTCCTTCCTGGAAGAAGAGGATGGGGGAATAAGCAAAAAAGCCAAACAACAACAACAAAAAAAAAAACTTAAACAAACAAAACAAAAACAACAACAAAAAAGACTTCTCAGGCTCCTAAATTCTCAAAAAGTCTCCTGATTCTCACTCCTTCTTCACACTCTCTGCCGATGTCTCTTTCTCCATTGTTCTCAACTACTCACCCCCTTGCCCTAGTAGCCTGAAAATCTCCGCTCATTCCCTTGCCACTCTACACCACTGCTGTTAAATTGGTTTTATACAAACTATTCAATGCCCTGAGTGAGGTTTCTCGCTCTGGGGAGGTGGCAGGACCCCAAAACCTCATGAAAAGAGGATCGCCACTCTTAGTGGGAACTCCCACGCAGTCCGGGCTGGTCGGGGCCGGGCCATGGGGAGCACACGGGAGTGTGTAGTGTGACATGCAGATCAAGCAACAGAAACTCTGCAGGAAATGTGGGTGAGGCGAAGGAACATACTGGAGACTGTTTCCGTTCTCCCAGGGAAGTTTATTTGGGTCTTCGGGGGGGTTGCAGGGAAAGAGAAAGGGGGAGGAAAGCGGGACAAGGGCAAACAGGCTGGGAGCCAAGAAACAGTAACACCTGGGCTCATGCTGGCATCGGCTTACAGCAGGGAAGGAAGGGGGAGGGATTGGCTCTGGGGAGCCAATCCCAGGAGGTCTGAGGGGAAGAAAGGCAGGGGAACATACCAATAGATTTCTGATAAGGCAGGATGCATATTTCAAAAAGAGCCAATAACATACTGAGCAGGGGAACAAAGGAAAAACCTTGTGGAACCCTGCAAAACCACATTGCTACACCTGAGCTGCCTCTTTTGGGATCTGCCATGGAGAGAGGACTTTAAATTCTGTGTTTAGCTTTTACTGCTGCCACCATCTACTCTCAGTGTAAGTGGGATCACACCATTTTCTTCATTTCCTACCTGACACTCCCTTAACTATGAGTTTGCATTTAATCTCACTAATCTGAGTTCTAGAGTGCTGTACAAACACCTCTGTGTATGTGGAAAAGGGAGTGTAAAAGCAAGAAAGAAAAGAAAAAAGCATCCTGAAAAAACAAGAAAACAGACATAAGTAACATTATGTCAAAATTAAATCCACTTCCATGCAAATCAGCTCATAGGAAGCAACTGAATGCACCCTGTTTTTTGCCTATTAGGTGTCTATACGTGGAGATACATTTGTGCCTTTTGAGCTAAATTCTGCTGAAACTGGGGGATGGGGAGGTGACACAAAATGGAGTGAAGAAGAAAAAGAATTCCCACAAGATAGCAGTGTCGTGTTTCCAATTGTTGAACCAAATCTACCTTGCAATGACACTCTCCCCTTTAAAAAACTCTCTCAGGAATTTAAAGACTTAAAAAAGCTTCAGCCTGAAAAGCACTATGACATTCAATCCAACCACACTAAAAACCAATGCATACTGTAAAAATGTTATAAAAAATATCAGCAGCAACTATAAAAAGAAACAAAAGATAGTACCTTTCTTAGAGGTATGTATATTTTTTAATAATTTGAGATATATTTCTCAGTACATTATGAATTAATGTGATGTTATCAGAAATCTCACTGGTCAGTGGGCTCTTGCTGTATGAATAAAATGAAATGCATATGTATGTTTTTTTCCAAGATTAGAATTTTTATCACCTCCAAATACAGGTCTGTGAGGCTTTAATTGTACAAAGTTAGAAAACAATCTGAGTTGCAAATAGAGGTGGATAGAGAGATGTTGTGTACAGGAAAGACTTAGGTCTGTATTAGCTTATTCTTTTTCCTTGATTAAGGACTCAGAGTTTTTCCCATACTTACTTAAAAAAGGGATGCATTAACAGATATTCATGCACACAGTTTGACAATAGAGCTAAAATTCTTATTTTACAATAGCAAAATACTGTCAAATTATGCACATCTTTCCCTGGGAGACTTAGAGTTGTAAAGAAATGGTGAAGAAGAGAATTATTCACGGCATATTTTACAGAACACATTCTTAAGCCTGACAGCGAGTTACAGTCATTTTATTTTCCTTGAATGCCTTCCTGGAGTACAGCACAGTAGGAGATAGGACCTAAATTGTTCAGTGTCTCTTTGGCAGACAGTGCTGACAACGTGATCTTCCTCAGTGGACAGTGATTTTTATGCTATGTAATCTAATAGCGACAGCAGGCACAGTAACAGCAGGTTTTCTCTCTGGCATAAGGCAACACAAGACAGTCTGTACTGGGGATGTCTGAAATAGTCCATTAGGTCATTAAAAAGAAAGAGTAAAAGCATAGTAAAAAAAAAAATCCAGACATCAAATAATGGAATGGACTTTAAACTGGTTAGCGAGGATGGAAGCAACAGGTAACATTGTAGGCTTGTATTATTAGAGAGATTCTAAAGAGCCATGGACATGAAATCACAGTAATTGCCCATGTAAATATAATAAAAAGATGGTTCATTGTTGCAAGCAGTTCAAAGATTATAGTCTAAGTCTATAAAAGTGCTTTTTGGGAAAGAGCTTTGAGAATATATGTGCTAAACAGTAAGCTTAAATCAAACCTGGAATAAAGGAGCTAAATTTTCTAAGTAATTCAGTAATACCTGGAGATTTTCCCTGAGTTACTCCCTGAAAAAATGTTATAAATTTAAAAATTAATCACATCAGGAGCATAAGCCTGATAGTATAAAAAATGCAGAGAGTGTAGGATATAGAAGTAACAGCAATGCAGTGTGAAAATTACAAGATTAAGTGTTATCAAAGGATGCTAAATCTAGTTTGGGTTTTATTTAGCACCTATTTCCTTCCTTGTTAACAGCACCTTTGATGAGTGCACTTACTGAGTTATTTCACTGGTGCTCTGGACTACACAGAATAGGAAATTTTGCCAGACTTACTCAGTGGTACATCACTGGGTTTGCCTAATTAGTTGAATCACCTGGACATGCTACCTCAAAGATTAAAGTGCCTCAACATCTTTGTAAAATACAAAGGCAAGAAGCATACCTTTCATTTTAAGTAAAGTTAATAAAGTTACAAAAGGCTTTTTTATTCTCTCAGCTGGAAGTTTCTCCTTGAGGTGAAACATTGGAAGCAACTAAGTATAGACAAGCTCCAAACATTGAAGACAGTTTGGTTCCACTCTTGAGAAGGGGAAATAGAGGGTTCTGGAGCCACTGAAGTAGTTTATGCTGCTTCTTTGAGGTTAAGGCGTGTCAAGGCAATATAGCTGGTGAATTTGCTATATGTGCTCTTTTGGCCAACAAGTACCTTGTAAAAAGTTGAGAAATTCCAGTAAGTATTTTTTAGTTAGGACTTGTTGCTTGACTTGATTTGTTTGCTGTGTGACCATGGCATTCCTATAGTTGTTTAGTACTTTTCAGCGCCAGAGAACAAACAGAAATAAGATAAAAAGTTGGGGGTTTGGCACACATTTCAATGACAAATCCTCTACACTTGTAAATCATCAATTTCACGATACACATCTTAATGATGGGGAGGAATAATATAAAAATATATGTCCTTATCAGAGAACTGAAAGAAATACATGAAAAAAGTATATAAATTGAGGTTATTAAGGAATCATGATTCATTTTAGTCTTTGAGCAATGCTGGTCCAGATTGCCACTGAGTAATTTTCCTTTGAATAAGAAAAATCTCCTTTTAACCTTACATTTATTTTTAGGTCAGCTAATCTGAAAGCACTGGAATGATACCATAGAAAAAAGGCTAAGAGCACTACACTTGCACACCTAACCATAAGTTAATTATTCTGTCGCTGCTAGTCCAAAAGGTAAAAATAATTTTGTAGGACATTTTTTGAATGATAATGGGCAGACAAATGTTACAAACATGATGTCTTCCTTCTGTCAGTGTTAAACAGACAGAAAAATATCCCGGAAATGCACTTTGATGTTTGCATTAAAGGATTTGCCAAGGCAGTGCTTAATAGGAAATGAATCTTTATGCTTTTTAATATGTTAGTCTTAAACAAGCATAATTGAAATCTTCTGTCTGGAATACAAACAGGCCATGTTTTATTTCAGTGAGCAGACATGATTACTGCTGCTCTGTCAAAGCCCTGTTGCTTAACTGTCTCAGGCTTTCAAATCAAATTATACATCCTCTCCCTCCGCTGCACTGAAAGACGATGAAATAAACAAGGCAGTCACAAAACACTCTCATTTTTTTCCTTGTTGGTCTAGAAAAATCCAAAAGAGGATGAAGTTGAAAAAGAGAGTGAATAAATCCCCTCCGGACCCTTTGTATTAGATAAGGCAAGCTAACAGAGAGAGGAGTGATCACTTTACAGCAGAGATGAACTTCTCACAGGAAGTTTGATAAATTGACATCATTCCAGGCAATTTGAGGTAATACAATCTTCATGTCTGAACAGTGTAATTACTAGATATGTTTCCAGCATTTGAAAACACTCTGTATCAATCACCACAAACAGTTTAATCAAGAGTTTCTTCCAATGGAAAAAATTAAAAAAAAAGGAAGAGTGTAAAAATAGAAAAAGACAGGTGAAAAAATGCTAAACAGTAATTTAGGTATTTTTAAACAAAATGTTAGAGGTGGAGGTAACCTATGCCACCTCAGTTTGAGGCAATGAAGAGAAGACCTGATGCGAGATGGTCTCAGAGGGCAGACAGGCTGTCTGATGCCAGGTAGATGGCTGTGCTCTAGAATAATCTAACTTCATTTCCTCGGTGAACCTGCAGCGACTTTGATGCTGTCAGTATGATCCTAGAGTAGTTCTCCTATCAATTCCTGTATATCCCAGGGCTGGCATGTAGGCATTTTGCCCAGTGACGTATGCTATATCAATAGCATCAATACATAGCACCAATGATAAGTAGCACCATTTTTGAGGGAGGTGTGACAGTACAAAAAGAGCAGAACAACACAGAAATAGTAGGTGAAATAAATCCATTGTTACATACACCACAAACTGAGTGTGAGCAGGTCATTTCTGACACCTGCTCCAAAGAGAGAGATAAGGTTGTTTGTTGGGTGGAACTGTAATAAATGGAAACTGCTCAGCTGTTGGGCTGTTTTTCCCATCTCTCATCCAGTAAATGTTTGACCCACTGACATGCTGGGTTAATTCCCAGCAGCATGTTTTCATATAACTCTTCTTTACTCAATTTCATATGGGGGACATGAGGTTAATTTTTCAAGCTATATGTAGGGTTGCAATTCGCCATTTTTAATTTACAATGACATTTATCAAAGTGGTGAGAATTACCAATAAAACATGTGCTAATTGACTTTCTTTCATTTGTAATATCAGATAAGAGGCAAGCAACAAAAAATGAATGACTGTTTCATATAGGCCATACAGAATGTATTTTTATGAAGACAATTCATTGTAATTGCTCTGAGTGTAACACTGATCAGCCATGAATAGGTTCTGAACAGATGTTCAAAAATATTGTCTGGACTATGCTCCAGCTGTTTTAAAGTCTTAACAAATGGAACAGGTCTACGGCTCTTGTTCCTTTCCATTGCATTCTCAATGCTCCACTATGAACAACCTGGTCTGTATTATATGATGTTGGTTATATGGTGCATTGTGTATTATATGATGAGGCTGGAGTTTGGCTTGACCATATCTGTAATTTACAAAAAAAATTACTTTACAAAATGAATCACTTTTGAAGATAAAGGTGCATCATCATGTGAGAGTCACTCTTTGCTATATTGATGGGTATTTTTCACTAATATTACTCCTAAAAAAAGTCATTTGGCTTATAAAAAAGCAGAAATCCATCTTGACAAATATGTCTTATCTCTCCCTTAAAGGCAGAAGTGTAGCTCAGTTCTGGATTGAGTATTAAATTCCAAGGTTTACACATAAACAGGTGTGGATAATAGTCTGAACAGCATATTATAAAACTGAGATCTAGTGCCTGAATTAGGATTATTTCTCAACTTTACATCTAGTAACTATGAAAACGTTAGGTCGCAAAAATAAAGTGACTGGTACTACTGATTTCAGGGCAGGTGTCATTAATCTTACACAAAATAGTGTATAGGTATCTGCAACCAACCAGAACAAGTGGAAGGGTTGCCCTTTTTACTGTTACATTTTGAAATGAGCCTCACTGACCCACAAGGCATCTGATAGGGTTCACTCTGAGTTCTGCAGACTCCTTTCTAAGGGAAAGCAATGAGGCTTTCTATTAAATAAAGTATATTCTTCTAGTGCAAACTGATCAAAAGGAAGCTTTACTCAGTAAAGTGATTGTGTAAGTATTTTCATACATTAAAAAATGGAATAAAAAAAAACTTATTTTTTATTTCAATCTTAAACTTATTATCCAAATGGAATTTATTTATGCTGGTTACACAAAGAAAGAAATAAAGAAGCCTAAAGTTATAAGTAAGGTTAAAAGAATGTGACAGAGGCTGAAGATACAGGCAGAAGAATTTTGGCTACATGATGGGAGAGGAAGCATTGCTTCATTTAAATATCTGACCAGGAAGAAAAAGAAAAAGAAAAAAAGAAAAAGAAAAATGAAAAGAAAAAGAAAAGAAAAAGAAAAAAAGAAAAAGAAAAATGAAAAGAAAATAAAAAAGAAAATAAAAAGAAAATTAAAAAAAAGAAAAAGAAAAAAAAGAAAGAAAAAAGAGCAAGAGAAAGGAAAAGGAGAAAAAGGAAAAGGAAAAAGGAAAAAGAAAAGAAAAAAGAAAAAGAAAAAAGAAAAAGAAAAGAAGGGAAGGGAAGGGAAGAAAAGAAAAGAAAAGAGAAAAGAGAAAAGAGAAAAGAAAAGAAAAGAAAAGAAAAAAGAAAAGAAAAAAGAAAAAGAAAAAAGAAAAAGAAAAGAAGGGAAGGGAAGGGAAGAAAAGAAAAGAAAAGAGAAAAGAGAAAAGAGAAAAGAAAAGAAAAGAAAAGAAGCAAAAGTGGACAGAAGATTCCAAGAAGGAAGAAGTGTTTATGGCTCCAAATACTCACTGAACCACAAATTTTTACAGGGCTGCTCTCCAGCTTCTCATTCTGTGCGTACATCTAGGGTTATAAATTTCATACTTCATAAACAATATTTAATTCACCTCAACAGCATATTTTCTGAAAAGGATGAATAAATTTCTGTTAATTCCATCGCATAAGTTGCATGTGATTAAACTATCTATTCTCTAGGAATTCTAGAAGTATTATCCTTTGTATGAATATGTTATTTCCCAAGATACTTAGATACATGTGAAGGAGGGGCATTTCAATGAAAATAAATTAAGGGAGAAAAACATTTGAGTGTAAGAAAAAAGGAAAAAAACCCAATGTCTATAGTAATAACATTCACAGAATCACATTTTTATGTATTTAAATATTTATATGATATATATGTATATTTATGTATGTGCATTTACTTGTATGCACACACGCATATACACATTTATAAACGTATGCTTTTTTTATATATGCATAGTAAAACGTAATGCACATATATAATATTTGTATACATTACCATATAGACTTATGTTTGTATTATATATCTTGAGTATGCACATACACGTACTTTACTGAAGTACTTTAGCCAAAACAGATGAAAACATTTCCAAAAAGTGACAGAAATAGAAACTTCAAGTAATGGCAACAAAAATAATTAAACATATGAGGTCACCCCAGCAGAGTTAAGGACTGAAATGGTTGCAGAAAGAACACAAGTGGAAGGTGATTAAAAGAGAGGATATACCATAATAAAAAATGCTAAAGTCTTAGCTCCTCATTTCTTGTAATTCCAGCAAGCAACTACAAAATAAAACCAGAGCCAGACTTACAACTAATGAAAGAAATCTCTTTGACATCACAAATCACGAGCAATAATCCTTGCCATAGATATTACACTTAGATTGAGTAACTGGTGAAATAAATTAATAGTAAGAAAATATGAAATAATTATATGATCGGAATACCCACAGTTATGGTTTGTAAGCCATCAGGGCAAGGATCATGTATGGGTTTAGAAACACATATGCTATTGACAAACTTTTCGATAATAATTCTTCTATAAAAGATTATTACATTTGGTGATTCTGATTTTCAAAAGCACATTGAAAGCTGTACTTTTTTCTGCTTTTTTTCAGAGATGAACCTCACATTCTGTTACGTGGAGTTAATTTTAGTGGTAAGAACAGAAACATATTAATATAGAGAAACATAAAATTAACAAGTTTGACTATAAGAGCGTTTGGGTTGGAAGGGACCTTGAAGATCAACTAGCTCCAGTGCCCCCATCATGGGAAGGGACATCTTCCAGTAAATTAAATTGCTTAAAGCCTCATTCAGCCTGGCCCTGAACACTTCCAGAGATGGGGCATCCACAGCTTCTCTGGGCAACCTGTTCCAGTGCCTCACCACCCTCACAGGCAAGAGTTTCTTCCTTTTATCCAAATCTTTCAGTTTAAAGCCATTCCCTATTGTACTATCACTACATCCCCTTGTAAAATGTCCCTCCCCAGCTCCCTTTTAGGTACTGGAAGGAGCTTTCTCTTTCAGCCTGTCTTCACAGGAGAGGTGCTCTGATCATTTTGCCAGCCCTCCTCTAGACTCACTCCAACAGGTCCATGTTCTTCCTAAGTTGAGGGCCCCAAAGCTGGATGCAGCACGCCAGGTGAGGTCTCAGGGGAAGAAGAGGACAAAATCACCTCCCTTGATCTGCTGGCCATGCATCTTTTGATACATATGTTTGTCTGGGCTACAAGTGCACCTTGCTGCCTAGTCATGTCAAGCTTCTTGTCCATGAAGACCCCCAAGTCCTTCTCCTCAGGGCTGTTCTAAATCCATTTTCCACCAGACTGTACTTGTGCTTGGGATTGCCCTGGCCCACGTGCAGAACTTGACCTTGTTGAACTTCCTGAAGCTCACATGGTACTACCTCTAATGTCTGGCGAGGTTTATTATTACTGTAAGCTAGTGGTGCAAGAAATTTCTCACTTTTATTTGCATTTGAACAGGTATATGAATAGAGATGCATCTAATTTTTGAAGACTGGATGTAATCATCTGGTGAAACAGCCTGAGAATGCAAAATTAACTTCAACACCATTATTTCCTCAGCTCCATCTTTTACCTAGGGAACTAATGGCTAAAAGCTATCAGGGCAATGGTATTATTATTCCTTCCAATTTCGTTAAAGTCATGCTCAAAGTATGACACAGCACAGACCTACAGGCAGCACTGCTAGGTTCTGTGATTTGCTTGCAGTTTGCATTGTCCTAATAACTGAGTCTGCATCCTGTGTGACCGAGGAGTGAAAGATTCATGTACACAATCCATCAAGCTGCAGACACCCTCAAGATTTATCCAAACATGGTTTCCTGTTTTTGCACTGTGATCAAAAGATGAGCATACTGAAGCCCAATTAAAGCACACAGCAATTAACTGGAAGCCTATAGAAATAAAACTTCAAAAATAAATCATCTGAAGTTGAAAAGACCACTGAGTGTAGCAGCTGTTACAATCTACATTATTAAACCCTTTAGCACTGAGAGTTTATCAAGATGGCGATGAGATACATAAGATATACTACTCGGCTTTAATAAACATTTTAAAGATCCAAGCAGTTTAGAATGGGCCATTTTCACATCTATCATCATGCACAGTATTTGAAGAAAATATCCCACTTCCTGTAATTCTTTCAAGTTATTTAAAATACTATATTTTAATTGCTGAAAAATGTAATTTATTTATGCTGCATTTTATGTTTTTCTCTGGAATATTTACAGATTCCCTCTATTTGAATGGAATCTATTTCCATAAACCATAAAAAAACCCAAAAACCTGGAGGACATGGATAGGGTTTTCTGAGTCTCTGGTATTATGTGCCTGTGCATATTTATGTGTGTGTCTCTCTGTGTCTGTGTGTGAGTGATTGGAGGAGACAGAGTAAGCAGGAACATGTAAAGCTCTTCCCTAGTTCTGGAGATGCGAAGGTTACAGCCATTGAAAAGTTTCCCAGGAAGAAAAGTGAACCCTTCCCTGCCAACCCCATCCAGCACTGAAACTTCATTCTTTTTCCTCACCCCTCCCTTAGAATAGAGGAAATATTCCTTAGCCTTACAGCTGTATATGACCCTCTCAGAAATTGACAGACACAGGCACTCCCTCCCCTATAACTCCTAAATATTTTATTTATTTTTTTTTAAAGAAAAGTAAAGGAAAAAAATAAAATAGTGACAAGTATTTTAAATATTCTTACAGTAGATACATTATTATGGTCTAGGACCCCCCCTTTCTTCTTTTTCCTTTGTTAACATACACCATAATAGGCTACCCCAAATATTCAGATACTAGCAGAACCACAACATATATCTTCTTTTTATCTCATGCTCCTTTCCATTGAGGAAGAAGTGAACCATCAATAATGTAAACCACACCTTAAAAAAAAATTCTAAATGTAGTCTATTAGTGTCAAACATTTTCAAGCCTTTCCATGAACATTTGCCATTCATAAAAAATATATAAATAGAAGTTGGAGTCACACCAAATCCTGCAGAATCTTTTATTATATTTAATTAAACAAATGTCTGTCTTTGTATGCTAAATGAATTAATTTAGTAATTTTTTAAAATTTTAAATACCCTCCACAGAATGTTAACAAAGAAAACCAGACAATGGCAGTTAACAAAACAAAATTCTTCTAACACAGATATTAACAGTTACACATTTAAACTCAGCCCAAGCAATTTTGTTCTTCAGAAGGAATCACTGTATAATAATTAATTTGATTTTTCTATGGATGCAGAGGGAAAATTTCTTCTTGTAAGAGCTCTAAAACCAGCAGGTCTATAGTACATCAGTGGGCCATGGTTTTTAGCTTGATTAAAGTTTTAAATCCACACTGCGTGGGGTTCACTAACGATAAGACTTGTAAAACGTCTTTGCATGTAAAATGAAAGCAATGTGATTTTTCTAGAGGCAAACCAGCTTTCAAATGTAAAATGACGAAAGAGCAGTTTTACTCCTTTATAAGTTCATACTTACTTTCTTTAATGTACATATATATCCTTAAATCAATTGCTAAAATGCTCAAAAATATATAATTATTGCTCAGTGTTAAGCAATTATTGCCAGTTTCAAGGCTTTGCTACCATAACATGCCTAAGGCAAACAGTCTCTGCATTCATGAATATTAGAAAGAGTAAGTCATAAATCTATAATCTGAACATAAACATTTTTCAAGCTGCCTAGAGTCTAGGGGTTTTTACTTGTAGTAACATACATTTTATTCAAAGACTGATAGTTTTACTTGCCTCCCCCCAATTTCATAGTTTGTACAGTAGTTTTACCTGTAATCATCCATCCTCTCAATAATTTCTAAATTAATAGAGGCTGCCAAGGAATGAAAAAAAACAAGGACACTGTGTTCAGGCTTGTTCACCTTCAGTGATGCAAATGCAATGGAGATTTTGTCTTGACTTTCAAAAGTGCACGCAGTACAAACCATATTTTTGGGTTCATTGAACAAGAAATTGCTAGGACAAGAATGAAAGTTTCTATACCATTAGAGCAATTTAATTTTGTGAAACAGAGGTATATTACACAAATTTATCCATTCAAATCCCACCCCTGAAACAAATAACAAATTCTAGAGCCCTACTTTAAGGATGGCTTGCATTATGCTCTTCCAGAGGAACACAGAGTTGACCTTTTCACAAGTAAATTAGTTCTTACAGATACTCCCTCTTTAGGCACAGTGTTCAGGATATCTGTATGGACCATCCATCTTTCTTACAGCTTGATGTTGAAACCAAGCATTTTCCCTTTTGTCCTTCCTTAGGTATTAACCGATAATGGAAAGGGTAGAAGGAAAGGAAGGAGGGAAAGAACAAACCAGACAGCACCAACCACTTAAACTTTCCTCTCTTCTATCAGAGAATACTCTTTTCCCCAGAGACAAAGAAGCCCAGGAAAAGGAAGCTAACAGCAAGAGGGGGAATCCACAGTGCTTCCATCTGGGAACCACTGTCAGGGCAGCATGCAATATGCACCATAGCTTGGTAAATTTTATCTTCAGTTAGGAAGCAATGGCAATATTTTTCTTACACTTCTTTCTGAATGGTGACACCAAGAACAGAGAGGTTCTCAGGAAAGTTTCTTCTGCTCCAAAAGCACTCAGTTAATGGGAAACTCAAACAAAAACATCTACTCATCCGACTTCTGCAGTTATCTGTTGTTGACTTTCCTGACAGTCTTCCTTACATTATTTTTGAGACAATTCACCTCTTTTCTCAGCTTTCTGGAATCTATATACATACTGTCCCATGCACAAACGAACCACTGGAGAGGAAAATTAAATATTTCCTCATTCTTCCTGAAAAAAAAGCAAAAGAGGGAGAAAACTAACCGTGAACTTCTTCTTTGCTAATATTTGAATTACTTATTTTCTTGTGCACAATTATTATTTTCAGAGGCAGGGCTTGAATGTCACATCCATCGTAACTGCCAAATTCAGTCTTCAATTCCTGTTTTGCAATTCCTGTTGCAGCCTTTAAGAGTTTTCACTTGTCTATCTGTGGGAAAACTTGAAGCAGAGGAAGCTGCATCCAACCTATAGTAAATTATTTCTGTAATAATCCTGTGTTTTCTCTCCTAATCGTCTTCTTTAAGTAGCCACTGAGGGCCAAGAATCAAGTATAAGGAAAAGCAGAAGCAGATGAGAAGATGAGAAGTTCAAGTTAAACTGAGAAATAACACAACACATTTGCAAGGCAGTCCAGAGTCACTCAGCTTTAATAGGAGCATGGAATTTGTATCCAGAGGAGGTGGGGCATTATGAGAAATTAAATTCCTAGGTGTAAAATTAAAGAACTGGTTTAGCAAAGTTCAAAGAGAAAGCTAGATGATTTCAATAGGATTTGAAAAATAAGTCTTAGGAAGTAGATGAAATTACTGAATCTGTTTTACAGATAAGTACAGTTAATTGGTGGATGTTTTCAAAGGATTTGCTATTGCTGTATCTTTCAGACATAGAGGTGTCACAAGAGGAAGAAAATAAAGTTTTAAGAACATGCTAGGATAAAGGTAACCAGGGTGTTATAGCTTGAAAGGAGGATAATATTTAGGAACTTGTGAAAAATATAAAGTGTCATAAAAGATAATATAATCAGATTGGAATGTAAAGAAAATACAAATCATGAGAGGTAATATCTGCTTTCAAAGAGGAGCCAAATGCCTATTAGGGACATATAAATAAAACTTCCTGCTGAAGAGTTGCATTCTCAAGTACAGGAGTTTGAATGTATGAGAATGGAATCAAGAGCTGGCAACATCTAAAATTACTAAAATTATTGCTTATTACCTGTATTACAATGGTGCCTGACGTCCCAATTAAAGTTCATTCCCCGTTATACCAAATACCTACAAACACATGATAAAAATCAGAATCCAAAGACTATTGAAAGAAATAGGTGAATGGAGGACAAATTTGATCTCTCATATATGCTTAAGGATTGAAGAAGCAGAGGTTAACTGCTTATTCTATGTTGTAAAATACGATTTAGATGCCTAAATTACTGAGATGCTTAAAAAAACTTTGCTTGTGATTGCAAATGTGGAAACAACAAAATACAGGGGAATAACTACTCACTGTGATTTATTTCTCAGCTGTTGAGGCTGCTTTAACACCGTGGTTGGATTTTTCTGTTTCACTTCAGAAAGCAAGATTACTAAGCATTTCCCTACTGATTGTGGACTGTTTCACAGAAGGAAGAAAGGGTCAGGTTTAAAATAGCCCTTAGTATGGGGTTGGAAATAAGTATATAATCCTTGTGTTTGACAGGAACTACAGGTGCACAAGGGGCAAGTTTGCAACAAGACTTTTAGGGAGCCTTTAAAAAATTGAGGAAAACTGTAATTTAATGACAAGTAAGTATAGCTATAGGAGAGGCCTTTGTGAAGGCCAACTTGGATAAATTTTAGGAGCCAAGAGAATAAAATTAGTCTTTACTTACTGCCTATCGTGACAGATTATTATGCAGAGTAACAGGCAATGTAGAAGAGCCCTGTGTAGTCAGATAGTAACTAGAAATTATCTAGAAATTACTCTTGAAAGTAGCCATTGAAAGAAATATTTTTTTAAGAATTATCTGATCAATTCCTAAAAGGAAAGATTTTTTTAGAAGTAGGAAAGAGAAAAGATCATTTAGGAGAAAGAGAACATTTATGTCTTCTAAAGAAATTAATTTCCATTTAATTTTGGAAGTGTTTAACTGTTTTAAAAATTCTAATGCTCTTTGTTAAGCAAAAATGCATTGGTAATTAGAAGCCTAAAATATTTTTTAGAGGCCTGAGGACTGAGTTCCCAGCTCATGGACTGCCAAAGATAATGGGACATTAACTGAGATTATGTACTATGCCTCCCAATTTGATCAGGGGCAGTTATATCTTAAATATAAACATATTAAGTCCTCTCTGCACTTCTAAGAAGCAAAGGCAGATATTTCAGACCCACTAAAGAAACAATATGCATTGATTATGGCTAATTTTTTTTTCTTCCAGTGAAGGGAGTTCATGACCCGGAGCTGAATGCCTCAGGACAATGCAACAATGCAATATGATCAGAGACATGTGTGTCCATGGCAGGATTCACAGTGATCAGCTTCTGAAACAGGGAAATGCATAGGCAAGCCAACAAAAGAATTCATAGATAAAGATGATCTGCAGTGTTGCCTCCCACTTCAAAGTGCCTAAGTGCAGCCCAAATTATGTGCTTATGTGAAAGTGGGCTTCACAACCTGGAAACCCACCTGCACTTAAACTCCTTTGATTACGGAAAATTGGTTCTCTCTTTTCAGTTAAAACCTGTCTGTCAAAGGAGGAGGAGGAGAAACTAATGTTAAAATAGACTAGAGATTACAGCAGTTTCTAAGGAAACCAAAGTCAATGCCCTCTTGGTGCAAAAGGAGCTGAAATTCATACCTCTCACCTCCCACCGGAGTGCCCCCTCCCCTGCTCACCTAGGGCTACGCCTGGGGCTGAGACACACATCAAATGCAGCACGTACAGAGCAGATGCTGGGTGGTAAATGTCCAGGTACATACCATCTAATCCCATTATAAAATCCTTTGAGGCTTTAATCCTGTAGTTCTGAGGTAATCATTTGATAAAAAGCTATATCTGCTACTGTTGTAGCACTCATTTTCAAATTAAAGAAAAGATTAAGGAAAGGCTAACACCACACAGAAATTGATCAAACATCAGGGAAAAAGTGGGAATGCTGCACATTCCCAGTAAAATCAGTTCAGTAGCATGGGAGCAGTAAGTGCCACGGTATTCTTAGAAGATAATGCAGATTAAAAACATGAAAAAATAAAAGTAAGAAAAGTTAAAGAAAACAGAACCATGACAAATAAGAAATTATTTTGCCGGAAACAAATATGCAGAAGTACAGATATTTGTGACCCTCTTTTAGAATAAGAATATATACTGATTGAGTTCTTTACTGATTAAATAATAACTGAGAAGCTGAAGCTGGAACAATGCTGGAAAACCTTACATTATACTGTAGGCATATTACACATTCTTTTATCAAAACCCACACCTTTATTATGGAAAATCAGTTTTAGAAATAGTTGAAATGAACTGGACTACTTTTAAAGCAACACTTCTGTTACAACTGCACATACCGTGGGCAGGTTTGATCAAAACATTAAATTTTAGAGCAGAAGCAGAAGAAATAAACATGTCCACGTTAAACTAGGCAAAACAAGAACAGATGTTCCAAGAGGCTGGACGTACTAAGAAATATGAAGATGAGATGGGGACCAGGAGGGTATGGAAAGTACCAAAAGCTAGAATAGAAATAAAATAAAGCAACTTATGAGACCAATATAGAATGTGAGGAAAACTTTGGAAATAGAATCCTAAAAGTTAAATCTGATTATAACTAATAGGCCTCTGTTATTGAAGGTAAATGTCACATTCCAACAAATATCATTAGCTATGCATTAATAATTGCTGTTCCCAAAAAGCAGGCAAATGCTAAAGCACTAACACCTAAAATAAATATAGCAAAAATTAAATGCTTCAGCCTGAATGAAACTTAAAACAGATGATCTGCAGGATCTTGAGGGATGAGACAGGGACTGGGGCTGAGGAAGGCACTCAGTCTCTGTTCATTGGCCCAGAATTGTAGCAATGTGGGTTTTTAGGATTCCATGTGCTCCCTTTGATTCCCTGCTCTGTATGCCATTGGTTCATTTTGAAATATGCACTCTGCTGTACCTGAAAACCTATTGGTGTGTTCCCCCTGTCAATTCTCCCCCTCCATCTCCCGGGACTGGCTCCAGGGAAGAAAAATCCCACCCATTCTCTTCCCCTTATAAACCCGTGTCTGCGTCAGAGAGAGGTCTTCCATCTCTGCGCTGCTAGCACCTGCTACCTGCCCTGTCTCCTTTCCCCCTTCTCTTTCCCTGCACCCCTTTTCCCCATACCCCAAGTAAACCTCCCTAGCAGAACAGAGATGTAGTCCAGGTCATTCTTTTGTCTTACTTTGTTTTCTGCTAGAATTTCTGTGGCCGGAGACCCATGCCATGCTAAGCGCACCCCGGGGGCCGCCTGGCCCGGACTTGGTGGAGATACACGCTGGGGGGACCTCATTTTGGGAGGCTGCCGCCTCCTGCCGTCCTCCCGCAGCGAGAAACATTACAGAATGAGACTTGCACATCCGTACATGGCTGCAGCATGTACTGGTTTTGTTTCCCAGGCTTGAAGTGTTTGTGTCTTTAACTTGGAGTCCAGGAGCTGAAACAGAATTTGCTGCAAGACAGCATTGCTTAGATATAAGTAGTGTCACTACTTCTGTAGCAGTCACTAAGTTTAGACTAAAATCTACTGAAATTCACTGGTCTTCTCCCTGCTTTTATATATTTTTTATCCTATTTACTGCATCACGCCAGCCCCAGGCCTATTCTTTTATTGCCTCAGAAATTTTCTGACATTCCTTGGAAAGCAACCTGCTTCCTTAGAAATCCAGTTTATCAGTACATGTCTCCTTAACGGCTGGGCTCTTTAATACAAAACTCCCAGGGACTGTAAATAGCACCTGCCAGTGACTGCGTGATAAGATGCAGCATATAAAGCAAAGTAAAGTTCAATGGGAATATGCTCTGAGAGTCAGGAAATACACTTTTAAGCAAGAGAGAAGCATCATTTTCTATTCTCCTAGTATTTGGCACCAGATCTGCATTTTCTTAGAATGTGTTGAAGTATGACAAACTGCCTTATGGAAACAGCCACACATAAAAGACCTTCAGTAATTGCAAAATGCAAAATGTGCCTAGAAACTTCTGATTAATAATCACATTAGTGTGTTACATTTTGCTTTCAAAGCCAATTTGCCAGCATTGTGGCAGCCATTACTGTACATTGCTGAATGCTGGTTGCTGGGTTTATCCATATCACAGTAACCTGACATCTGAAACACCCTGACAATGTCTGCACTGATACCCTTTAACTACTTCGCATGTGCAGAGTTCTGTAATAACCAAAAAACACACTTCAAGGTCACTGGTGTTACAGAAACCACAGAGAAGAAATAAAAAATAATGTTTCAAGAGCAAAGAAGGCTTCCATGAATAGCATAGTGAAATATAGGCAAAGGTTTACTCTAATAGTGCAAGAAGGTAGGTAGTACTGTTAAATATCGTACTTAGCTTAATAAATTAGTAAATCTCTTCCTTGTTATCCACTGTGGGTGTCTGGGTTGTTGGGAATGTTTAGTTTGTCATCTGTAATGTTAAGGAAGCCTAGAGGTGGTAGCTGATACTTCTAAGAAGCAAGTAGGTGTACAAGATCTGCATGAGTGTGTTTGCTCATACAAACATAGCAAAGGATAAGTGATCTCCACCTCCCCTCTCAGCGTGGAAACCATGAGGCATAATCAGGCTGTGCCAAGCATTACTAGGTATCCTGCCAGTTTGTGTGCTGGCTGTTTAAATTGTTGCTTCAAAGTGCACTCCACCCCTCCTTGCTTCTAGCAGAACAGGCATTCCCCTGGGGCCACTGAGATCCTTCCTCACCCGACCCAAAATGAATGGTTATTTTCTGGTTTGCTTAGAAATAATTAGTAACCCAAATGTCATACAGCGTTGTTTACAGCAAGAAACTGCAAAAAGGTACTCATTAAATATGAATGTTCATTGTAACCAGGCAGATTTCTCTAGGTCTTTATCCCATTGTCTTCATCCTCACTTATTTTATATGTTCTAAATTTATTTAATAACAGCAATTGATAAGAAATTATTAAAGCAGAAGAATTATCTTATTTTTGAATATGTATATTTATAAGCTTCTTGAAGAGATATTAATGGTATAATACTTGCAAGATGGATTTTATTCTGTTCCAGGGCATTTTGAAGATATTCCTTATGTTCAATTTAATTTAATTTGCAATTACTGCAATTTCTGTGAACTATTTAGATAAGAAAATAATTGTTTTGCTCTTTTTAGATCTTATTATGAAACACTGCTGAAGAACAAATAATAGATGGGTTTACTAAAAGATCAAAATAAAGCAGCAAATGAGACACTGAATGTGCAAGTTTAAAGTTGTCATTTCTTGTAAATGCTAGTGTTACTTATGAGGCTTCTAAGGTCACAGTAATGAATGCACATTGAGAAACTTCATCTGTTTCAGAATGTTATATGTTACTGTGCAGTATAGAGACCAAGATCTAATTAAATAACTACCAGGAAAAAAGGCAGAGTTTGTAAAGACCAAAAAAAAAAAAAAAAAAAAAAAC
>VZRM01007925.1:206537-256864 GCA_013397955.1 Grantiella picta | reverse complement strand
GCCAAACAAAAACCACCAAAAAACCGAAAAACCTGGAAGATAAAAAAAAGACCTTAAACATAAGTCTTTAGTTTCCAAGAAGAAACACAGAAAATAGTTAAAATATTGCATTGAAAGCTGGATAAAATGTTATCATCCAAACTTTCTTTCATGAATTGTTAAGCATTCTTACCAAAAATTTTTCTAGAAGATTTAATTTTTTTACAAAAAACAAATATCAAGAAAATTGTTCAAGTTTACAGTAGAAAATTCCCATAAAAAGTTCAACAATCCAAACCCTTGATTTGCCAGTCATGCTTCTCAACCAAAATATTTCAGAACTAATGTGTATGGAACGCAAAAAGTGTTTACATGTGCCCCTACCACTCACAGGTAAATGTTTTGAAACCCCAACTGTTATTTTGGACAGAGCTATTTTTCTGATAAAATATTTTTAAGGATTTCTCCAAGACAGAGGACAAGAAAAAAGATAAAGTCTCAAAGAGCTGTTAGTCATGTGCAAAGCAGCTTTTATCCAACACTAATTACCACAATAGACATTTTAATTTTGCTTCTTGAATTCTCATTTTTTCCCCAGGTAGTCAAGAGTTATATGTGTTCTGTTGAACAGAAATATACTGAATTTTTTTTTATCTCATTTCTTTCAGATGGAATTTTAAAACATCTACCTCCTCTTAAGCTGGCCAGTTTCTACTTGATTCAGCACTTTCTGGATAAAACATTTTTAACAAAAAAGTCAGAAAAATATCTGGAGTGCTACCTATGAAATGGTAATACTACCTCCCTCCAGACTATTCCAGCTTTTCATCCTGTGAAATTATTTTACTTGCATTGCACATAGTTATCAGTCCTATAGAGTAGAGCTTTGCTTTGCAAAGAGAAACATCGAGAAGTACTGTGTGTTCTCAGCTAGTTGAAAAGTCAGAATTCTGAAGTACACACCTGTCCTTACACACTGCTTCTATAGCACCCACATGCTCTCTCTCTGCCTTTTTCCCTTCCCTAGTGCTGGACAAATAAGGGGTCCTGTAAAAACGATGGCTTAGCCTGCTTCTGGCAGCTGTTGTAGAGGCACCTTACAGATTTATGTCCTGAAATATTTGCATAGCAGCTTCCCATCCCACTTTGAGAGGACAAAGCATAGGGAGTTTTCTCCAACTCTCCTGACCTTCTCTGTCCATTCCTTCTGTGCAAACAATTCATCTTCTTCAGTGCAGTCTGCAAGCAGAACTCCATTGAGCCAGCTGACTTGTGTCAGGGATTTCCCTGGCTGTCTACCCCTTTGCTCTTTCCTCTGTGCTGTCACAGCAGAGAAATGACTGCATGGCAAGCTAAAGATGATATTTTGGAATGAAAGGTTTAAATTGTGTAGGAATGAAAAAAAAAGTATTTTTGTGTGTAGGTTTGGGGAGGGGTGAACCCTGTCTGGAACATGTAAAAGGCCAATATATGCTCTCATTTCTCTATTGTGCAAAATAAATGTTTTGCTATAGCCCAAATCATCCTGTAGAATGGATTGTTACAATCTTTGAAATAATTTTATGTGTTTGTGGATCTTGCCAGTTTTTAAAAGGATTATAAAACTCTTTTTTTCAACAAAACTCTATTACCTTGTTTGCACGGTATAGTATTATAGCTTTTGGTCAAATATGCTACACATAACAAAGACAGAAAATCTTTAGAGAAAGTATACTAGTTACATCAGATGTAAAAGGTGGTTGAATATGGGACCAAATCGACTCTCAGTTTAAAAAGGAACAGATTGAAAGAGTCATGCCACTACAGTTAGGGCTCAGTATTTCTCCCCACATCTCCTGCATCACAGTTCATCTCTGCTGTACACGTGGTGCCAAGTATAGGTGTCAAGGAGTGCAGGAGCTGAGGAGGATCAGGATGGCAAAGCCACAGTCAACAGCATGGATCTGAAGGACAGTGTCATCCAGTAACAGACTGGTAGCAGTCAGAAACAGTATCCCATCAGTCGGCATCAGACAGGATGAAGGCACACCATGGTAAGGTCCCAGACAGAACAAGACAGGAAGAAACAGCTGTCAGCACTTGCTAAGTCCAGGAACAGTAGATTAATTAAAATGACTAAGGAATGAATCACTATCCGTTAAATCCTCCTGGTGATGTTTAAGATTGGAAAGGCAAAACAACAGCAATGAGCACCCACATTAACTCAGTATCTTAACCATTGACATTTTGCAGACAAATCAAAGCAGTTTTCAAGCTGATGCAAAATGTAAATCACTTTTCCCCCATGTAATTCACATTTATATGCAGATTTATAAGATCCAATCTATTCTTTTAATGATATGTCCAAATTAGGCAAAGCCTAGAAAAATGGGGATTTTTTAAACTGATATTAAAAAAACCTGAAAATACTGGACAGCCAAATGGATAAACATACAGCTAAATGTGGCTGGAAACCAAGGATAATTTCTAAGAGATATTTAAAAAACAAATAACATGACTTGTTAAATTTACAGAATTGTAAATAAAATGCCAGGGACAGACATGAGCAAGTCCTCATTTCATGACCGTAACCACTGGGGCAGGTATATATGTTCTTCAATGGAACTACATTAAGGTCTCTTTGCCGACACTCCATCACCTCTCTCTGCTTTCCAGAGCGCCACCCGCAGTCTTCCCAGAACAGGGGCTTATAGAGAATTCTCCAAACACAGTCAGAGAAACAATTTTGTGGAACTCACACACACACAAACACACGACCAAAAACATATTGTGGATTTAACTTGGTTCATTTCAGTGATCTGCTTTGCAGTACAGTCCCACAAACAGGTGCATGGGGAAAAAACAGAGGCATGGCAAACTGTAAATATGTCAGGAAAGTCTAGTCCTGAGTATGACTCACAGTAGGATTTTTTTTTTTTCAAGAATTTTTTAACCCAAGTTTACCACCAAAGAAAATATAGTGCATAATGACATTTTGGGGAATGTATGCTTTTAATCATATAACGATCAGTTATACAAGGGGAAAAAATCACCCAGTCTGTCAGCCCAGGAGGTGTAACATTCAAACAGGTGCTTGAAATGAGGACTAATGGATTCAAATAATTCCTTTCCTTTTCCCATCTCACACTGTGTTTAGAAACTTCTTCAGCTAGAAGTGAATTAATGTTATCTCTTGAAATATTTTCCACACTGAATCCTAAGATGCTTAAACATTTGCTTAACATTATGTGCTGTGAAAAAATCTCAGTAAATATCCATATAGATAGAGGCTAATATAGAGACTAAAACACAATTGAAAGAAAATCTCTTCAGTAAAGTATTTTTAAACACATGATCTATCTGTGGGATGAGGCCTCAACCCCTGCATAGTTAACTTTGATCAAAGGACCAGAGCAATGTGCAGTTTTCTTCTGTAAGTTAAGGAAGACTCCCTGATAAAGGAATTGTGTATACAGCTGGAAGGGCTGCTCTGTAAATCCTTAAGCAGCATATGACCGTGGGTGGTCCCTTGTCATATAACACTGAAAAGGTACAGGGTTGTGTCAATTCACCAGCTCAGTCTAAAGGGAATGGTACAGCTCAGAGGGACTTTCTGGACCATCTATGTCATACTTCTGCCCCCAAGCTGCAGACCCCATTCACTAGTACTAAAAGGGAACAAAATAATATTAATTCCTACATATTTGAACCATTTCAGCAGAAAATGGGAAATAAAGGCAGGTGAAAGAATAATCCCATTTAAAGTAACACTGTCAAATAGATATTCAAACGCTTTTATTTACATACCAGACAGATTCTTATTACTAGCACTGGCTGCTTGGCCTAGACAATCTCAGGAGTACAGAAATAGTACATCTCATCTAATGTCATTCACCAGATTTAGACAACTTAACATTTAGTGTCCTGGACCTATAGCTGCACCAAGAAATTTGGCCCAGCTGAAATGGAAAGCAGAAACAGAAACACAAGTTTATAAATGACTAAAACTTAATGATCGCAGGATTTTATGGATATATTAAATACACACTGAATCCTGGAAGCGTTAAGAATTATCCCAGTTATACACCGCTATTTTGTTTAAACGTCATGTAACAATCCAAGGTTTCTTTGTTTCTTTCTTTTTTCTTTTTTTCCCTAGCTATATAATACTGTTAGAGTTTAGTCTATTAAAGAAACATAAATTTTCTTTCATAAACCTTTTAACATCTTCACAAGGGAAACCAGAGGGGCAAGGACTGATCCTTTCACTCTCTGCCAGTGACAGGACTCAAGGGAATGTCATAAAGCTCTTTCAGAGGTGGTCTAGGTTGTATATAAGGAAAAATTTCTTCACCCAGAGGGCTATTGAGCACTGGAACAGGCTCCCCAGGGAAGTAGTCACAGCATGAAGCCTGACAGAGTTGAAGAAGTGTTTGAACAATGAACTTAGGCACGTGGTGTGACTCTTGCAGTGTCCTGTGCAGGGCCAGGAGTTGGATTCCATGATACTCATGGGTTCCTTCCAACTCAGCTTATTCTGTGATTCTGTTCTATAAATTGATAATCATTATCTTGGAAATTTGACACCGTAAAGTGTTTTTAATTGTTTAAACATTTTTATCCTTCATATATGCTACTACAAGTCTTTTATGGGGTTAAGGCAATCCATCTGGAAGTAAGGTATTCAATAAATGATTATAATTACGTATCTTTCTTGAAATGTGTTTGTTCTCATTGTGTAAATATTAGCATGAAATGTCTGCTATATCAGCATCCTCAATTACAACAATCGTATTTGAGATGTAAGTCAAAGAAACCTATCTACCAGCTATGCTTTAGGAAGAATGTGGAAATGCATGTGTCTCTTCTATAGGGCAAGTGGATAATTTATAGACAATTCATTACTAACAGCAAGGAAGAAAGTATAAAATAGAGTGAAAAAGAACTAATTAAATGCCCATTTATGATAGGAAATTCTTTACATGATCAGTTTTCCTTTCGAGGTTGAACTATTTTCTAGGTATTTTCTCAACACACTTGCTTTCAATGTTTTTGATCTTTAATCTAAAGATTGAAGGACAGTATAAATATTTTTTCCAGAGTAAAATAAATGATTACATAATAAATGAATACACATACTGCATTGCATAATGGGTAAAGTACATTCTTACTTACATTTAAAAAAAATGCATATTAGAGTTTTATCTGTAGATTCACCTGTTTAACATATATCATTGTTCAATTTGAAAAGAAACACATTATTGTCTCATGTTAGTTTTTTTCTTGAAAGGCACATAATACATTTGTGGATAATCTGGTATATAATACAACTATCTAATTTTGTCTTATTCTTTGTAAAACTACTTACATTCTAATTCCAATGAAAAATGAAAGAAACTTTTTTATTACCTCTCTGTCTTTTCATTTTCTGTCCATCTTCAGAACTAGATCTACTGCATCTGTCACAATATAAGATAATAAGAAACTCACTATTAGATTTCTCTTTCTTAAAGTTTCTAAAAGATATAGGGATTTCATATATTCAGTGAAATACTGCCTGCTTTTAATGACCCACACCTTCCTGGAGCAAGGCTAGATGTTTCAAGGAAAGGAATAAAAACTTTTCCATATAAGTTTGGCATTGTCTCTTGGATTTTTATTGTCGTTTTATCATCCTTTATTTTTACTTTACTCTTTAATTGAGCCTACTGACTTGCCTTCAAAACTATATTAACAAACTCCAGCTGGAGATACCCAACTGCAATTTCTAACTTGACAGTCAGCATTTATTTTTAAAATAGGAGCTACAGGATTGTTCCCACATAAAGTGAGGTTACTAGACTAAACATATTTGTATTTTTGGAAGAACACAGTCTTGATGCAATGATGAAATTTAATATATTTTCAATATAAACCAGACCTGGCAGCTGGAAAGTCACAAATAACTAAGATGCGCAAATGAAACCAAGAATTTGCCAGCCAATTCACTTCTGCTTCTGACTGCTTCACCAAGTAACTTCAGTTTCTTTACAATGTATAGGACACATCATTTTGAGTTTTACTCATTAAATGAAAATGCTTTGCATAGAAAACAGCAGGAAAAGCCAAATGCCATGAAAGAATGCCATTTTGAGTTAACAACATTATCTTTCAAAATCTTTTTCAGGTTTAATACAACTTCTACTAGACTTCATCTGAAAGCTCAAAAATTATTCAAAATATATAATTGAATCTTTTTCTATTAGATTAAGCAAGTTTAGCATAGCAGAAGAGTCATGTGCAGCCATATCATAAGAGATATGACTGAAAAGATAGAACCATTTTTCAACCATAACTTTAGTACTATCTGTATTAAAATATATTGATACATTGGTTTCTCTAACAGTCTTTTGGACACAAAGAAGAATCTGAAAACTTAGAAGCAAACAAATTACATTTTTTGGAGCTAGAAAAATTAGGGGATTTATCTCATTTTTTCCCGAAGTTCTTAGCAAAGTATTTTAAAATAATAATAATAATAAGGTTAAGAGAAGAACATTTTGGTTGTGCTAATATTATATTATTTCCACATGACATAAAATACAGAAACTTTAATGTTTTCTGCTCTTATTTAGAACAAAGACAGGTTTTGAAATCTCAACAGTTGTACTTTGTTTAAATCACAGGTGTCAAATTTCTCAGGATGCTTCATCACTCTCTTTTCATGTTTTTGGGTTTTTTTGGTTGGTTTTGTGTTTTGGTTGGGGTTGTTTTATAAATTTTTACAAGTTGTAGAAGTCTTCTTCTTCAAATCATCTCATTACCTGAACACTTTCTGATATTCCAAGAGATGACTTACCAGGCAACTTCTTTGTAAACATTTTTCAAAGTTCCTGATATAAGTTTTACAGATCCTAAAACATGTTATAAATTATTAAAGAGTGTAAGAATTTGTAATGCTCTGCTTGAGAAAAAATAATTAAACCAGATACAATAAAAATGAGAATTACCTGAACTTGATGAGAGCTTCTTTGATGCTTCAAAAAGCTAGGGTCATTTTTTGCTTTTCCTTTTACATAAGACTTAATTTGTATTTTCCTCTATAATTTCATATCCAAGAGGAATAGAAATATCAAATATAATGATAAAGTGTTACCGTGGTGTCTCTGACCTCTGAGAAGAAAAGTCCCAGAAATTTCATTAACCTCTCTGTTCTTGTGAGATTTAAATTCCACATCAAGAGGTGTAGATAGCTTGGATTGGATAATCATCTGTTCTCAAGGTGATATTTGAACTGAAATTCCTACCATTTTTGGAGATTAGTTTTCACAATGTTCAACATGAAAAAATATTTCTCATGCTGGAAAAAAAAAAATCAAAGCTAGAGTTAATTTGAGATCTAAGTGGCTGAATATGCAAGCTCTTTTTTATTTGCACATTTTTTCACAGTATTTTATCCATCAAGGAAACAATATATTTTTGTCACTGCCAAAGGAGGTTCCTGAGGAAACAAGTTCAGGTTCAAAACTTAGAAGAAAAATGCTATGGGTTTCCTGACCGAAGCTGTACTGAAGATGTGTGCTGACCCCATATCTTGTAAAATCTCTGCTTATCAGAAGATTTCTTGGATGTTTACAGGGGAAGGTGTTGGGAGTGATTTTTGTTGGTTGTTGTTGTTGTTGTTTCCCAGCAAGTTGGTTTCAGTCTCTGGGGAAAAAAAAACAGGAAAAAAAAGAAGTGATTGCAATATCCTAGTTCTTCTTGAACAGCTGTAGTTTACAAAATCAAGCTTGCTTTAAGTTGTCCTCTAGATTATATTTTAACATGCATAACCCTTTTATTTTACAAGTTAAATCAGCATTCTGTCTTTTAGAATCTTTCCCATGTACAAACCAATATCTTTCACTTATTTATATATTTATGGAGGAAATTATGTAAATTGTAAAGATATTATTTTTATGACCTCTATGTAATACTTGATTCATAATTCTGCAAGAAGTGCTACATGGGTGTAGCTGTAAACTGGATCAGGACCCTATCCTACAATATTCTTCCAAACATACTGCTTTCAAGAACAGGAGGTAGCATAAGCTCTATTCTCAAAAAGCCCCAAAACAACCAGGCAATGTGAAATACCATTTTACATTAACATGATAATATGCATGTTGCGAAGACAAGGGAGTTTCCTTGGTTTGCTCTTTTTTTCCTCAACACATGGAATAGCAGCTTTGCAAAAGATACAGTAAATAGAAACTGTATTTACCAGAAGCAAGGCATATCCAGTATTTGATTGTTGAGTTGGACATGTATTCTCTGAAGAAATCTGTTCATTTTTTTGTATAAAAAACTTAGGGAATAAGGAAGAGAACACTTTTTGCTGGTTCCTCTAATGCTCTATGTCTGATTCAGCTCACAGCTGCACAAATTTGATTTGCATTGGATTAAAGCCATATGAATTTTTAAATTGTTATGAAATTATTTAAAAGTCATGAAATCTGTATGAGAACCCTGTTACTTCTTCTATCGTATTTATTTTTCTTTGTTTTGGTTTGGGTTTTTTAATTTTTTTTTTCTTTGTTCCTACCCTCCCCAACTTCCGAATGCTAGATTTTAACTCTATAGCTTCAGTGCTCTGGAGCCCAATTGGTCTCTCCATCTTCAGCATGAACAAAATTGTATAAATTTCTAATTGGTTTCCCAGGAAATTCAAAAGTCTCATTTCATTACTGAGTCCCAAGGAGATTAAATTCCCAATGTACTAGTCTTGCACCAGCAAGGAGAATTTTAACTAGCTTCAGTGAAATCCCACACACTTTAGAGCTCACCTTAAGGAGAATAACCTGTCTCTTCCTTTGACTGGTTAGAACTGCTCTGAAAATGTTTCCAAAATATACCAAAAGCCTGAAGTTAACCTTAATAATATTATGGTTTCTAATAGGAAATGAAGGACTTCTAATTTAGGAATTTATTTTCCAAATATCTGGGTATTGAAGCAAAATACACTACTTGATAATCTAGTGGAAGTGCAAGCGATTCCCTTTGTACATATTTCTATCCATAAAAAAAAATAAAGTAAGATGCAAAAGATGTTTCTAATGCATTTAAACTGAATGTTAATTCCTACCATGGAAAAACTGGAAAGCAAAGCAACTGATAGTTCAATTGCTTCAGAGAAGAGCCAAGATGTTGGAGCTATCCAAGCAGAGACTATCTACCAAGTAGAACACTGACTAGAGAGATGCTTGCCATTCTAGGTGATCTCATAGCAAGAAAATAGAGTAGTTTATTTCCTCCTCTGTCCCTATAGTGAATGAAAGATTATAATTATTCCTCATATCTTTTTGACACTGTGCGAAACTGAATTTTAGATCCATTTGCAGCATTTAAGTTAATGATCCATGTTTCCTGGCTGCCTGCATGCTTCTGCCCTCATCACTTCCTTGTTCTACAGAACTCCAGGTAAACACCAAACATATTCAGCCATACCAAAGTCACAAACAGCCAAGCGATGACAGATTTAGTGGCATGACACTTTTAGCATATATATCAAGTCAGCTTAGACCCAAAACTGTGAAGTAGACAGAATTATGAAGGGAATGCAAACAAATAAGAACCTAGTTCATACTATCATCTACTACCTTATTTAGACCAGGTTGCTCAATCTCATTTATGTTAACAAGATACATACTGGGGTTTTCTTATGTAGTGTATAATACATCTTTGTTTTGAGCATACAAAGAGTGTGAGGAAATTCCTGTAATTCACAAAGTTCTTCTCTATAGGAGGCTTAGTTAGTCTATAATTAATCCTCTAGGCAGACGTAAAATCAGAGAATAGCACTGCTTCACTGTAGAGCAAAACCATAATCTATTTTGTTTTATGAAAACTTGTCAAACAAACAGTATCCTTTGGAGTTAATTGGGCTACTATTTGCCATTTTGGCCACTTTTTCTGAATTGTTAAGATCCAGAGCCTGTTAGAGAAAGGTGATAGAACTTTGCAGAGGGATGAGAAAGGTAAATAAACCGTGGGGGAGAGCAGAAATAAAAAATGTTAATTTTTAAAAATTCACAGATGAGAATTTTCAGCTATCTGGTTTGATGGACTTAAAAGATCAAAATCAATTAGTGAAACAAACCTACAACATAGATGAAAGACACTTGAGACAGAGCTGAGAGAAACAGTTGTGAAACTACTCTTTGGCAACAGTGCAGAAATTCAGAATGGGCGACACCCATGCTGTGTGATACAGAAGAATTCTCTCCTGGTGCTGACATGAAAAATAAACCAAACCAAACCAAAATAAACCCCAGGGCAGCAATTAACAAGAATAAAAGGATGTTCATTTTTTAAAATTATTATTTTAATATTCTTTTGATTGGTGGAATTAAAATATTGTAAAAGAAAGTGTAAAGAAGCAATCTCAATCTACCCAAATTTGAAAATCATCAGATTTATGACTAATATTTGCTAAATCGTGACTTTAAAATTTGGAAGGTTGTGCTAGACATAATTATCTGTAACAATAATTTTATCTAAACGCAACTGTATTTTAATGCTTCTTTACTTGAAGATTAAATTAAAAACACTGCATCACCAAAATGAAAAGAAACTAAAACTTAGTCTAATTGTCACATACTTGGAACCAACTGATCAGAACAGATGGAAGCTATCCTTGTACAAAGGATGTTCTGAAATGGTGAATGAGGAAAAAACGTAAAGTATTTCTGTAGCAAAATATTCTATCTAGAATTAACCGAATATTTAATATTAAAATTGTGCACAACATTTTTATTAATGATGAATAGATATCTGGCCAAGACAAAACAGCATTGCTAATTCCCATAATTGTGGCAATCGGAGGAGATGGATTTGCAGGACTGGAATCAAAAGGCTTTCTTTAAGATTCCAGGCAAGTCCTTGGGTTTCTATTTTTTTCATTAGTTTCTGCCTGGAACATGATAGGTTTTGTGCACACCTCTCTCTCAGTACAATATAACTCATTCTTTAACTGAGGTTGGTGTGAACATCTTCATTGTCATTTTTACGACTTGCTGAACAAGCACTACCATGCTTGTCTTCTTTGGATCTGGTGCCATGCTATTTTTTCCTGCAGATCAGGCAGAATTTAAAATGTCAAAGTGATATTGTAAACTAAATTGATGGAATAAAAAGCCTACCAGTCAAAAATCTTTTTAAAGTCCCTTAACACAAATACCAAAGTTATTATGTTGAATAATGAAGGAATAATTTTGGTTCAAAATTTTATTTTTGGCAGAAAATATTAAGAATTTAAAATGTCTCAGAAAAACAATTAATTTTGACCAATGAACTTCTTTGTAATGATTCAAAAGTTTTTGATTTCCATTTCTCACCCGTAGTAGAGAGGTAATTACAACACAGCCATTTACTGCTGCATTTTAAATGTCATTTCTTTTTTTTTTCAGTTGTCACAAATCTCATTTCTATTGCACTAAATTTCTAGCCATGGCAGCTACATCATGTCATCACCATGTTATCTTTGGTCACTACAGGTTCCTACTCATAAAAAAGGGTCAAGTGGAACCTTTGACATCATAACAGGTTTTAAATCTGAAAAGAAGTGCAGGCATGATCACTGCAAAATTTCTTGAGGCCAAATGTGAACTGTCAAGAAACATATTTATGCAATGCAGTTTTATTTATTTATTAATTGGTCAACTTGTTTGGAAGCCCGGTCATTCTTGGTTAGTTTGAGACTTATTCAGCATAACTATCGGTATACCTTCTATAAATACCACATAATCTTATCTCTACACCTCTGATTTTTCTGCTTACATCATATTAGACACAACTTACAACACCCATGGGCATTTATTTTGATTTTTGTGGAAAACATAACCTCACAGTTGGTTTTATTGTTGTTTTCCTTTTTTTTGTTTTTCTTCCTGAGGTTTTTTTTTTGGTCATGGGTTTGTTAGGGTTTAATTTTTATAGATAGGAAAGAAACCAGAATTACAAAAAATATCCAAGATATGAGCAAAACACTACTGTGTTCTGTTTTGCTTTCTGTCAGCACATTAATAATTCCTAAAATGCTTATTTGTTCACATTCTTGTACTCTTTTCTCAAGCATCATCCAGTGAGCAGAGAAGCACTCCATCTAACTGATGGAGAGAAGGTACAGAGCTGGATGAGCCTTTGATCTAGTACAGCATATTACGCACATTCAGGCAGCGAAAATATAAATTATTACTAGCTATTTAAAATAGCTGAGATCACTGAGAAACAGTGACACAGATAAATCCTGTGAGACCATAAGAAATCCTTCACTTCAATTACGACATTGGCAAAGGGAAACTAAGTATCTACATTGAGCAATTTTAGTCCAGAAAAACTGTTTATTGTGATGAATATTTAAAAATTGGTGCAGTAAATGTGTAAACAGAGACAACTTTCATATTGTTTTACAGTTTTATCAATGAAAATATGGGTCAGTAATGGAATGCTTGAAATAAGACGAGCAGATTTTTTGCTGTATTTGTTAAGTCTATCTTCCCAGGGATTCTCCAAACTAAGACTTTATAAGACACAAGAAGGTAATAACAAAAAATAGGGAAATTAAAGGAATCAACCATCTTTGGTGTATCTTAATTTTGCTATGCAAGGAACAGTCTTACCTCTATTCCTTCTTATGGTTATGGGAAGGAGTTGGAGGGACAAGATAGGTGATGTGAAAAGTGGAAAGGGAAACCTTTAATATGTAAATCACAGTTTGGTTTTAAATTTCCGCTAAAAATAAAAAAACTTGCTTTACTCCTTTCTGAGATGAACAGAAACTCAGGATACATACAATTCATATGTTCATAGAAATCATGGGTAGATACCCATTTGGCATAGAATGTGTCATTCTGAACACTATCTTTATTAACAGAGAGCATTATTTTAATATCAACAGTTGAGTTGTAATGGGATGGAACACCACTCCACTCTAAGCAAATGACATTATCATATTTAGCATTTCAGGTAACTAAATTTTGTCATTATTATAATTCAGTTTGTCAAGATCTACAATTTTGCTTCTGGATAATACTTAATTCTGCACTGCCCTAAAGGCAATACTGTTTTGCACTCTACTGCCAAGTTATCACAAAACAGGCAGTAATGCTGTTCTATTAAGATGCCACATCCATTTAAGAAAACTTTCCATGATCAGACATCCTAAGATATAGCAATACGTTTTGCATAAGAACATTCAACCTTCATCTACAAAATTATTTCTGATTTTTTTTTTCCAGATGTTAAGTATTCTGTATTTGGAGCACTGTTAATTCTACAAACAGCCTTGTTGAGGTTGTATGCATTTTTTTTTCTGTGCTATGAAGTCAAACAAAGACGTTTTCAGGAAAAATTAGTAAAATTAGGCTGCTCTTAGGACCTAGTTTACCATGTAAAGTAAGCTGATTTACAAAACTGTTAAATACATGCTAGCTCCTAACTTGTTTGTTGTGGGTTTCTTTATAATTACCTATATAAATATTTAGAGAATGTTAGTAGATGTCTGAAAGGAGGTGTAAGAAAACAAGAATGTTTCAAGGTCTCTGACCACTGAATAATCATTATTAGTGATTTCAGATGGTCCACAAGAAATTAGATTTTAAAGGTGAAATATGATAGTTTATTTATCTCTTAACTTTGACAATGCATTATTTGTCAAGCAGACTTTTTAGAAGACAGTCAATAAAACTGAACTTCCTACTGCAAAAACTTTTTTTGTATTCATAGAATCATTTAGGTCAGAAAAGACCATCATTGAATCCAACCGTAAACCCTTCACTGCCAATTCCACCACTAAACCACAATCCCAAGTGCCACATCTACACGTCTTTTAAATACTGTTAGGGATGGTGACTCCACCACTTCTTTGAGTAGCCTGTTCCAGTGCTTGACAACCCTTTATATGAATATTTTTTTCTTTTTTTCCTAATCTAAACTTCTCCTGGTGTAACTTGCGGACATTTCTTCTCACTCTGTCTCTTTCTACTTGTGAGAAGAGACCTATCCTTTCAGGCAGTTGTAGAGAGAGAAGAGATCCCCCTCGAGCCTTCTTTTCTCCAGGCTGGGCACCCCCAGCTCCCTCAGCCACTCCTCATCAGACTTGTGCTCCAGACCCTTCTCCAGCTCTGTTGTCCTTCTCTGGACACTCTCCAGCACCTTAATGTCCTTGTTGCAGTGAGGGGCCCAGAACTGGACACAGGATTCAAGATCTGGCCTCACCAGTGCCCAGTCCAAGGGGATGATCAGTGCCCTGGTCCTGCTGGCCACACCACTGCGGATACAGGCCAGGATGCCAATGGCCTTCTGGGCACATGGCTGGCTCATGTTCAAACAACACTGAAATTGCAATGCACTGAACCTGTAACACCCTTGTCACCTTCTGTTTTGTGTTCACATCAAGGATCATCATTTCCTAACAGCACCTAGCATAATACACTGAAGGACACCCCATCACTTTTAAAAACACAGTTTTCCTCTTCCTCATCCTGTAGTCCTTTTCCTAGGGATGATGCCTGCAACGGTATAGGAATTTTTGCTGTTTTTCTATAAACTCTGAAAAATATTCTGGGATTTATGAAGATAAGTGGGGTACTTTTTTGAAACAATATTTCTTTGCAGATTTATAATTCTATGAATTTCTCTCATCTGTAACTTTTACTGGCAATTATTTTATTTATACTTCCAAACTACTAACAAAAATAACATGCTGAAAATGGATTTATGATTAGTCTGCCAGGATGCTCTGGCTGAATGATGATTCCTTACATGCTTCTATTTTCAGATCTCTTTATTAGATTAAAAAATAACTATTAAATATATATGTCATTTTATGGTGATTCTGCTCATCGTTTTTAATGAGAATGCTGCATAGTGTTTAACTAGATACTTTATAAGCCAAGAAAAGTACATATAAACAGAAACACTGAAGAAAAGAAATTGTAATTCAGTGAAGCAAAACATCAAGTTTGTTCTCTATGCTTGGAAATGTGGTGACTGACATTGTGGAATATTATTTTTTAATTCCCTCTGAAAATCAACTTATATTGGTTTTTCATTGCCTCAATATCATGCACATAGATGCCAGTTAAATTAAATTATACTAATTATTGTTTCCCTAGCATTTTGCAGCTCATCAGATTCATGTCTCAATCCCTACATTTGCAAAAAAAAATCTTTACCTGTTTTTCTTATCCGTGGATGAGGAACATTTATTTTAACTATTATAATAAAAGTCCATTAAAAGGAAAATGAGCTTCTGATGTTTAGAAGAAAGATTTAATATTTACTGGACTACATAGTTATTATTGCTATGTACATATAATTACTTTTACAAGTCTTTTTCTAGTGGGTGATGAACATTGAGAAAATTCATCTGGTTTGCTACTCACCAACATTCATATGGAAATACAGACACTTATTACTCAACATACTTCATGCACATTTCAGCTTTTGCATCGTGTGCTCTGCTGAGCCTCTAGAAATCAGCTGTCTACCCCTTTCTACAGAAATCTGTCTTCCAACAGGCTGAACACCTGCGCCCGGACAGAAGCTGTGCTTTAATCAGCTTGTGGTTACAAAGGCCACAGAGGTTACAGCACAATTCTCTGCCATAGTTAACACGAGGAATCACTGCTGGGAAAGGCAGTTGTCCCAAGCAGTCAGAGTGGAGTGCTTGTTAGGAAAAGGCACAGCACTTTAAGATGCTGGACAGAAGATCACACTGATAGAGACATTTAACATGAAAAGATAACTGGATGAAAAATGACTGATTGGACAGACTAACTTTCAGATGGAAAGCAAAGAATGTGTCATATGTCTCACCAACATCACTGCATATATTGTAAGGGTCCTCCTGGCAGCTGCTGGAGCAACCACAGAACTTGGAAATACCTTTACAAGTAGTTATCAGTGAGAAGTTAAGGGTGTGGATGGATGTTACAAATTAGCTGAGCACACAGAAACTTGTTAAGTTTCTTTAGTCCTTTTTTAGGAAATTGAGGAAAAAAGGGGAATGTAAAGGGCAAAACATAGCAATGTATTAAAAAATAGGTTAGCTTCTACCTCTGAATTGAACTCCATATATTTTATATATAAAATTGGCCTTTTAATGCTACTAAGTATTTTTATGTATTCTTAGTAAGCCTTCATATTTGAGATATTTTGGGATGGCTGAAGATAGTTAAAATTATGTCTTACTTTCATTATTTTATCAGTCACCAGGAGCCAAGGCTCGTTTTCAGTTTGGATTTCAATCCTACCATAGCATCTAAAAATTACTCCTTGATGCAGAGGTTTGTCTTTTCCAACAGTGAAATTCAGGTATTCTGCTACTTTCACATGGTCCTGTTTTAACAACAAAAAGAAGAAAATCATTAATAGGAAACAAGAAGTACAAAAACCCCCAAAAATCTGTTAATTGACACAGCTTTCTGTAAGGCAGGAGATTTATTCTTTTGTGGTTTTAGTCTGGTTTAACTTGAATTGTGTCATAATGGGCAATTTTAAACTCAGCTGATGGCAGATGATTCCTTAGTCTGATTAGACTTTCACAGGTTCATTGGCTGTGTGAGTTAGGATTGGTCAAGTTTCTACTTTTTCACAGTTAGACCTCCAGAGTAATATATACTTATGAAAAATTATATCTCTCTGCATAGGGAATGCTGTAATCTCACATACAAAGCAAGTTGCTATTTTAAATCACTTCCATACTTTTGTATATAAAAACTGATTTTCTGCTTTGTTTTAGCCAGTGTGTGTTTGTAGGTGCTTATGTAGAAGTTGAAGTACCTATTTACTTGGAGAGCCTGTGGTCATTGGAAAGGAATGGGTGTGTATGGTGAGTAAACAAAAATGGATGTAGTGATTTTTAATATGGATTGTTCAAATAATTTGATGCTTTCCTTTGGTTGTAAGGAAGATATATTTCCAAATTCCTCCTATTGCATTACTAGTTGGGTAATGCTGGGAACTAAAAATGGGCAAAGGAAGTGATGGGGACAGGGGAGGGTTTTCCCTTCATTCGATATCTGAGAGAGAGAACAGAGACAACCACTGTAAATTTTGTTTGCTTGCTTGCTTGCTTTACATGTTTTAGAAGCAAAAAAAACATTATAACTTTTCAATGTTAAGCACCAAATTTGAAATCACAAAAAGAAAATTACTGCTTAGGACTCCACACAGGTAAGTGAATATATTGCTGCAAGCAAAACAGTGAGTGAACAATTATATATCTGTGACTGTTCTTTTCATTTGGTATTTCATGTACCACTCTGAGAAATGATTAGAAACAAAGAGAAATGCAGCACTACTCGGCATATAAGCCATAAATACATACTCTAATATACCACTTCATTTCCTGTGCCAAAGGAAAAAAACAATTATTCCTGTTTTGTACATTACACTATTATTGATAGTAATAGAGCTGATAAAATACTCCAGCTTTAGCTACAGCATACAAACTAAAACACTGTCATCCAGAAGCTGGAAGTGCTTCAGAAAGATAGGCAAGCATTTATTTTCATTTTGAATGTGAGCGAGCAAAGACCAAATGTATTAAGCAGTCCATGTAACGTCACATGAATCCGTCACCACATCTGGGCTAGTGACTTCTAAACATACACTGATTCATTAGCTCATGGATTTCTTGTCAGTGTCTTCAGCGTCTAAAGTATTCATCCTTTCCCTACCACTCTACACCTCCATTTTTTATGCTGTAATCCTATCAATTTTCATTATCCTACAGTGTGACATGTCAACTTTCAGATTAAAAGTCTTTTAATACAGGATTATGAAGTACTTCTTGCTGATTTAGCTCTTCTCTGCTCTTTTCAGACCAGAGGTTTTTTAATAAATACATGCTTGCAATAAATCTTTCTTCTCATAGGAATGACTGTTCTCTACATTTTGTCCTAATCTGTGCTAGATTGCTGTTGAATTACTTTCTTTCAAAGGTGACTGTTTCTCAAATGCTGACCCCATATTTATACAAAGTTTAGAAATCTTTCAATATACAACTTTTAGTAAATTACATTTAAAATGGGTATTATTTCTCACAGGTAGAGTCATTTCAGCAAAGAATTTCAAAAATTCAAATGTTGCTTGGTATTCACTCTTTATTTTTTCTTCTGAATGAATGTTACCTTTCTCGTGTCTTAAAGTCCAAAGACAACCAAAAATTTAAAAGACCACACAATTTCGAATTGTAATTTTCATCAAATACTAGATGAAAAAGGGTTGCTTTTTATAAAGTGTCTGTTTGTGTACACATTTTCAGAAGAGGAAAAAGGGGTAGCAGGAAGCGTTTTTAAACAGAAAGCAAATACAGAACACAGGAAGGCAAAAAACAAAAAAATAGTTCTTTTTTATTAAAAAGCCCAAAAATTACATTAAATGTAATTCAGTTTATCTTTTTAAATTAAACTTATGATATATTTTTCATCTAGAAAAAACATTAATAAAATTAAATAGCTTTGTCAGTTCATTTTTAAAAAGAAATATAAATATTATTAGTCCATATATTAATTATGACTGGAACAAACAAACTGTTTCAAAATAAAGATGTTAACACTCATTACACGGAGATTCACAACATTATTATTTTTAATCATTAGAAAATGTATGGCATTGCCTGCCTATTGGATTTATAATTAAATGCTTGGCTTACCCTTTGGTATTATGGACACGTAGAAGAAGCAATGTTTATAAGATGGGGTCAGTTGCATAACTGATCATGCTGACAACTGTTAATCATGACAACTCCTGAACTTTCAGAACCATTTAGAAAGAAATTAAAATGCAGTCAATAAACCAACAAAGAATGGAGGTCTAGTGCTCTTTCAGAGAATTGCTAAATCATTGACAGCTTCTATAACACTTCTAATGTGAAGCAGCACCTGAACAGGATACAAACTCTGCAAATATAGGATGGAATCCTTAATGGAATACATCTCTTAAGAAGTGAATTCCATAGTAATTGTCAATAATGTGGGCCAGTATTCAGTTACTAATTGTAGTGTCTTTTATATTTCTACATCCGTATCAACTGACCTTTATTCTTTGTTATGTGGAAAATTTAAGACTTTTTTAAAGCCTTCTATGTATTTAAAACAAATAAACTCTGAAAAAAGAAAAGGTTATACTTTGGTAGAAATTAGTGCTGCAAACGAGGCTGTAGATATGGTCATTATTCTTACTAGTGGAGAAAGGATAAAGAAAAAGGAAATTTTGAATAAAATCGTAACCAAATGGAGAAAAGAGTTGAGCTTTCATATTAACTTTACCAGAGGCAAAATTTCTTTGCATTGATTCAATTTAGTAATTGACTTTTTTTAAGATGCATTCCTTAATGTTTATCACTTACATATCATATACCTTTTGGAAACAGTCTTAGCTATGAGTATTGAATAGTATCGAAATGCTTCATAATAATGAAATGCTTTTAATATTTATATATTCCAAGTGATCTGGGTAGGTAGATGTTGGGATTTCACATACCATGCCCCAAAAGAGGGCCACAACTGAAGTAAATTTTCAGAAAGAGTCTGGAGAGACACTTGGATTACTGTGAAAAAGTAGAGCAATGGTTACTTAATTCCTTTGCATAATGCAAAATCATTAATTAGTATAAAATCAAGGAATTATTAGCTGCCGATATTACTGACTAATGCCTCTTACTGTAATGTATAATGAAGATCCATTAGGCTTAATGATCTCTATAGAGCTCACATATTGGAGTTTAAAGAATTTCTCCTTAGGAAACATTACCTATTGACAACCACAGAGTCACACTGGATTACTGAAGAACAAAGACAAGGATGTGACCCATTTACATGCCCCCATTGGTCTTTCCTGTCTGACATGTCCCCTAAGGTGGTTTCATTGTCCATTGTTCAAGCCTCTGTTCTCCTGAATGGACTCGAACTAACCTGTAGTTTCTGCCAGAATGAGATGTAGGGTCACTGAGCAGTGAGCCCCAGGAAGGATTAGTCAGTCTGTTACAGAGCATCCTGTGAGAATGCAGGACCAGAGAGCAGAAGCCGGCATCATATGCAATACAGAAAATTTGGTACCATATTTGCTTCAACATATTGAAGCAAAAAGCTCAAGTTAATTTTCAACCTTGTACAGAGAACAAAATTTTTTTGCTACCAAGTATTCAACTAAGTAGTAAGTTGTTGTTCACAATGTCACATATATATCTCTATATATCACATATATATCTCTATATATACACATGTAGGTATCTATAAAGGTTTTGAGCAGAAATCTACTACTGTTTCACTTTTTTTCAAATGTCTTTACACTATGGGTTAATGTAAGACTGGCTTCTTGAACTCTCTACAAGTACCAAATTTCACTGTTAAGAATACCACCTTGCTTTTACCATGAACCTTCAGAAAATCACCTTTCAGTATAAACTGCACACTCAAATAAACACATTGAATAGTTAATCTCTATTCCAAAAGGACTGTGATGAGCTGCATAGATTTACCTTATTATGCAGCATAAAGCATTAATATAAATAGATTATAAAAAGCTGCAAATTCTAAATGCTTGCAGTATATAAATTCAAATTTTCTCTTGCTGCTGAAGAGCACACTTGATATCTTCATACAGGAGGTTACTTGGAACTTCAAACACAATAAAGTGACTGAGTAACAGAGCCTGGACTCAGGAGAAAATAGAAAAAGGAGTCGGGGTAGGATGGCTCATTTGCTGCAAGGTCAATCGCTCATTTCAGCTTTATGTTATGTATTAAAATTATAGTTTGCTATTAAATCTAAACAACAATTTACTATAGAAAGAATGGGATGGTTTTTAAAACATAGCTTGATGAATGTGCACACGTGTGTCTTTGGAATGTGTACTTCGAGTCACGTATTTCCAAGTAATAGGAATGTTTGTTTCTATAAACGAAAGCAGTGTCTTATTTTTCTTTCATTTACCAAAATGTGAAAGCATTAAACCTTCCTATTTCACTTTATGATTTCTCCAAGGAATAAAGCAACAATCCCAAACTCCTTCTTGGTATATAAGATGTTATTCTCAGGTGTATCGAATGAATTTAGGGGAGGAAATCCTGGAGCAGTTCAGCAGAACGTATACTGCTGAGTTAGACGTCACTAATATTCCAATCTCAGACTCTAATTAGAAAAGATGGAAGTTTTGAAAGAGAGAGCAAACTGACCTCTTAAAGTTGCTATAAGCTCTCAGTCGGCATCACAAACACAAAGACAACTGGACTAGTGGCAGAAGACTGTACATATTGGAGGTTTTAAAATACTTAGATGCCAATGCCTAAACGTCACATATTGAAGACAAACAAAAGCATTCAAAGGCAATGACTTCCTAATTTCAAAGGATAAGGAGAAACCTAGGGATCTGAAGAGTCACCACGCATTTAATGTCCTTAAAGGAAGGTGACTGAAAATTGTTCTGCCGAAAAGAAAATAATGACATTAGTATAACAGTAAAGACTCATTTATCTCTTTTGAAACCCTACCTAGGTTTGTGATCCCTAAAAACATCAAACAAATGAAAAAAAACCTAAAATCCCACCATCAACAACAGCAACAAAATTAAATAGGAAACTTGTGTGTTCTTATCTTGAAAGCATACCTAACAAAATATGTTAAATTTTTTCCAGTTTTAAATAGTAAGATCCTTCAGTCACTACATTATGTATAAATTTAGTGCTTCCGAATGGTGGATCCAGAGGAGGGAAAAGGAAGGCCACCACTGATAATCTCCAGTCATCTACCTCCTCCAGTAAAAAAAAACAAAAAAAACCAATCAAAAAACAGAGCTTCCAAATAAAAAGCAAATAGGTACCACACCATAGCCATAATTCTGTAGAGATTCAAGACTATATCCTTAACATAATTTTGTTGAAGGAATGTTCCTAAATTTGTTAATAACTGCAGGCTTAAAATGCACTTTACAATCCAATGGAAGAATGAGGATGAAGTAATACTAGAGCAGTGCCTCTATCTCAATTGCAATCTAGTTGAGATTACAGATTCTAGTATATTAAAATAAAAAGTCAACACGTCCATCAGTGTGGGAGACAAAATAAGGAGAACGTTCAGGCTCCTTGAAGAGGGGAGAACCCATCTCTATCCCAATTCTAACATTGGATGAAACCAGCAAGAGTGTGCAAAAGACAGCTTGACTTCAATACATGCACAAGAGACATCTTGTACCCCATCAGCCTTCTCCCATGTTTACCCAGATAGAATGACAGCCCCGATTAAAGGACTGCCTGACTCATTGAAGATTTCTGCAACCCAGTTGCAAGATTGGCTTCAAGCTGCTCACGTGGGAGGGCTGCAGGCTGGACCTGGTCTTACATGGGGGGAAATTGCAGAGGAGCTGTTAATATAGGGCCGAAAGGTGGGATTTGTTGCAAGTGAAGTGAGGAACCATACTGCTGTCCAAAGGGTGGAACTGAGGGAAAATGTTTTTTGGTTCAGAGATTGGAACCAGAGAAGTGAATTTTCAAGGAACCACCTGTAGAGGAAGGGGTTGGAGAAGGGCATCCCTTGGGAATTGGTGGATAAACAACCACTCTAGAATTTAAAAATGCTGGTGAAAATGTGGGAACAAAGGGATAGAAGTACTCTAGAGTACTACAGCAAACTGCTCAAATAAAATGTTGGTTGCCCGGTGATAACCCCACTGAAACCATGATGATATTGGGTTATTTTCCTTTGAATAATATGGGATTGGGCCTCCTGAAAGGGAAAGCCTGGGTGGATTCTAAGGGAAATGAGTGGAAATTCAGTTCCCCTATGCTCTCAGTACAGCTTTTACAAACTGCTTCTTCACTACTGCTGTCGAAGGTAGTGAATTATCCATTACATTCAGGACCAGAGATGGAATTGCTGAAGTCATTCAAGAGTTAAAGGAAAGCAGAATTTTTGTTCAATGCCACTACTCCTATAATTCACCTGTGTGGCCTGTTAGTGAGCCAAACAGGAGGTGGTGCCTGACTGTGGACTATCTTTGCTTGAATGCGAGTATTGCTCCTTCGACTGCTGTGGTACCTAATACAGCCAAACTGACTTCCAGCATTCAGGAACAAGTGCTCCTTGTTTTAGGTACAGTTGATGTACAGCATCTGGATGTAATGGTTCCCTTTAGAAAGGGACATCAGGAACGTTTTGCTTTCACTCGGGAAGGTATAAAATATACCTTTACTCGTCTCCCACAGGGATTCCAGCACTCCCACACTACAGCCCATCCCACCCGAGCTCTTGAGATGAAGGAAATGACCCTAGGTGGGGATGCCAAGGTGTATCAATACATTGATGATATGTTGATCGGGGGTGCTGATATCACTGAGGTGGGATGGACTCAGGCAAAAATAATTGACCATCTGGAAAGAATAAACCTGCAGGGTGTCAAGAGGATGGAGCCAGTCTCTTCTCAGTGGTGCCAAGCAGTAGGACAAGAGGCAACAGGCAGAAACTGAAACACATGAAATTCAGCCTTCATATGAGGAAGAACTTCTTTACTGTGACTGATCACTGGAACAGATTGCCTAGAGAGGTTGTGGAGTGAATATCTCTTTTCCTGAGGATATTCAAAAGCTGTCTGGACACAATCCCAAGTAATGTGCTCTGGGGAACCCTGATTTAGCAGGGAGATTGGACCTCCAGTAGTGCCTTCCAGACGATTTTGATCAAGCAACATGTACTGGATTAATGGCTTTCGAAATTATCATTACTGCCCCCTTTACTTCCACAGTGATATATCTATAAAACAGTAGTTACAAAGAAAACAGAGAAAATTTTGAATTCTGGAGTGAGTGTTGCATAATAAAATTGTTAAAAAAAAATATATCTATATGTATATAAAACACATATATAACACATATACATAAATATACAGTAATGTATACACAAATATACATGAAAACAAATATACACAAAAGGTTTAAGAAACCCTCTCACTTGCATTTGAAAAAGTGAAGACATTTCTACTGTGTTAGATTTCTCCATCCCTCTCTAAAAAGTTACTTTTTAAGCAAGCCATAACACTGCTAAAAAGGTGGATGGGAGGAAAGGTCTTTATGAAAAAAATATTATAACAAGGTCCTTTGAACAAATATCAGAGAGTAAAGAGATAATCTAGGATTTTGGAAACACATGGCAGTACTTAATCTCTAAAATAAAATATTGAATTTTACTATATTTCGGACTACAGAGGTTTTGAAAATATTTCATGCCTCATTTGCTTTGAGAGTTATTTAGTCTCAATGAAGTATCAAAGATGAAATCAACATGATTTTATGGCAAATTGCCAGAATAATTTTATTGCACTACTTTGCATCTGGTTATTTGTCCTTTTTTAGTTGATTACTTTCATAATGACTAGCCAGCCAGCTCTGGGGCTACAGGTATTTCAGTAATAACATACTGATTAAAACAACTTTCCTGCTTTGCTGGTGAAAAAAGAAAAGTAAAAAAAAACCTGGGAAGAAAACTAAACAAAACCCAAAACTGACCATCACCACTAAAAAAAATATATATATAATAATAAAACTTCCCAGAATGACTTTTCAGACATGCCAAATTCACAAAGCCATGACAGATGATAGCCTCAGAACAATTAACCTAGCTGCAATACATGAGTTTGTGAGTTTGTTCAAAATTAAGTATTCAAACTGAAGAATACACGCATTAGATTCCTCATAAAACCTGACTTCCTAAACTATTATGTTCAGTCGTTTTATTCCTTAGATTCTTGAAGATGTAAGAAATGCAAAGCTGCACTTGAAAAAGGTATAACGTTGATGTAAGGTCTTAGAGCATAAATAAACCTTGTAGGTGAGTGTAGGGAGACAATAGTATGTTCTACATGAATTATGTAAACCATAACCCAAAAAATACTTAAGTTCATCACATACTGAGTAACATTTTCAGAAATATTTGTCTTGCAAAATCATGTGAGCTCTGTCTCTTATTTGTTTATTTTATTTTTCGCTTTAATGGCTGTACCTAAACTTATTTCCTCCTTTGCTGAGAAAAAAATGAACCAAAATCTATACATAGAAAAAAGAAATTAATATAGACTTAACATAATTAAGCACAGAGTTTTTTAGATGGTAATTTTTGAAAGACTGCCAAAAATAATGTAATTTATGCTATCTTTACACAATTAATGTGCTTTGTGGGTTTATAGAACCTTCACTTTTAAAAAGCAGACAATGTGCTGATTCTACTGATTTGAAGTCTAGGGGCTACCCTGTTTAAACTATGTAAATTACCAACCTAAAGCAATTACTCCATCTTATTGTCACCACATCATTAATCTCTACAGGTTAAACAAATTTAGATCCATATTTGCAACTTCCATATTGCATCAGCAGCTCCTTCAGCATATTATCTTAAGACAAATTAATTAAGACAAACTGGTATTATAATTTGACTAAAATACGCATTTTTGAGAAGAAAAAAGATTCTGATATTGCTACTGAGCTATAATATTCTGCCAAACATATTCATATACATCTCAAATATTTAATTTTTACATCATTACTTTCAAGCTGATAATATCCATATGAATAATAAAGATGGAAAACACCCAAAGCCATATGACTGCATCAGGAATGTCTCTTAGATTTACATATATCTACCTTTTACAGGCTTATTTAAAATTTTCTGTCCACATATCACCTAATTTATAAAAATATGGACATGCACCATGTTTGTTACAATTAAAGCTGCTTATTTGAAATGCTGACCATTTGTATCACAAGGAAAATGTACAAAGGTAGAAATGAGATATAAAATGTTGAAAGAAGAGAATGGACTTAGTAAGATTGCAGTGAGAACTGGACCTTTCGGCTAAAAATCTGACAGAGTATTTCTCCTCTCAGTTCCCCCTTAGCAGCTACACATCACTTGATTTATTCATATTCTTTTCACCTCCTCAGATCTGTCTTCCAAGCAGTCTGGACACTGTTTAGCTTTTTTTTAAAAAAAAAAAATGAAGTAAGAAAATCGATTACACAGTCTGTGCTAGTTCAGTTTGACTAAATGGGATTGGACAAAGCTGTAACTTTTGAGAGAGAAACAGTGACATGCCATGCCAGGTAGACTGAAGTCCACGATTTTTTCAGCTGATAATATGGTTGCCCAAAGAAGACACTGATCCAAAATTTAAGAACACATGAATCTTAGAGGCAGAAGGAGCTATCTGGGTAGCAGTTGCTGGACAAGAGGAAAATGCCACAGCCTTGCCTCACTCTCTCATACTGCAGTGCAGCCCACATGTCGTGAGAACCATTCATGTACAACACACTGGAAGAGTGATGGACTGAAGGATGTGAATTTACCTCCTAACCTGCTCTTGCTCTTTATAAAATGTGAATAAATTAATTGTATAATAGGGCTATTTGGATAACTTGTACCACACTGTGTTATCTATCCATATTCTTTTTTGTCCTCTCTCTTGACATATGGAGCGTGCATTTTAATTTGTAAACTATCATTGAAAAAAATTATAAAGGACCACTTTCAACTTTTTGGCTTTTTATTTTTCTCATGTACTTAATCATCTCCCATTGTATCTGCAACACTGCTTCTAAGATTTCATTTAAAATCTGATATAATACTAACATTTTCACAGATAAAAGACCTTTCTAAATTTCTAATAAGTTACATTGGCTTTGCTAAACTGAGTTCATGAGAATATAATTTCTCAATATAATGACAAGCCTTAGAGAAAATACATGACATTTCAAAAGACAGATCTTTCATAGAATGTATTTGTACTAGAGACACCTCCTTTGGGTACTGTAACCAAAACTGCTCTGGTTTAGGACCTTGCATTTTCTCTAATAAAAATTTTTGATCCTCATGTCAAGCAAAACAGCAATTCCAGAGACAGAAAACAGCTCATTCCCTACATCCTTTCTGCCTACATATGACATTTTCCAGACTAGTACATGGAAATAGAAAATATATCTTTCATGATAGAATGTAAAAATAAACTAGAAAAGAAGTCGGGAATCCTCAGAAGTCCTCCTAAGTCCTAGATGGATATAAAAAAGTGCCTTGCTCAGTTAGATGCTGCTTCTGATATGAGAAAATAAAGGAACATCGTAGTTAACTGATGGAATCACCAAAACAAAACAGCAGAAATTCCTAGTGCTAGTCTGAAATGCCACTGAGTACTCACTTCATCTTGGTAACATGACATTTTATATTAATTTTTATTCTCTGTTGCACACAATTTATAACATTTCACATTGTAAAAAGTAATTTAAATGTGCAGCAGTAATTTAACACAAAAAAAAAAAAATTCCAATTCTTTAACTGCGGGTCACTTTACATAGTTAAGCCTTCATTACAGAAATGTTGCCTTTGGCCATCACAGATAGTGAGCTGCATCCAGATACATTGATCCACTGAATAACAAATGGCAAAGTAGAAAAGCCAGAAACCTTTATGACTCTGTAGTTCCATAGTGTTAGATTGCCCCTTCCCCAGAAAAAACAAGGTTTAAATATATAAGTATAATTAAAACGGGAGATGATGTTGTCCCCTCACTTCCTTTCTTTTTAATCCTATTTCTGACATTATATAGCCTGCAAGCCTGGAGACAGAAAGGCAATTAATTTGGCATGCTTTCTTCTGCTAAAATGAGAAGCATTATAAAATTTTATTCAGCCATTCATTCAAAGTGAGAATGCATTGGACATAGGACAATATGAATATAAATTTAAAATCTTTAGATGATATAGGACAGCTATGTGGTCACTTTACTGCATCAGACCTTTTAAAACTACTTAAATTACATGTTTACACTATGTTGCACGCAAGCTGTTTTGAGGATTGCATGACATATGATCTTTCCAATATACTTTGAGCTGACTCAGCAAAGCCTCATTTAGGGAGGAAGATTTATTTCTGCTTCCTTTAGGACTTTTTCTCCATCCCAGATTTTTGAAAAATCCTAGACTGGAGTTTGATCTTAGCACAGAGTGAATTTAGTAGCACCTGTGACACTACTCAAAAAAACATTTGCAACAAAGCTGTAAAACAGCTTATTTCAATTGTTGTGACAAAATCAAGACCTGTAATTCAAATAACTTCTAAATAAGAGTTCAAGATTAAGATGAATCATTTGGAATTTAAATTTGGCCACTTATATAACCAGAAAAGGGCACCAGTATTTGCAAGATCAGCATTCTGATATAGTAATTCCTTGCACCTCATTTCAAATTCTTACAAGACCTTAAAATGGAAACATTTCTTATTCATATTTTCCATTCAAAAATAGAACTTATCCCAGAGCAATAATCAAATTTTTGCAAGTTCTTCAGATAAGTTAACATTTCATTGCACATGTAAAGTAAATGTACAAATAATTTTTAGAACACTGTTCAAAAGGAGTACCTTCAATATTTGTCTAGAGTATTGCCTTCCACGATGGACTTGATGTACAACCAAAGTGACAGCGTAAGTATTTTACAAATTTTTTGATCTTTTGAGATTTTTTGAGATCTTTTGAGGCTCACAAAACTATTCATATAATGCTATGGATTTTTAAACACAATTTTACCTGTGTGAGGTACGGATTTGAAACAATAAATTAGCAGCAAAATATGTTTCTAGCAATCTCTTTAGATAGGTTTTCAGACACATAACAGGCATGACAGGCTTATGACACCGTAAATACACTATCGTCCACCATCCAGCTGTAGATTTTTTACAAAAATTTACCTGAAAAATGAAGCAAGAATCCCTACTTATTTCTCCTCCTGCTTTTAGTTAAATCCACAATTGGTGAAATTAGAAATGTACCTATCTTAATTGAGTAGCTAATGTCAAAAGTGCAATCAAATTAAAAAGTAGAACGCAGGTGGAACATAAAATATCTCTTCAACCACCCACTGATCAAATAATTACTAGGCAAGTGCTGTTATTACAGTTGTTGGGCGGGTATTTTTAATAAAATAAAAGCCTAAAACTTCAGGTGATTATTAAATTCTTACCTCTATAAGCCCTGCAACAGAGACGAGACAGATGATATATTTCTGATCCATCTTCTGTTACTCTTTAGGTTACAAATTTCTCTTAGTCTCTACAACTTTATAAATTGTTGGGGGAGTAGTGTGTAAGATATTCAATATTTTCCCTGGGAAAGGACATTGTTTCAAAGAAATTAATCTACTGTGATTCAAAAGGAACAATATGTTTCAGAACATTCAGATGAGAGAATTAAATAAGGAAACACAATAAATATCAAACCAGGTTGTCCTCCCATTCACTTAATTTCATAGCAGTAAAATCCCATCATCTTTCATAGAATTTTTCGCAATTTACCAGTGTCATAAGAAATGTCATGAATATCAGTAAGGTATTACAGTTCAGGCAGAATTATCATACCAAAAGAATGGGATGCTGAATGAAACTGAAAGGATTCCTAAAAGCTTCACCAATAGAGGGAAACACTTCTCTTACCATGTTCTCTAGAAAGTCTCACTATCAAACACCATTGCAGTTAGGTGACAGGTACATTCAAAAAAATTGCAGCAGCACTAGTTCGAAAAATTCGGAATTATTTCAAAATTATATGTTATATGTTATAGTTATATGTTATTTCAAAATATATTATATTATTTCAATATATATTATAGTTATATGTTATTTCAAAACCAACTCTGTTTCCTTTTATGTAGTCATTGTTGATATCTATAATCAAAAGAAAGATGATAATTCAAGAGCATAATTTTCCTACTAACTTATTTCCATAAGTATGATACAGTCAATAATAAATATATTGTATGGTCTTTTTCTTATGTAATAGCAGGGCTTAATAACCACAGAACATGTTCTGGCACTTTTGTTGACCTGAAATTGATGGAAGGTCTGAGTATAAAGAGAATTAGTCCAAGCAGTCCACCAAACTCATGACTGTGAGGAGGAAGTAGGTTCCACAGTCTGTACCTGAGAAGCATTAAATCTGAAACCCACATAGTTTGGGATCAATCAAGCAAACTACGAACAGGCAGAGGAGCTCCTACTTGTTTATTATTTAACTACTAAACTAGTTTTACTATTGAAAATATTTTCTGTTTTCTTGGAATAAAGATTGGCTGAGAGTGGATGTCTCTTGTGGTTAAGCTCAGACAAAATCCAAGCACCACACAGACACTCACCCAGTCCCCCACCAGTGGGACTGGGGAGATAATCAGAAGGGTAAAAGCTACAAAACTCATGGGCTGAGATAAAGATGGAAAAAGTCATGCACATAAGCAAACAAAACAAGGAATTTACTCACTGTTTCCCAAGGGCAGGCAGGTGCTCAGCCATCTTCAGGAGAGCAGGACATAATGTACAAAAGTGACTTAGGAAGACAAACACCATTGCTCCAAACATCCCTCATTTCCTCCTTCTACCCCCAGATTTATATGCCTTTCCAGCATATGTAAATTTGTCAAGATAGAGTCATCAATAAATTTTACAACATTGCTGCATATCCTCCTGTCCAAAGTATAAACAAATGTGTTAAAATATAGAAGAACCAGACACTTGGTTGTGATATACCTGCTGCACCAGCTTCTTAGAACTATCTCTATAGAGTGAATATTTTTCGTTACAGCTTCTTCATGAGTAAAAGAGCAAATAGAAAAATAATATGAAAAGCTGTGAATAGCACAGTTATTTTATGTGCTTATTTATGTCTTCACTTTCAAAGCAACACAGGAAAGGAAGCTTCATGGGTTTTGTAGGTACTTCTGAGCTAGTTATAAATAAAAGATGTACAGCTCCAACTGGAGTCCAAGTTATAGTAAGGGCTATCATGAAGGTCACTGTGTACTTTCTCAAGCAACGTCTCACAGATTACAAGATCCCACCTCATAACATATTCCCCCAAAAAATAGTTTGAAAATAGTAAGGAAAGCTTTCCTAAATTAAAGGTGAAGAATTGCTACTCTCTTTTCATGCCAAATCCCACTGTGAGATGTCTCATTTATTCTGGCTTGTCCGTCTTAGTTTCCTTACATGCAAAATAGAGATAACATTAACCTCCCCAGGTGCATGAGGGGAGAATGTGGTGATAGACAGACAGTGAGTTAACATTCCTAAAACACTATCTATGTGTTAAAATATTCTAAGATAAATGGAAATAAATGGAAGAATATGTCAATTGTCATAACAGAAAAACGTCATGGTTTTTAACCCATAGTTGAATCTACTTGTTTACACTTTGTACTGCAGGATATGCAGAAATGCTGTAATACTTGATAATAACACTGCTCTTTTAAATTAGTGAAGTCCAGAAGAATGAAACAAATCTATGCAATTTGTCTGTGCAATGCAGACTAGAACTATGCAAGTCAAGTCACACTGTGAAAATTTGCCATGAGTCACATACATTGTTGAGTTTTGAACTAACTCTGTCTACTCAGGCAAAAGTTTTGACATTGTCACTGCAAGTGAGCACATCAAAAACATTAATAGTGCTGAAATAACTATAAAAGAAATAGCATCAAAATGGTAAAGTGGGGGAAAAGATGGACAGAAAATAATGGGAAATATTTTTTTTAAGAAATATTAATTACATTCCCCCCAATATTATTGTGCTCCATTTTATATACTTTTTCTCAAAGTGGAATACTGCAGAAGTGTTGAAGACTTCAGATGGATTTGGAAATGCCTCCAGAGGTAAGTAAAGAATAATTTGGGAATTAATTAAACTAATTAGAAGGGACATTATAGCCTGACTCTGTGCAGAGCTATATGAAAAGATTAAAGTCATTTAATGAATGTCAAAGAAAGCAGAGCCAGGCCAACTCAACCATCTTCATTCAGAAAAACAAGCTCAGTAAAGAGTGAATAGAAAGAAATGTGAAACTTATCAATGTAAATATTTTATAAAATGCCGTTATGAAAGGCAGAGTTTTTTTACAAATACTGGTGTCCTTGTCCTATTACAACCTCCTTTTCTCTCTCACTCCTTTTCAGAAAAGGAAAGGAAAAAAAATATTACCCATAGTGAATTTTTTTCTCCATAACAATCTTCTGATGCTTTCTAAACAGGGACTCTTTAGGCACCATGTTTAGAAATGCACTGCTTACATCTCCATCCTAGCCGCCCTTTTAAGGGCGACTGGATTGGGCATGTGTGCTGAGAGGGTCATGGTGAGCAAAGACCCACATCCACCTCAGTTTTTACTTCTCACTGGTTTCCATATAGTCATTTCCACAGGAGTGATTACAGGCAGTACCTGCCTGGGAATACCTAAAATAAGATTGTGCAGAGCCACCATTTACATAAGCATGAGGCTTGTGGCCAAAGCCCACCAAAGGCAGCACCTTGGCTCCCCAGGCCCCAGGAATCTTTGTGGGGAAGCACTGTTGCCATCTGGTAGACAGGAGCAGCCATGACTAATGGCATTATGGGAAGAATCAAAACCATGACAAATTGTGTGTAAGGGTTTTATCACGTTTAGGAAATGTGTCACAAAGTGAGAGGAAGTACACTTGTGGGACCCTGGAAAAGGCTGTGTTACTGTAAAAAGCTACAGGAGTGAGTCCAAGGTAATCAATGGCCCAAAGAAAAGGAAATAGTTTGCAACCCCTTGGTTTGAGATTTAGAACTTTGTAGGCAATTTCAAAATGTAAAAAAAAGATGGCTTTAAAATATACTTAATTTTTTCTCCTCAATGGAACAGGAATGTATTTTGCTTGAAAAAATCTCTAATACATGAGAAGCCTGCATACTGTGCGTACTGTTTCTAGGGATGGAATAAGTAAACGGACCCAGGCTTTCACGCAGGCCCCATAGTAATCCAAAGAATTGTCAAAAGACATATAGAGCCAGAACAGGCAAGCAAAACCTCTAACAGTCAGCGCAGAGCAAGAGCAGCTCACATCACAAGATCAGCAACCCAACAGAACAGGTGACAGTACTGGGGCAGCATCTGGCAAGCATAACCTAGAACTGAGGAACTGCTGCAGGAGGTGTCTGACACCTTCCTTACAAAATACAGGATAAGGATACTAAAGGAATTAGTGCCATGTGGGAGTGAGGGGGTATGTGCTTCCAGTGCTGATAGCTTAAGTGTTCTTTTCCTGTCACAGAGCAGAGGAGGTGAGGGTTATGAATACCAATGCTGAGGAGGATGACCTAGAGCAGATGTAATCAAACCTCTCCTGGCTGGATTTGAAGGTCCCCAGCAGGCCTGTTCTTCCTGCAGATCCAGGGCTTCCATTCCGAGGAAAGCTGCATTCAGGGAACTCTGCTCTTTCCACGCTGGTCTAAGAGCAAACTTGGGAACTTGGAAACTTTGAGTCATGCAGCTGCTCTGTGTCAGAGATCTACAGTAAGGGAATTTACTGGGGATGCCATAATCTCACAAAGAATGGACTTTTTATAGCTACCAGGAACAATGCCATTTTTTGCAGAGTGGTTACTTTACTAATCAGCTCTAAGTGAAGTCATTGAGCCACTTCTGTGAGTTACTTATACTTTACATTAAAGAGCTGTTTTAAAAACCTCACACTTTAGTATAAGTGAGGAATACAGAAACTTAAATTACAATAAGGAAAAAGACTGCAGTAAAATGGAAAGGAAAAAAATAGTGCAATTAACCTGAACATGAGGAGAGAATTTTGCCCCAGGGGACCTGCTGGAAGCAATTGAGAAGGAAAGATGATTATTCCTTCCTCTATTTTTCTGTTTAAGACCTTAAAGAACGGAAAGCTTTTGTCTTTAAGGCCAACACTCCCACATTTGACAATGCTGGCACAAAGGGATATATATATACAAATAACTCAAGAGAGAAACATGCTCTGGGGAAAAGAAGAAATATTTTTTGGTTTATTGTGAGCTTCCCCTCTAGTTCTAACTTCACTTCCAGACTCATACTTCATTCCCCACCAAAACCAAATAAAATCAAAGGAGGACTGGCACTAAATTAATTACTTAAGATTGCTTTTGATAAGAGAGACTAAATACTCAGCTGAGTTAAGACAATAGATCTTCCTCAGGTACCCTAGTTCACTTTCAGAACATTTATATCTGGAATATCAATAATTATTTTTAAAAAATAATATTTTAACCTTAAAAGGAATCCAATTTCCCTAAGCAGTCAATATAATTTCATAGAGTCCATAGTCAAATAACCTTCTACTGTCAATTAACTAAATCATTATTGGAATGATTATTAAATTATATTATTATCATTAAAATTATGCAGTTGCAAGCACTAAGTTGAAGAGTCTTGCTTCCATCTTCTATATATTATTACTGTTCAAGTGAAACAGGCATATTCATTCCTTTGAAACAGAAACCTTTAGAGCACAGAATGGAACAATTCTGACTTAATTTATACAATGTGAAGAACATAGAATATAGGAGACATCCTCCATGTTTGGGAAACATCATAGAAAAAAATTAGCATTATTTTCTTCTATTCATTGGCTTGATCTTGTAGCATTACAACTCTCATTGTTGTAATAATTTCAATACTCCACTCCTCTCTCTAACTTTTTCTCAAAAAAAATGAAAATAAGGAGCTTGCACTTTAAATGTCTTGGCAATATGCTTGTCAGCACAAAAAAAGATCTAAGTGAACAGTTTCCTTTGATATCTGTCTCTCAGGATATTGTGTCACATCTAGCAGTGTGAAAAATAAAGCAAATTCAAGCTGCATGTTAAGCAAGAAGACAGAAAAAAAAAAGAATGTTTCTGGTACAGAATAAAAGAAAAAATGACATTTTTACCTTGTATTTTGAGGGAAAAAAATTTCAATATTAGATTCCAAATTAAATTACACTGAACAATTAGTCCTTTCTGATGAAGAAATCTTTTAATACTTTTTTTTTTGGTGGGGGGTGGAAACTAAAACAGTACTAGGATGACTGAAACTGAAATCAGTATGTCAGCAATCAAAAACATTTTAAAAACCCCAACACCATTCAAGAAACTTACCATAGCACAGCACTTTGGCATGACAATGTTCAGGGTGCCTGATTTTTAATCTCCTGACACTGGAATCAATCTTACTGTTTAAAAGCAATTTTGCTCTAAAGTTGCAGACATCCCAAGATCATGCAGGAGAAGCAAGCTTTCTTTTGTTTTTTCTTCAAACAGTTCTGCTCACAACAATACAGTAGGAAGATATCTATTAAAACACTGCTTTAATACAGTGTATTTTCTGTGGTAAGTAAGCAGAGCTTCAAATGTTTGGGAAAGCAACATACAATAGCATTATTTCACTCAAGTGAAACCGTATAAAGTTGATTTTATCTGAATATTTCTCTAACACTTATGCAGCAACTTTTAATGTTGCTGGAGTCTGGGATTAAACATCTTGAACTGAATCACCTTCTCCCTTTGATCAGAGCTCCTCTCATTAAAAAGCAAAACAAAACAACCCCAACCCCCCAAAGAACATCAATCCGAAGTCTTTACTTAAAAATAGAGAAAATTCTTTAGATATCAGGAATTACTCCAGGGTCAAGGTTGCATCCATTCTTCTATTACCATACCTTATTGTCTACTCCACTAATTTTTTTTGCTAAAGAATTCTTCTGAAGAGGAGTAACATAATTTCCTCACCTCATTCACTTCCATAATCACAATCCTGTCAAACAATTAACTCTCAAATTAGACCTTAATAAGGCAACTATTTTTGAATTACCATACCAACTAGCAGTCATTCTGTCCAGCATAGAACCTCTGGAGAAAACCATTACAGATACTTAGGGAAAACAAATAAATATGTCGATATAGAGTAATATTCCACAGTGGAAAAACATTTGTAAAGACTACAGAATTAGAAAAGAGAGCAAAAGACAACTGCAAATTGGAAATTAGCCTTCTTTCATGAAAAGTCTTTTAGTTAATTTTTGTATACAATCCCATCAAAAAAACTTGAACTGTTGACAAAATAAGCATGGATAATTTTTAAAAAATAAGAAAGCACTTTATGACCTGGAAAAAGACAGACTGTCTGATGACAGTGCCACTCAGAATAGATAATTATGTTGATTTATTGCAGTTTTACAGAGGTAAAGAACGTTAATTTAATTTCTGATTTTCCAGTGGTAAGCATATGACAAAAAAAAAAAGGAGACAGACTAAAAAATTCATGGACACAAAAATCTGAATATCAAAATCCAATTAAATGCACTGATATTTGTAAACAAAACAGGTGTCAAAAAACACTCCTCCCCTCCCCCACAATTTCTTTGATGAAAACTATTAATTGGGAACATTCATTGCTATGAACAGGATAAACAGGATTTGTTTCCTAATTCTAAGTCAACATAGATTTGGCACATGAGCATGACAAGTAGTGGGGTGGAGGAACAATATGAGTAAATATACTTTCTGCTGCTGTGAGTCACTAGGAATTACTCAAAGACAAGGCAATTTCTTGATGGAAAACATGGTTATTAAGGCAGAATCTAAATATCAGTGAGCTGTACATATACTTGTTGATGCAGAAAATATATGTCCCAGCTCACACATATGCATCAGGTAAATTATGAACTAATATTTATCAAGAAAAATAGCACTGTAGGCAAGACTGATGTGACATAGTTGTCTTCTGTCTGCCTTTGTTGTCTTCTGTCTGCCTTTGTTGTCTTCATCATTTAAGCATTTGCGTAATTTCCAGTTAAAGACCTGAATAGATAAATTATAAGAAATGTGACTTTTTGTATTTTCTTTTGGCCATAATTGCTTTTAACACAGCGTTCAAAGCTAAAACTAATCAGGAAGTTCCTTTCATATCGTCATTCTCCACCATTCATTGAAATTTTGAGATAGAGATCACTAGGTCATGAAGTCATAATCTGAAAAACATTGGAAATAACACCCACACAATTCAAAATCATGTCAGCTTTTCAGAAACATTTGCTTTCCTAATATAGAAGCTTTTCATTTTGAAAGTTGAAAGCTTTGCAAGCTTTTATAATGAAGATGTGAAGATTTTTTTTATATAAAATCTTTCTAAAAGTTTAGAATTAAAAGTACTTTTGAACTGGTAAATGAACTGATTGAGTACCATTAAATATGTAATTTTTATTATCTGAAAGGTTTGATTATTACTTTGTATGGAAAGAGTTGAATGAAAAAATCCATCAAAAATTACAAGTTACTGTTTTGATGGAGAGGCATCCTGGAAAAAATTGGCCAATCCAAAATCCCACTACATCCTTGGCAGGACTTACTTGGAATGCTGTGAAACTATGTATGTAAATGGAAGAAAATATTTTATTAGATTGGTAGTATCATCTCTGATACAGAAAAAGAAATGCAAATGAAAGGTGTTGATAGGAAATCTACTTTCAATAATCTTAATGTAACAATCAGCACCTTTCCTTTTGAAGAAGGAGAGAGAGGGTGATGAGAAATGAGCAGTTGGTAACTCTTAATGACCCACCTTCAGCTATTATTCTATTACAGTTAATTTGTTCCAAACCATTCCTCACACCAGCATAAAATTCTCTGCAGCTGATATTATTTTTTCCAGTATCAGAAAATGTTTATTTAATGCAGGAGTTCAAAACAGATGGAATTGCAAAGCTGCATTCTCATTCTGTGCAGTACAACACTATATTGCGGTGTGGTAGAAGTCAAGCTGGAAACCTGTGGTGGTTTTGCCTGGCCCAGTTTTGGCTAGTGGGGGGCCACAAAGACAGCTCCCGTGTGAAGCTTCTTGAAGCTTTCACCATGTCCAGCAGAGCCAATCCTTGATGGCTCTGAAGATGATGGACATGCTGCTGGCCAAGTCTGGGCCAATTAGAGATGTTAGTTATGCTTCTGCAAAAACATTTTTAAGAAGAAATCAAAACTAGAGTGCAGCACCTTCCTTTTAAGCCAGAGAAGGAGGAAGAGGTGAGAATATGTGAGAGAAAACAACATGGAGACACCAAGGTCAGTGGAGAATGTGGGGGAGGAGGTGCTCCTGGCACCGGAGCTGAGGGTCCTGTGCTGGCCATGGTGAGGACCATGGTGGAGCAGGTTGTCCCCCTGCAGCCCATGGGGTCCCCAGGGGGTTCAGAGATTCACCCACAGCCCATGGGGAGGTGCCCACGCCAGAGCAGGTGGATACCTGGAGGAGGCTGTGATCCAGTGGAAGTCCCAGTGGAAGGAAAGGCCTTGCTCCCGAGATGGAACAGCTTGGCCTGGGAGGTCTGCACTCCATGAATGAGGAACCCCATGCTGCAGCAGTTTTGGGAGGACTGTCTGCCTGTGGGGGGAGCTCAGGTTGTGGCAGATTCGGGTGGACTGCTGCTCATGAGATTTGGAACCACATTGGAGGAAATCACAGAGAGCTGTCTCCCTTGGGAGGGACCCCATGGTTATGTAGAGGAAAAGACTCCTCTCCCAGAGCAGCAGAAGAAGATCCTGATGAGAAACTGACCAAACCCCCATGCCCTCCCCATTGTCCGGCTCGTGGGAAGGAGGGAGGGGGGAGAGCAGAGAAAATGGTGTCTTTGAGGGCTCTGTTTTTACTTCTCGTTATCCTCCTCTTTCGCTGTAAATATAAAATTTCAGTTTGTAACTTTATGAGGAGCCTGTTCTGTCCTTGGAGCATCTCCCAGTCCTTAACTCACGAGCCCTGAGCATATTAACTTTTTTTTCCTTCCTCTCCTCTGCCCTGTTGTGGCAGGGGAGAGAGTGAGCGAGAAGATGCCATGGGTACCTTGGCATTTGGCCAAGGTCTAAACCACATCAAAACCAAACTGAAACTCATGGAAAGAGCTCAGTGAAATGACTTAGACACAGTGACCAAACAAGGTAGTAGGTGACTTGGGAAACAGAGCAACAACTCAAAAGTATGTGTAAGGATGTTTCCCCCCTATTTTCTTTACCCCTCTCCAACAGTTTGTAAAGAATAATTGGACCATCTAGTGCAACAAATGCCAGTAAAGTATATAACTAATTCCATTTAATGAAATGAAGCATATATTCATGTATAGCTTTAGATAATGTAACCTATTCACATGAAAATCCTGACATTTTAAAGTTAAAAGATAAGATTGCTTAATCAATGTTTTTATTTTTATGAAATTCAAATGAAAAATAGAATTTAAGAACAAATTAATTGAAGATATCAAGCATTTTTTTGCTTGATATCTTTAATTCCAGACTATTAAGAAAACCTGAGATTCAAGGCAGGAGCTTGAATTGCCCAGTCACAGCAGGGCAGAAAGCAAGCATCAGTTTCTTTAAATAATTTCCAGCATTACCTTGATCAGATAATGTAATTTGAGGCATCAACTGCTCTTTAGGGGATACACTGGACAAAACAGAAAATTAATCACTGATTGTCAAGTCCTCCTTCTCCAACAAGACCCTTCAAGGTTTCTGTATATTTCTTGATTTCTGAAATTCTCACACTTTCCTGAATAGTGAGCTACAGAACAGGGGCAAAGCAATGCCGGTGATCTTATTAAATCCTCCTTTACCCAAGACATGACAGATCAGCACAATATCTAAATCACTTTAATTCTCCCTACTGAGATTCTGATAATGGAAAAGTACGCTCATCTGCAAATTTCCTATACAGATGAAGACACACTGTAATTGACCGTGTGACCTCTGAAAAATTATGCTATTTCCACCTCTTACTTGTGACCCTCCCAAGTATCTATAATTCTACAGACCTGTGTCAGCATAAAATGTGTGAAACAGTATTTTAAAACTGTGACAACTTTCAGCCTTTCTTACGTGCTTTATAGCATATTTTTAAATTCAGAATATACTCATGTAAAGACATATTTAGAGACTCAAGCTTTTGCATGTACACATACAAAAGTACATACACACCCCCATACAACATCCCAAATTACTTTCCTGGGAAAAGGAAAGCAATTTCCTGGAAAAGTAATTTTCCTGGGAAAGTGAATTTGTCCCAATAAGAGTGATTACACCTGAGATGTGCCAATCACTGGAAAACTCAAAGTGCTTGAAGGTATTTCAGCAATTGATCTGAGGAAAATAGAAACGTTGGTCTTTTGTTCCTAGACAACAGCCAATCATTCAGGTTCATTATCCATTTAACACCAATGCCCAAAGCAAGTTGTGAAACTGTTGGTTAGTGCTTTTCTGGAAAACTGTTGGAAAGTGAAAAAGCAAGAATATAAAGTACCATTATCTTAAAAAATTGTCAAACCAACCAAAGAAAAAAACAAAACAAAAAACCAAAAAAAACCAAAAAACAAATCAAAACAAAACAAAACCAAAAAAACAAAACAGAAAAAAAAAAAACCATAAAAAACCCAACCAAGAAAAACCTTAAGGAAATAGCAAAAATACCTCTTTCTCTATCCAAATAAAGAATAGAATAAATTGTGTCAGTGAAGTATATAAATTTAGAAATCTCTGCTTCATTGTGTCCCTGTTGAAAATCTCAATCAAGGATTTACATTGATCACTTGAATCTCACAGGAGTTGAGGGGAACAAAATATTTTTGACAGACAGTTTCACAACCTGCCTAGAAGATACTGGTGCCCATCAGTCTAATTGTCAGATCCAAAACTGGTGATGCAGAACTGCTTGGTGCTGGACAGTATTTTTCCCTGGGCTTGAAGTGGTTTTGTGAGGCAATGGATGACCTTATGCTGAAAAAGGAAAATTACTAATATTGCAATTATTTATGCAATTAGATTAGAATGACTCACAGTAAACAGCCCCAGCTACCAATCTTGGATAGTGACTTATATTTAACTTTCCAAGAAGTAATAATATCCATTGAGATTTTAATGAGACATTAAATAATGGTATTCAACACTTTACTGGATGACCAGGGAAAAACCCTGAGTGAACATATATATCATGTTATGGCTCTGATTGAAAAAAAATTAAAAAATCAAAGAACTTGCATCTTTTTACATTTACTTAAAATTCGTGTCTGAATATCTTTTTTAAACTAATCTATTTAGTGGGTTGAACTAAAATGACAGAATTTAGTCCCAAAGAAACTGACATTCATCATTCATAGAGTTCATCATACTCATAAAAACAGAGTACAAGCACTGTACAATTGTACAAGTACAATTTTGTACAAGCACTGTCCAGTTCAAACAGAACCAACCTACTCACTATGTTGTAAGAAAATAGGTGTACTTTCTTTAAATGCAGCAATAAGAAGATCAGAGAGTGGACAGAAAATGGAGAAAAATAAGAAAAGGAAAAAAACTGTCCCAATACACAAAAAAAAAAAATTAAAAGGCCTATAGCTCCTTAAAGGAGAATTTGGTACCAAAAAAAAATCTCTCCTGTTCAACAATTACTATGTTTCCATTAATAGGTCAAGCATAACTTTACAATGATTACACCCTCAAACTTACTAAAAACTCTAGTGTCATAGCTATTGGCGACAAGAGCCTTAGAAGACAGATACTTTATAACTGGAAGCTATAAATGTATTAAAAAAAAATTAGACTGGACTTCTATCCCTAATTTTCCCTGAAAAATCTGACATCTACTCTGGCAATAGGAAATATCTAACAAAGATATATGACTCATGTCTTCATGTAGGTTTTAATATTTTCAATAATTTAGGAACTAAAATCCTATATGTTCTTTAGAAGTATATTTCAAAATAATGCAAAAATGAAGTACACTTTTATACATATTTTCCTAGTAAGAAATTCTAGGCCTTTCTCCAAAGGCACGCTTGGATGTGACTATTGGATGTGTGAACACTGACATTTTCTGGACATTTTGTGTGTTAAACTGTTGAGTATTTCCTCCTGAAGATTAACCCAGCATGAGCATTGAAGGTTAGGTAACCCGAAAAATTCTGAATGCAAGTCCTTGAATTTCTTAAGATTGCAAAACATTTTTCATCCACATGAAGGCTGTTTATGTGCATCCCTCTAGATCAGAGCAGCAATGGCCCTCTCATTATAACTTTAAGATATACTTTCCAAAGCAAGATGATAATTTCATTTCAAGATTGTTCTCACCATATTTGGGAGTGGGGGGGCAGGCGGGGTGTGAATTTTTCCCTCCAGAACTCCCATACATAAGGAAAGATTACCACAATCCAAAAATAATCAAAACCTGAAATCATTAGGCTGTTTCATCTTGAATTTCAAGATCTGTAATTAATGATTATTTATTATACTGTGCAGAAGATTGTTTGCCAGAATTTGAAATTGCAATGAATAAAGCCCTAAAGGTCACAAGTTTAATGATGTTTGCCTACGCAGCTCGCTTTTCATCATGAGCTTGAAAGTGCCAAATATTTTTCTGATGAATAGGAAACCAGGCTAAAGCAGCTGAGGAGGGATAAAAATCCCCAAAAGGCAACAAACGAACCACAAGCCTTAGACATGATCAGAGCTGACTTAGAATGAGATTCAAGAGTTACTGAAACATGAGTAAATAAAAGCAACAGGACTAATGCACTTTGTGATGTACACAGGCTGAAACTGAGACCAGAGCGGGAGGAAGGGAATTAACTGAGCTCAAATGCAACACACATCACTGTCCCTTTGAGAAAAATATAATTTGAAAGATTAGAACAGGAGGGGAAATGAAGAGAGGAAAGCAGTAGGGAAAAGCAATTTTGCCAAAAGACTGACAAGTAGGTCCCCTCTAAATAAAGATCAAGACTAACAAAAAAAAAAAAAAAACCCTCTTTCTAGTTCAGTTTAATGCCAAAATGGTGCATAAAGACACCATTTGAATTATGAATAACGTCTGAATAACATCAATAACATGAAAGTGAATTTTCTTGTCCTTTCAGAAAGCCCTCAAGAGACACCATACAATCTTCTGCAATACTGCCCCAAATGACAACGTGACTTGTGGACTCAGCAAATGTGCATAGCTTGACCAGGCATATGATACTTCTGGAAAAAGTAGTCAAAAGAATGGAGAAAACAAAAACAGATACAGGCATCTGTCAGAGACTGAAATAGTTCATGCCTCAAACACTGATATAAAGTTTCATTCATTATAACAAAAACTGTATAAACAAGCTACAATCAAAGAAGCCTCCCTGAAGATACCTGGAACTTTGGACTGAAAGTCAAACTGCTGAGATTAGATAAAGGGAAACTTATTGTTCAGTCATCCCAGGCTGAGAGAAAGGTACGCATACACAAAGGCCAAAGCCACCAGCTGCACTGAGAATCATCCCTGGCCGAGTTTGGGGTGCAGGAGAGCACCCCAGCCAAGGGGGGAGGAGGAGGTTTTGGGTGTGTGGCATAGAGGCACTGAACGCCCATCCATCCTCTGTTACACAAACTGGCCCAGCTGTGGAACCCCCAATCCCACAGGCCACATCCACGGGACTTTCACATGAGAGGCAGCTGAGGAGGAGTCACAATCCATCAAAGATCCCCCCAAAGTGCTAAGTCTTGCACAACAGGACTGTATGTGATGCAAGAAGAGGCTGCTGCTAGAGGCTGCCCCCTCCCCTGGGGGAACATGCCTGGACATTGCCCCTGGCCTGAGTGTATATTAACTCATGGCATTCTGTGCTTTCCAGGGGGACCATCACCACCAAGAAGATCAGCTGGAGAGGATCAATGCGACATTGTTGGGATCTACGGATGGTGATATTTTCTTTATTCTGTCTCTGTCTCACTCTTTCTGTCGCCCCCCCACATCTTTTCCTCCTTTTCTCTCTCTTTCTCTCTCTCTCTCTCTCTCTCTCTCTCATATTTACTATCAAATAAAACCCACACTATTGACTGGCATATGGTCTCGTTTGCACCTTAATTCGGCCAGAGGTATTTCTAAAGAACCTTAACAATTGGATCATAACAGCATCCAAACAGACAGGTGACCTGTGCAGACATCAAGCAGCCTATATATACTGGCAACATAAACAATGAAAAAGTAAGAAACTTCCGGCACAAAGCATCTTCTTTAGTGAGGCACAACATTTCTTTTAAAATTTTCAGTTAAGAAAAATCTTCAAGTATACTACCGTGATTAAAATCACATCACATCAAATTAGCGTCAGTCATTACAAGTTCCTAAAATCAGAATAATTTTAAGTATCCTTTTCTTTCAAGATCAGATAAAGGTATTTAGCTCACTGTAGTCAGGTAACATTGAATGTTCTGAGATTATAACTACTTGAATTAAAATTTACTGACAATGTGCATCTTTAAGTAAAAGCATGGAAACAAAGACTAGTCATTGACTAATCAAAGAATCCCAGAATCCCAGAATGGTTAGGGTTGGAAGAGACTTCTGGAGATCATCTAGTCCAACCCCTCTGACAAGGCACAGTCACCTAAATGCCAGATCTGGGACAGAGCTACCCAAACCATGTGCAAGACCAGAAACAAAAGGTGTGTTCACAGCACCTCCAGGGCTGGACACTCACTTCAGCCCATTAATAGAATTGGAGAAGCCCATTTGCAGCTGCTGAAGCACTGGGCTGGACCAGAACCAGAGATATTAGGCCCTCTGCAGGACTCTTTTGACATAAAGTCTCGAGCAAAGATTCGATTCCCCTATGAATTTCATTCCTTATTTATGTTGCCTCAAGCACACAGACTATACTCTCTGGGACCACTGGTTTATTCTACATGCTGACAGTGTTACATGAGCACAACCTTGGTTAGAAAGTTACAAATGAGAATTAACAATTGAGAACAGGACATATTCTAATCAGAGCAGAGAGAGAAACATGCAGCATCTAGAGGACAGTATGAGGAGGAGGTCAGGGGCCTCCTGAACTTAGGCTTAGAGGGATGCAGGAGGAAAGTAGACAGAGGATTCAAAAAAGAAAGACAGACCCTTAGCAGTAACATCTTGCCTTCGAGTGCTTACATGTACACCCCCCAGGGAATTTAAAGTAGTATGCTTAACTTCCACTTTGGGAAATGAAAATACAAACCAGCGCACAATGCTTGAAAAATTTCCAGTGTCTGCTTGATGTGGTTTCCACAATGTAAATAAATAATACCCTTTCCCTGTTTTTTTTTTTTTTTAAATTTTATTCCAGGTTCTTTTTATTCCCCTTAAAACAAATAAATAATTTGATTACTTAAGCAAATTACAACAGCAATTTTATGCAGTTCCCCTCTATCTCCAGTGAAGCATACCATGTCCAAGATGAACACAGCCTTCTGTATAATAGAACATTACAAAAATTATGTATCTTTTTTTCCCTTAGTAAGGCTGCTGCCACCAATAGCAGCCTTGAATCTGCCAATTGTAATTACAACTCCAGGATTTTATTGTCAAATACATTCCCCAGATAAATCATTCTTGCCTTTTCAATGATTCTGACTGATGGGCTGAGCGTGGAGTCATCTCTTTTAAAAGCTGGAATTTATAGGGTAATGCAGATTCTCTTGCCTTTTTAAAGGCTACCCAAAGCACTTTTGCAAATGTATTTTTATTCTTAGTGCTTGTTGCTTATCTGAATAGCTTATTTTACGTGAATCTGCACAGCTTTGCAGCAAAACACATTCAAGTATATCATTTGTGAGCTACATACAAAGGCAGCAGTAAGAGCATTAATCTGTTCTTTTCAGCACACTAGGTCTCAAGAAGCTCCTACAATCCAGTATTAACAAGCTATTTATTTCATTTACCTACTTAATGACTGAAGAAAAAAATTGAAAATGATGATTGCTTGTTTGTTAATGAAAGGGTGCTGTGGTTAACCACCGGAAAGAGTATTAAGCATCATAAAATTGTCCTTGAAATGTGACACTTTTGATATCTCATCTGATGTGCCATACTAGCAATGCAATAGAAATAGAAATATCAATGAAGGTTTCACCTAACTCCCAATTAGACAATTTCATGGATTTGGGGAAGAAAATAAAAGTTAATTCGAAAAGATAAAAATATAAATATTAAAATATTTTAGATTATTGAACTGTGAAAGGTGACATGGATTGAGTTTTGGTCTTTTATGATCATACTTTAGCTGCCTTATAAAAATGTGGACCTATGTGGTTTTTCTAGGTATTGCCTCTGTCCACCTAGGTACTTTGCAGGTCCTTGAAGGGCCTTGCTAGATTAACGATTGCCTTCATAAAAATGGAAAACAAAAGGAGGTTTTTTTAATAGATTTTGATATTTTCCTTGCTCTTTGTATTGGGAGCCTTGCAGAAGACACTGTATTGAGTAGCTGCTGACTTTGAAGAGTCCTTGTCTCCCCCGTGGGCTGGAGCAGGCTGTATGCAGCATCAGTAGCCACTGCAGGGGAACCTGCTGGCCTGCCCAATGCCAGCCTGTGCTGCAACAGTGGGGGGTAGGGCAGAGGGAACATCCCAGCCTGTCAGGAAACTCTGATAGCTGAACAGTTTCCCAATATAGCCTGTAACTTTTAATAAGCTTGGGAACGGAAGAGTCTGTGCAGATCAAGGGGTGCAGTGAAGTGTTTCTGACTGGGAGGCTGCTGTCCTTCAGGGAGTTGGTGATCCACATCACAGTTGACCTGAGACCCGTGCTGTGCTGGGCCACCTGTCCAGTGTGGCTTCAGGACGTGTGGTGTTACACAAACACCTTGGCTGCAGGACAAACTCAGCTAGCTCACCGTGACAGAAGAGCCTGCAGTCAGCTCCCCCTTGGTGCTGCAATTACACCACCTGCATCACATCACCTTAAACTACAAGTGCAGCAGGAAGTCTTCATGAGAACCTCTTTAATGAACAGAGATGTTTGCTTGTAAGAAAATTATATATATAGCTCAAAGGATCAAAAGGGAGGAACTTCTCTCCTTGTATAGGGTCTCTGCAGCCTGCCATGGGTATCAATCCATGGTCTCTCTGATGATGCAGGAACAGGAAATTCCCAGCATTTGAAGGGTCACCAGATATATTCCAATAGTCTTCTTCAGAGGGCAGACTAAGAAAAAGAAGATAAGTTAGCCCTATATTTTTAAAAAGGCTTTTTTATTAAGCTATTTGTTGTCAGCCCATCTCTCTCACATTGCACCTCAGTGTCTGAGGCTTAGAACTTCGATACGATATTTTTTACAAGAGTTCCAATAAAAAGAAAAAGGAAAATCTCAAAATCCAAAATTTTTTGTAAGAACTTTGCCAGCAGATCACTACAAGTAAATTACATTCCTGATTATGGATGTTACTATCCCCGCCCCTGATTTCATCCTACCCAAAAATATTGGATAACTTAAGACTATTAAATTCTCAGTCTGTGAATTCTGCAATTACCATCAGAATCTTAGCCCTGCAAAGAACAAGGGCTGGAGCTATAATACAGACTCAGTGTCACAGCAGCCTGGAACCTCTGATGTGACCAAAGTGGGACCCTGTAGTTAAGAAAGAGATTTTTTATTAAGTCAGGAGAACACCAACACTGGTAGGTGGCCAGTTGTAACCTAATTTAGCTATAGGAAATGCTGAGGAAAGTGAGAGCTCTTGAGTGACATCCCTCTCCTAGGCTTGGTGTCCATGTTTTGTGATACCTATAGACACTTCACCATGTGAAATCATCAGCACTGAACTTGCTGTGCTGCAGGTAGACAGGACTAGAGCCTGTCTTTCTGCACAGCGGAGAATTAGTTTCTTCCTTTCCAGATAAAGCCATAAGAGTGTGGAGAGTAAGTGCACAAATATATTTTGCCCACCATCTTGGGTTTGTGCATGAGATTGGAGCCAAACTACTGGACAGCATTGGGATCAATATGCTGCAGAGAAAGAAAACTTTAATTATAAATATGACTATGAATATAAGAAAGCTCACAGGTTTTCGGTATTTGGCACAATTTGAATATCCAAATTCTGAACTTAAATAAAATGAAAGCATCTAAAACTCCATTTGAAAAAAACAACTCCTGTCACAGATTTAAACATAAACCTATAGAAAGAAAAGATCAAATGTGCTGAAAATACTTTAGTATTTTATTTAGTTTATCAGTAAAAATCAAGATATCCCTATGTGGATTACAGATCCTGAGTAGCTCCTGTTCTCCCATCTTTTATGTGTTGATTAGTCTAAAAATAGAAAGCTTATGAAATCTACATGCACAGTTTCCTATGAGTACACTGTAAGATCTATGATTATGCTCACTGATTTCTCTAAGGAAACTGACATACTAAAAACTGCAAAGCTAATTTATGGCAATAGATACTACAATTTATAAATGAAGCATCAGTATAACTAGAATACAGGCAGATTTTGGGAGTTTATGAAGTTTATACACTGCCAATCTACTGAACAGGTTTATGTTCTCTGTAAGCACTTCATTTCATGGCTCACAATTTTTACAGGGTACTCTGGAAAAAATATCAGTACTTATATCTGAGGAATCTCATGAATAGAAGGCAAGAGATGAAGATGTAACTATGAAATTACTTTTGAAACTATGCATACTGTCACCCTGGCCTCTCAATTAGGGTTTTTTAGGGTTTTTTTCCACCTTTGAGGTATAAGCACATTTATACAAGATGTGCAAAAATGGGCAGACATAAAATCTTCACTTTTCATTGCCTGAGTAACACCCAAGCCCTTCAAAAAGGAATGAAGATTCTGTTGTGGAAGATGCTACAGAAGTGAAAAGCAATTCTTGATATGATGGAAACATCATTTAGGAACCTTTGAAGCTTGTTACAATTTCAATTCCAGAAGCCCTTATAAACTAGAATTCATTATTTTCAAAATATTTGCATTGTATACATCAACTTTATTCTGGTTGAAGACTAGCTTTTAGAAGAAAGAGAAAATCCTCACTTATTGTTGGAAAAAATAAAGATTTTATTTGCTTTAACTGTTTCAGATAAAAGTTGTTTTTAGACAGTTACATAGTTCAGCAAACATTTCAGCCTCTATGTCTTTGTTCATGTGAATAGCATTGGCACTGATTTTATTACCAAAAAAAAAAAAAGATGGAAACAGAAAAAATCCCCGGGTGACTGTGGAAAGAGAAGGAGCAAGGTTTAGATCTTTCTTTAAAGCCCTTCCTTAGCAGAACAGCCAGACAAAAAAACAGATAAGACTGAAAATTTTAATTCAATATATAATATTGAATTATATCTTGGTCTCTGGCTAGATTAGGATTTACATCAATCTTTATTGGTATAAACAAAAGACAACATATAATGGTCATGTTCCCAATCAGTTATAACGAAATACTAAACCTGAATGAAAACATAAAGACATTAGATACACGCAGAAAACATGTTATAATAGAACAACAATGCCATATAAAATAATACCTAAATAATGTAAAGGAGTATAATATTCTTTTGATAAAATAAACAGACTAACCAATAAATACATTTCTAGTCTCCTGGAAAACCAATTCGAAATATGAAATAATATTTTCATTCTTTGCCATTCCTCTGTAGAAGTTTCCTTTACAAAATGGGCCTAGCATTCATTTCTGTCCCAAACTAAAATAAGTGTACATTTGAATTTTGCAGGGCAGAAGGAGAATTGCATGATATCCAGCAATGTAAGTCAGGAAAGTACCTTTTTTAACAATTCTTTGTCATTTATTTTATCAGTTGCACATATTGATTGCAAAGCATCCTGTAAGCATATGCATGACCGTATGCTTACAGGTATGACTCTATTGGTCTGCAATCACTTTGTTAGAATTGCATCAGAAAATTCCATTACTTGTTATAATGTTTATTGTTACCAATCTGTCTTAACCTTACTCTTTATTACAAACAAAAAGTAATTGTAGCTTATGACTCTACAGTAACGGAAATGTCCCACCTGTAATTTAATTTCTGAACAAGGTCAGTATAACCTTTCACATTTAGTTTCTGTGTTGTCAACAACGAAATTTGTTTATGCCACACAAGCTGACTAAGTTTTCACTGCTTGCATTTCTGCACAGTTTAGACTCTTGAGCATAATCAGCCCTTCCTTATTCTGAGTTTCAATGGATCCTAGTGCTTTAAAATAGCCTTCTAAAGAGAACAAATATTTCACCATTCATTTGCACCAGTGCCAGAACCACAGGGTACAGTACATTTTGAACTAGTAAGAGGGTCCCTCCTCAAAAAACCTCACTGTAGGAGATGAAATATTAAGACAAAAAACCCCAAAAAAACAGCAATGGAGCTGATAAGGGGTGCAGCTCCATGAATTGCATCTATCTCAGGGATTTAAAGGAAACCCTCAGTCTAAAGCAGAGTAACAATGAAAGAAAAAAGATCTAAGACAGAACTCATTGTGATCAAGTCAGGAAAGTCACAGGCCGAGTATGTGAGGTGTGGAATAGTGAGAATGAATCATCTGGGGGAAACGTGATGAAGTCTAACTCAAAAGAACAAGGGGAATGAGGTAGTGTAACAGAAAGGGCTGAAGTAACAGAAGAGAAATTGAACACCTGCAACAGTCTTTCAAAGATGCCATAGTCTCTTCTCAATTAAAATTATCTTCATTAAGTATAAAGAAAAAGCTTGAAAAA
>VZRM01007925.1:183477-199074 GCA_013397955.1 Grantiella picta | reverse complement strand
TACGGAGGAAAGCCTGCATAGTGGCATGGCTTTTTCTCCTTAGTCTGACTTATTTCCCTGGGAGGGATGCAGGCACCATAAACTCAAAACCTTCATGAAGCACAGAACCTCTACTATCTGAGTGTTTGTTTTTCACTCTCTAGTCTAGTAGAGGTGCACAGAAAGGGTTGCTAGCTGTAGCACTCTCACCACTTCAAGAAGCTGTGCTCCCTGCCGATGTAAGGGGACACATCAAGGATGCTAACCTCTGGTCATTGGGGTGACAATAGACAGGAGTTGTGGTCTTCTCAAGCAAAAAATATCCCTCGCTAGCTGAGAGCCTTCAGTCCTTTTGCCAAAAGCACAATTCAGGAGTTTTTCCACCTTTATAAAAATAAGGTACAGATATATAGATATTATGGATATACACAAAAAAAATTAAAGGGGACAAAACATCACTTTATACAGCTATAAAACCTGTCTTTTAATTAAACAAGAACGGTACTATACAGTTTTAGATATAAGCAAATTAATTCCTACCAGGACTCATAAAATATAAATTCCAGTGCAGTTTAACTTCTTTAGAAAATTATTTCCATAATCTTTTGCTTAGGTGTTTTGCTTGGTCTTTTCACTTCTGCCCCGTTTGAGATGAAATGGCAGTACTTTCTTTCCTTTGGATTAGTATTCGCCCACTAAGCATGAGCATAGATGTGGCTTGCTGCCTGCAGCTGGGAGAGATTGGACTCTATAACCAATGAGATCCCTGTAGTCCAATGTTCTGTCTTCTTGTTACTGCACATATCATTAGCTCAACTGCAAGGAAAGCTTACAAATGAATATTGGTAAATTTGTTGCTCCCTGAACAAAACAAAACTCCTAAAGGCTAGTGTATATCACCAGGATGAGGACTTTTGCCTTGAAATCCAAGAGTATCGACATAATTTCACAAGACTCTTTTCAACATTGTGTCTTAAATATATATATATATACATTTTGGAAAGGTTCCTAAGGCATGGAGAGATGTGGAGTTTCTTGGTTTCAGGTGTCCTTTACTTGGCAATGGGTCTAACTGTGATACAGCCTGCAGGCAGATTATCATGTCGAGCCATTACTTTAAATAACTTTCAGAAAAGATTATCAACTGGCAAAAAAACTGTGAAGCTCATAATTTACCATTCCCTTGCCCATTATAAACACTTCAGGCTTGGAATTCAACATGGTAACAAAATTTTACTAAGCAGGTTTCCTTAAAAATAAGGCTTACATAGTGTTTCTGCATGAATATGGCAAACAAATTATTTATTCCTCCATTTTTGGGGTTTTTTTGACTAATTTTATTCCATATATACATGTTTTCAGATCCACATCTTTATCTCCTGTTCCAGCTCTCCAAAACCTCATTACATTAGTGTCTGATAACATAAAATATTTTACACAGGCACCAGGGACACCTGGCATAATAAGGCAGTGATTTAAAATAAAGTCTGCCAAAATAGGTACAGAAATTGCAGAAAATCTCAAAATAAGAATTCTCAGGAAAGCAATGAGCTCAGAAAGTTGAAATTTAAATGTGACAGAGGTCCAAAATAAAGCAATTTCATTATGCCTCATTATCATAGGTCCCTTATTGCAGTCTACCATGTAAATCATGCCTGGTCCTGTCTGTGATTAAGCATGCTGTTGAATCCAGAAAGACAGAGCTCTAGAATACTCTGTGTTGCTTTGCTGTTATGAGTCTCACATTTACAACTGCTCAAAATGCTCTAAATTCACCTTAGAAAAAGCACCATCTGGCTATTACTGGCTGCAAATTACCAGCTGTGAAATATTACTATATTAAGAATGTCAGCCAAAACAACAGCTGACCTTTTGTGCAATAGAAATGCTGTGTATAAGCCTTGCAACATTTTGATCCAGATTTCAACTTACAAACAAAACTTATGCTAATTTTGCCTTTTCATAGAAGGGTGTATTTTATTCGATATTTTAAGAAAAAAAATCAAAAGACTGATTTTTTCTAAATGGAGGATTTGTCTGGATTTCTTCATCATAGATATGAAGACAGATACTGTATCATAATTTAGGGCATTTCTTCAGTATTAATTCCTCTATACTGTCTTTCTTTTCAGAGAACTTTATTATTTATCCTTCATCAAGAACTGTAAATGATCTGGTTATGATTTGGGGTTTTTTTTGTTGGTTTGTTTTGGTTTGGTTTGGTTTTTGTTTGTTTGTTTGTTATGGCTTTTTTTGTTTGGTTTTTTTAAATGAAGCTAGTATTTACATGAGCTGAAAATAGTTTTGGAGGAACAAAAGGTTTTGAACACATAATCTTGGGGATTTGAAGGGGGGAAGGTGTGTGGTTTTTTTCCTTGTTTTCTCCATTTCTTCACTGAGTATTTCACACAAGTATAGATAAAAAACTTTGGGGGGAAAGTGTTATAAATCTAATATGATTTCTAGTGGCAGGAAAAACAGGCACACAGGCAAGCTTGTTTGTTTTTGTGTTTTTTTTTCTTTCAGGTTATATTAACTGGTCCAACAGAAGATAAAATCTTTCTCTTCAAACTATGCCACAATATATCCTAAACCTTGACAAAAGCAGTGATGTTAATGACATAAATGCAAGAAAAACTATGTTACTGTGCAACAGCTTAGCTGAATAGCAGACAGGGAAACCCTTGAATATTTGTCACAATGGAGAGGATATGAATAGTTGAAAAAACTTTTATCAGGCTGTTTATCGTCTATAAGATTAATTCTGCCAAGTATTGTTCTTCTTGGGCAGAGTATATTATAAAAAATAGATGCAAAAACATGATATTGAATTAATGAAGCTGAAATGATGAAAAAAACCCATGCTATACTGCACATTTCCTTCTCTGTTCCATGCGTGTTAATTAACAATGAATATTAATGAAATATCACAAAGAATATTAATCTCGAGAAGCAGCTTGGTACGGAGGGTTTGGTACACAACCGAGTAGCTATTCGTTAAGTCAACTGCAATAACTGGAAAATATGAATGCTCTTTGCCCAAGGAGGTGTACAAATGATCTTTTATTCAGATTTAAATTCGTAAATTCAGAATCAACTAGAAATATTTGGCTAATCATTGCGCTTCAGATAACAAATGGGAACTCATTTTACACTGTGATAAAACAAGTGCCAATTGCCCACATTTTGTGCTGGTGTTTCTAAACCTGAAAATGTCATATTATCTGCACGGCCTTCAGTTCAGAGTTAGCAACCATGTTCCTCATCAAAGTCATGAAAGAGCACCATAGCACTGTCTGGACTTCTGGCACTGCACAAAGAGAGGACCAGCAACTGCTCACTTTGTGAGCTCCCTTTACTGCTCACTATGTGAATGCAATCAAAGACATGGTAAGCACAGGCACATCCTAGGAAGCACCTAGCCCAACTTCTGCCTTCTGTTCTTCTAAAGAACTCACTTTATTTACCTGTTGCTTCTCTGGCTCTTTTGTCACCAAGAAAAGCACCAACCACCCTCCTGGTTCCTCAGTTTTGGGCTATTTAAAGAGCTTCTTCACATGAGCTCAAGAATTGTACCTGCCGTATTTTGTGGGCTTTCAGGTTCTTCTTGCTTTCATTCCTACCAACTTTTTAATTTTTTTTTTGTTTCAGTCTTATTTGTTTTCTTTTTGAATCTCAACTTACTTGGTCTTCTAGTAAAACAGATTTTTCACTGTCTCCAGACTGCTTACATTTTCTTACACTGCTGCTTTAAGGAGGTGTTGCTTGATTTTGACATATTCCCTCATTTTCACACACTTCCAACTCTTAAAATTGAATATTCATGCACTGGATTTGTTTTGTCTGTTGACTCCTGCTACAACATTAAACCTAATTGTACTATGGTAACTACCACAGAGCAGCTGTACAGTGCCGAGCTGCATTCAGTGTAAACCAGAAAGGCATGTTTTCCTGTTGTGACATTCAGTTTGTCTCAGAAGCAGCCAAATATTGCATCTAGAAATTGAATTGATCTGTACGCGCTAGCTTTTATTTCCCACTCTTTTACCTGCAATAAATTTGCAATTTGACTGGTTTTGTTTAATGCTGTTCATTATTTTTCCTAACTATGGTATAAACAGTATAATCAATAACATCTTACAATTAGAATCTGGGAATTCTGGACACAGGGGTTCCATGGCACTTCTCGTTTCCTTTAAAACTTGTCCTGTAATTTCTTTCACCCTCCCATCAGTGAAACTAATTTGATTCCTGCAAAGTTGGTAGCCTGGTAAAATTATGTCCCATTGAATTTCCTCCTTCTGAAACGGCTGCTTGCAAGCATCACTTAATGGCATATATTTTAATTATCCTTTTTTTTTTTTCAGAATTTAGGACAATGTGAAAATACTTCAAAGATTTTGCACTCACTCAGATGTCTTGATGGACTTACCTAAAACAGAGGCTAGACAAAGTTCAGAGAATAAAAAGCAATTATATTTATTGATAGGCTTTCAGGGACATTTAGAGCAATCATAGCCCACCCAGGGGCTACACCCAAAATGGATGATGGGTCATGGGTTTTTCACACTTTATATAAGTTTTATCTATTTGCATATCAAGGTTAATCCTCCAATTACAGCTTCAGATAATGAAGTCAGTTACTCCAAGTTTGTTCCCCCCATCTCACTGTTGTTTACTTATCAGGGGCCTGAGACAGTAAGGTGTCCTTGAGCTTCGAGCTTAGAGAGAAATTGTTTTGTCTAAAAATGCTGAGAACAGTAGCTTAGCACCCTATATGGAACCTGGAGTTATACATCAAAAATTACAGGATTACAGATACATGAAAAATATAGAAGACCAAATCCTAAGGCATCAACTCCACCACTTAATGCTGCACATATGAATCAACTGGCATTTTAGGTGAAGTAATTTACCACCTCTAATTTTTGTGTGATTTTTATTTCTCTCAGACTGGCCAGGACTACACTGGACATTCTTCACATCAGTGTAAATCAGGTGATCTTCTGTGCCTCTAAATTTTCCCCCAATTTCTAAGTTTCAATATTCCTCTGTAACCTTTCTAATTCAGTATCACCAGCCTGACTCCATTATGATAAAGATGCAGCTCATCCTTCCTATACAGTTTCCTCCATTCCAAATATAGGTAAATCTCATCTTTACATCATCTGCTCATCTTTATACCATTATAATTTATCATTATCATTTACATCTCATTCACACATTGAGACTTCAAAACTGCCAGGCACTCAAGATAAAAAAACTTGGATGAACCCATGGAGGTCCTGGACTCTGGGTGGACTCCTAAACAGCTTTCCTACATCTTTGTGATTATTTTGTTGCTGGTTCCTGAATAGATATCTCCTCATGTTCATAGCTTTTGTGCCTAGCATAAAAGTTTCCATTGCAGTCCTGCTGGACGTCAAAAAAACCCCCAAGTTTCTACATATCACTGAATGCCCGCTTACTACCACCTGCTCTTCCTACTTGTGGCCACTCCTCTGCTGCTTCAGCACAAGAGGACATTGACCTCATCTGGAATGTGAATCTTGTTCAAAAACCTTCTTGTCAGTAGTGTTCTGCATCTTTAAAACTTGGTCCTCCTCTGCAGTACTACCAGGTCTGCAGGAACAGAGGTGAGGCTACCTCAAAGTTTTCCTGCCAGCCACATGAAAAAAATCTCTTTCCATAATTTGCTTTTTTCCTAATTTCCCTAATTCAGCACACCCAAACTAAAGAGTGCGTGCCTGTTGGCTTGGTATTGGTGGATCCTTTCATAGTGTTGACAAATACAAAATCTGCTCCTTGGATCACTCATTACATATGCAGCACTTTGAAACACATCATGTAAGCCCTGCTCCAGTGAGGGTCTTCTGATGTATTTTTAAATTTGGGGGGGAGGGGGGGAGGTGTGGTTTGTTTGGTTTTCTTGTTTATTTGTTTGTTTGTTTGTTTTATGGGTTGATTATGATTTTTTCCTTACAATAAACACCAAGAGCTGAGAGATATGCAAGAGCATAAAAAGAAAACAAGGTTCAAGGTAGTCATCAATTACATTTCTCCCTGGACTGTAACAATCATGCTAAAAAAAACCTGCAGACTTTGTTGTCTTCCTTACATCTTCGGAGATTGGCTTTATGGACTTTAACCTTAGTTGGATATCTCAACATAACAAGTTTCACTTTGAGCTGAGCAGTAACCTGCACCCTCTATTGAATATTTATGGGGAAATTCATGACCAAGACAGCCACAACATCCTGTATCTTGTAGTGTTCACATTGATTTTCTGTATTTATAGGTACTAGAAAAAACAAATAAATCAACTCAAGACCCTTGGTTATTAGGTCATATCAACTTAGATATAAACATACAGATAGCAGGTTACTGAAGCAGGTCTAGTTGTGTCAGTAATCAGATCACACGGAACGAGCCTCCAACACCTTTGTCCTGGGCCTGATCCAGAGCTCTAACACGTAAGCATACCTATCTACTGCTCTAGTGTGCAAATTATCAAGCTTCCGTGAACAGTAACCTCAGCTGGAGGTGGCAAATGACAACACAGTAGCAATAAGAAACAGCTTGTTCAGTCATCCATTAGTTGTATCTTACTGGGTGAACACTTGTCTACTCCAGCAGCCCTTTACTTACAATTCAATGAAAGCATCTGTAACAGTGGCTTTTATGGAAAAGAAATAGCAGAGAGACTATTCAAGATGGTATTTTTGCTCAGATGTATCTTATTGCACTCAGAAATCCATTTCTGCCTCACAGGTCAATGTTTTACATGGCACACCATGCTGAATGAGACATCAAGCACACTATGTGGGACAGACTTCTCATGTTTTTAGGTTTTCCAAAGAATGAAATTTCATACAGCCTAGACTTTCTGGCCTAGCAGTACAGCTAGGCAGTGATTTAACCATACAGACATGTACATAAAAAATTCAGTAATTAGTATAAGTCAGCCCCTGTAGCTTTCTTTCAAGAAAAAAGCATATAGATTTTAACTTCAAAAATTCCACTGATTAAGTTACCCTGCTATTTCCCAAAGGTGGCTTCAAGTAGAATGCTTCAGTAGTATAAAGTGTAGGACAGACATGAACTTTGCATCCTGATTTTTCCCTGCTCCTGTGGAGCCCCACCTGGAGTGCTGTATCCAACTCTGGGGTTCCCAGCACAGGGAGGGCATGGACATGTTGGAGTGAGTCCAGAGGAGGGACACAAAGATGATTACTGGGATAGAGCACCTTTCCTATGAGAAAAGGCTGAGAGAACTGAGATTGCCAAGCCTGGAGAAGAGAAGGCTTTGGGGTGACCCAGTTGTGGCCTTCCAGTACCTGAAGGAGGCAAATAAGAAAGAGTAAAAGGGACTTTTTACAAGGGCATGTAGTGACAGGACAAGGACGAATGGATTCAAACTGAAAGAGAGTAGGTTTATACTACATATTAGGAAAAAAAATCTTTACTGTGAATGTGGTGAGACACTGGAACAGGTTGACTAGAGAAGTTTAGGCTGCCATACCCACGGATGTTTTCAAGGCCAAGCTGCATGGGTCTCTGAAAAACTTGGTCTAGTGATAGGTGTCCCTGGTCATGGCAGAGAGGTTGGAACTAAATGATTTTTAGGGTCTTCTCCAACCCAAACCATTCTATGCTTCTTCGCAGGGAGTTTGTCAAGCACTTAGATAAAAAGGTACAGTGGGGAAAAGGAAAGGGGAATTAATTAGTATTTAGGATTTCAAGGTCAATTCATGATCTTGAAACAAATCTACTTTTCACTCTGCTCTTTTACTCTCCATATTATTTGATTGCTTTAGCTACTTCAAAAAAAAAAAAAAGAAGAAAAACCACCATAGTTTTGTTAAAATTAGCTGAACTAGCTTTGTTAAAATACTTCTTCTTGAAAAGCTTGTCTTCTGTGATAAAAAGTTTTTATCAAGCCAAACAGAATTATACTTCTTCTATCAACCTACCCAAAATCTTTAAATAAAATAAAACTGAAATTTTTCTTTTTGAGAACTCTATCTTTGAAAAGAGCTGTATTTTAACAAACAAGCAAAAAAGTATTCATCACTGTAGTTTTGTCACAACTTACCAGAAAATGAGAAGCCTGTCCGTGACGAAATCAATAACAAGTGGCCAATATATACCAAGTCATTTTAAATAGCCAAGTAGCACACAGACACTTATAAACATCCTCTCTTTTGTGGGTTAGTTTGATAATGTCAACCTGTCATGAGCAGCCATTGCTGGAACATATATAGGATATAATTTTTGAACAGCCTGAGTTTTCTACAACTTCTACAAAAAGTAAAAATAGACTTAACAACTGGTCATATACTCCCTTTTCTGTTTTGGTCTAAAAGATCTGACTAGTTACAGTTACCATGTATCCTGACTTAAAAGGAATGTATGCAAAGTTTTACTTTATTAACTAGGTCATATTGCAGAGACAAAATCAGGACTTGGTGTAACTGTGGGACACTTAACTGCAGAATATTGGGAAAAACACTTGCATACAAGGACTTGCATTCAAAAGTCCTAGAAAGACAGCTTCATAGCGCTAAGAATTGGGCACTACAGCAGATATCAAACCAGCAGTCTTCTGAACAAAGTAACAAATGCGTGCAAGCAATCTGATCTTTTTTCATGTTCCCGATTCTTTTCCCATTACCATCTCTCTATTTGGTACCCCTTCCCAATATTTGTTGCTACTTGTAGGCTATTAACAAAGCCAGGGAGGCAATAGACAGTAAAGTGAAAGCCCCCTCTTTTCTTCCACAGTATTACAGTCCTAGCCCTTGCCCCATTCATTGTAGTTTGGTTTTCTGAGAACTGCTCACTTCAGAAAAATACCAACCAACTCACTTACTTGATTTTGTTTGTTGCCAAGATCCAGCAACTACTGTACACCCATCTTTTTATCTTTCCTGCAGTTCATATTTATTAACTGTACTTCCCCACGAAAGGCTGTTGCAACTTGCTACTATTCCTATTATACCTCTGCTTTTGCCTGTTTGTCTGCTATGCCTTTCTGTTCTAGGCTAGCTGCTGTCTCCCATAGTTTTTCCACTGGAAAAGAATAGCTGCAGTATCAAAGAGAACGGAAGTTGCTATGATATGTGTATTAAAGACATCAAATAGAAACCAGAAATCCCATCTTTTACCTCATTTAAGTTTTGTAAGTAGAAACAGAAAAATGCTAGCATGGTTATTGAAAATCCTATGCTATTGGCAGAAAGACATCTCTGAGATAAGTCCACATCTTGTTCCTTTATGAATTCTTTCAGTTACAGGATAATTATCACACTTCTGGGGTTTTTTTGTCTTCTTTGTAAGGAGTATGAAGAAATCTCACAGATGTTTTCTAATCTAAAGAATTAGGATTTTGTTTGCTTTAAGCATCTGTATAAATATTGCCTGTAACATTAAAATATTTGTCAAGATTAAAAAAAAAAATAAGTTTAGAACATGTTACAGACAAAGTTTCTCCTTCAGGATGTTTCTGAAAAAATTGAGACTTGAAACAATTTTGAAAGAGAAAAAACAATGACTGCTCTAATTCTTCACTATTTTACCTTCAGACTTTCAAGCTTGTTCCTTTCTGCAGGCTTTTGGACACACTAGGAATGCAGCTTCCTCTAGAGAGGAAGAGGAGGCCACAAAAAATATGGGACTTGCCGGTGATAAACACGTGCCTGTTGGATTCCCTTTTGGGGAATAACTAATTCAAATCTCTGCCTAAAATTAAATGCCTTATCTGGACCAGCAAGAGGGGAGCAGATTAAAGCATATGTTATGGGGTAAAAAAATTGAATAGTATGACTCCTAGTGGCTAGAACCAGGTTGTTTTGCTTTTTTTTTTTTTTTTTAATTTGTTTGATTGCTGTTTAGTTTTGGGTTTTTTTAAGCAGCAGTGGTGGACTTGTATGAGTGACACAGCTAGAAGACACAAAGGTCCCATTTCAAGGCTCCTTGTTCCCTTTCTGGCCAGCAGACACTACATGTTCATTAAAGCCTATCAATGTCCAAAGCCATAATCTATTGATACAAAATAGCAAAAGACAGTATTGCTCCCATTTTGATCATGACTGCAAACAAATCTAACCCAACACAGCATGTTTGTTTCAAGAGAATACTATATCCTAATTAAATTCTTGAAAAGATATAATTATGTAAAAAGCATCAATGCATTTCATGTTAGTGCGTGTTATTTTATCTTAATCTTAAGTACTGCTATGATTAAAATTTCATTATCAGCTATCAATTGACCCATCCCTGAACATTTTGTAATAATTAAAGAACATCAACCCTCCTCTAATTTTTCCTCTTCTCTTGAGTTTCATGAAGTGTTATGTGCCTATTTATAACTGAAACACCTAATGGGAGTTATTAAAACTTTAACAAACCAAACATTAGCAAAAAACACAAAACAGCAATCAAAAAAGCAACAAGCCAACCTCCTCTACTCCTTTTTATATAGTTTCATTTTAAACTCAATAGCAAAGCTGGGACACATACAGGAAATCAATTAATTTGCTACTGCCTCTTTGCAGGGATTCATTAGCAGGCAAAGGAAAAATAGCAGCAGGTATGGGACATGCAATTGCTTCCTGAGTCTCTAACCAGAGGAATTTGAGCTGACAAAGAAAAATCAGCTTCTAGCTGGGCTTTCCTATGGGGTTTCTATTCTTGCCTAGTTAACTTTAATAATAGCTAACCAATAGGAAAATAAAGCAGCAGGAGAGGGTATTCCTGTGAGTCAGCTCCATCTACACTGAAGTGATAGCCACTGCCTGCCTAAATCCCAGACACCAGAATACTCTGTGACTGGGGAAAAAAAAAAAAAGGAACCAGCAAACTTAAAAAAACAATTCAACCTTCATACCATGTCCAAAAATTTAGTCGTGTCTAAAGCTTCTGCTGCTGAAGCATGGGTATTATCCTGCTATCAAAGTAACTTTCATAAACATGAGTTCTGCTTATTTTAAATTTCATGCTTTAAAGAGAATCTTCAACCCTGCCTCAGGTTGTTAATTTTTTCTTTTTTAAATCTGAAAAGTCCTGCAAAGCTTGCATACAGAGGAATGTGGGTGCACTTCAGCAGATTCAATCAGCTTCCTCAATGACTCCTGGATAGCTGAAGTCTCGTGTGGCTTTTCTTTAAAATCTGACATAAGTATCCATTTTGGAGTATGAGATTGGTGTTCAAAGTTGAGATTTTATTAAGCAGAAAAAGAACAAAAAAAAAAAAGAAAAATCAACTTCCCCTTAGAATTACCATCTTAACACAGAGAAGAGCTGGTCATTTTACTTTTGGATTAGTAGTAGTAGGAAAAAAAACCAAAAAGGCAACTGTTCTCTTAAAAATAAAAATCTGATTGGGTGCATAAAACGGAAAAAAAGTATCAGAATTAAGAACTATTCAAAATTAGTAGAGACTGGTTTAAAAGCATATCCTTCCAAAGCTGCTCAAAAAACTTATATTTATGTTGACACAAATGATATTCAAATTGCTGGTAAAGGAGTGGATTTTGAGATCAAATGAGGATATCTTCTCTGCTCCAGGAAAGAGATAGGTCTTGGTTAGAAAAAACTGAGACAACGTATACCAAATATCCTGCTTTGCTTTCCAGCAAGAAACAGCTGACATTTTTTTTTCTAAGCTCCCCTCTTTCTTTCAGGCACACAAGTACAAACAATGATGGCTTATGTTCTCTCTAAAATTAAACTCCTCATCTGGATTCAGATTAAGATTCTTTTCTTCCTTGCCGATGAACATATATAATATTGTGGGTGGTATGGAACCAAGTGATTGACTATTAGTCAGCCTATAATGATAGGTTATTTTTTTAATATAGTATTTTCTGGCAGCTCCCTATTTCAACTCTGCTTTTCAGTCGCTTCGTTCTTTTCACATAAAATAAGTTTCTTTGATAGTCTATTGTTTGGATGTCCAGGAGGGATAGTTGAGCTAAAGTTGCTGTTCATTTAAATTTATGTTTAGGAAACTTCACAGTATGAATAGAAAGCAGTGCAGCTTCTAAAGAAGGAACCAGTAATTTTCTGTATACCCATCCTAGGGTGCTGGTGGTATTTTGTATGTAGTAATGACTTAATGACACTAGATAGGTTGTATCAGTTAAAAATCTTCCCTGAAACAATCTGCTCATTATTCCTGGTTTGTTTAATCCAGATAAAAACTACTTATTGCACTACCTTTGGCTTCTACAGTTAGTTTCATTACAGTGACTATATCTGCATTTCTGTTTCCAATACATACGGCTAGCATGCTATCAAATCTCTTAATGAGGTTCACTAGACAATATTGGTATCCCATTTTCTGTTGTGTTTTCTGCTGAAATTTCTGGTAAAACTTTCCCTATTGGCAATATTCTTTCAGGATACTCTAAGGTATTTCAGGAAGCTTCAGCCAAAAATCAGTCAGTCGTGTCTAACAATTAAAATGGGTGCCACTATTTTTCTCATTTAGAAAAAAGCAAGTCTGTTGAAGTGTGCAGCTTATAGTCTTTAGCATCTCTGCACATCTGTGCAGAATATAAAAATCTGTCCACTGAAAAAATAGAGAACCCAACACTAACTCTGATATTATCATAGATTGTATCATAATTATATACAAAACAAGAGAGAATTATTACTATTATTTGCACAACGCAGCATCACTTTTTAGAGTTTTCTGTCCCTTTACTGCTCAGCTTAACTTTACTGTTTTTAGCATACTGTGTTTTTTTTTCTAGTAATTACACCTTGCTACAGAAATGTTAGGCTTTTGAGTTGGCTTGATTTGGACTTGAAACTGTGAACAAAAATTAACAGGGTAATCTCAGAATAATTAATTTATTTACAGTAATATACTCAAAGTCCCATTTCTCTCCATAGCAGTATTAATGGGCAGAATGAGTGCACCAACAAGGGTCCCACACAAACATTTTCCTCCTCAACTAGGTACACAGTTTTCTGCCCTTTGATCTCCATTCCTTAAAACAAACAAACAAACAAACAAAGATCCATAATCCTCCACAGTTTTCAGCTTCCATATAGTTTATTAGACTGAAAATCACTCTCTCGTCAATTTATACTACATATATATACAACCAATTTCTGAAACTGGAAGTTCGTAATGTAAAATCTACCTTTTTTGTTTAAATTTTACTGAAGTAATTCAAAACCAAGCTGGCAATTCTTAGTGTTTAGCCGAAAATGTGTGAGTCTTCACTGTATACACAAGAAATCTGCTTTGAAAATAGAATGTCTTAAGATGTCACAGGCTAAGCCTTGAAATTAACCTGTTATTTTGAAAGAGCTTGCCTGCAAATAATTGCCTTTAAAGTCTTTGTTACAGCATTAACGTCAACACAGTTTTGGAAATGTAGAACACAGTGAGTTGGAGCAGAGGAAGACCCAGAAAGACTCATTATAAACCTAGAGATGTTTTTTCAGGGATCATGTGCCCTCACCTTTGTGGGTGGCTTACATGAAAGGTTAACCAAAAAATATGTTTTTCCATCTCAGACAGCAACAGGGAGTAGAATAATGGTTAAAGTGAGCATCAAACGTATTTTTGAAAGGGAGGATGATAACTTCAGGAACCAGATGCAAGAAATTAGTTGGCCAAATTCCTTTTTCTGCCCAAAGAATAAAATGGGAAATAACACCTAAGTACTTAAATAATTCTAATCTCCCTGATAAATGCCATATCTACACAAATACACAATTAAACAGTTAATTGAAGTAAAACAAGTCTCTTTTTTTTCCCTATTGCTTTCATATTTCAATTTAAGGTCTCGGTAACATTTTCAGGTGTTTTGTTATAGCAGAAGGATTACACCTTTGATCTGAAGTCATCATTGAAAATTCATCACTGAGAACCAAGGCCAGGAACACTTTTGAATGCCAGGGAACAGGACAGAGCCTGGATTTTAGAGACCCTCTAGCAATATGCATATACCTGTAATATCTGCAAGTTAGATTTCAGCTCCATGCTTTTCCTATGATAAGGTCAATTATAGCAACTAAGTAAATGACCTAGTATGTTTGTTTTTGGGAGCATTTGACAAGAGAAATAGACAATTAAGTCCACATAGCAATGCACACTTGTACAAATCTACCTCAAGTATTTAAAAAAATAAGTCTGTACAAAGAAGCCTTGCCAAGGCACCTAGCTGGAGATGAACAGCTGTGCTTTTGTTGCCACAGACAGACATGAGTGAACTCCTAGCAGCAGATTACTCATGTTACCCATCAGTCAGTCACTTCCCATGCGTTTGAACAAAGGCACCTGGTCTTGTTGTTGTCACAGCATTGTTCCACTCTGTCAAACTAAGCTTTCCTGACTGCTTTCAGATCCAAGAGCTATGCAGCAGAGCAATATGGAACTGCAATGATCAGGATATTCTTTGCAAAAATTACTTTCTTGATGCAAACAGATCTGTACTTCAAGCCACATGCAGTATCCATCTTCCTCTTCCCAGAGGACTTAACTTTTAATTTTATTTTCCCACTGCAGCACATCACCTAAATGCACAAGTAAATTATTAAACCGAATCCCACATCCTCTCCATAAAAGACACAGAATCACAAAGAACTTCAATATCACCTTTTAATCCTTGTTTCCCCTCTAAACGTATGTTTTGACTCAATTTTTAATTACAAATGACTTGTTTTCCACCAGATCCCTGCTTAAATCAGAAACTCAGAAAGGACTATAAATACTTCCCGGCTGACTAATCAATATTTTATTTCCTATTCACCAGTCGTTTTGTGACCTCAAATTTTATTTACTACCTGCTGTTCAGGTTCTGCCATAAAGCTAGAAATATTAATTCCCTTAATAGAGTTTTCTATAGCCCTTATTATTCTGGCATCCAAGTACTGCACAGAAACAGAAAAAAGTGTTATGGTTAGAAAATCTCATGAGATGAAAAAATATCTGTCCCATTTTACAGACTTGGAACTGAGGAAAAGAAGAAGATGTATGGGCCTTCAGAGTAACCAAGTTCAGGCAAGTGTGCATATCTTCATTGACCACTGCACCTTGCCTCTCTATACAGACACTGTCGGGGTTTGACCCTGACTAAACGCTGACACTCTGGCTCTCTCCTGTTGCAGACGACCAGGAGAAGGGAAAAAAAAAAAAAACCTGTAAAAACATACACCAGTCTCATGAGTTAAGTGAGAAAGGACACCGGTAAGAGGACACACGGAAGAAAGGGCAGACAGGCTCTAAACTTAAAGTTGCAAAGTGATCTAATTACCTAACAGAGTTGGAGGATAAATGCAAGGAAAAAATAAACTTTTCATACACTATTTTGTTCACTCAGCCCCCTCCCTCTCACAAACCCATTTTTTATTAAATAAACTTTCTCTTTTTTAACCAACAAGCTCAGGTAGAGGGGCAGGGTGTGGGGTATTTTCTCAGTCCACAGAGCAGGTCCATTAATCTATTCATCACCACAATTCTTCTACTACAAATACTCTTTATCTCTATTTATCTCTCTCTCTCCAGGCAGTTTCTCTGCTCTTACCCTTACCCTCTTAAGAAGCAGGCTCTCTGCTTACTCCACTTCCCTCTTTCCAAACCAACAGCACAGGCAGGGG
>VZRM01007925.1:134249-183196 GCA_013397955.1 Grantiella picta | reverse complement strand
CCATCAGAAATTGGCTCTGCTGGACTTGATGTAAAATCTTCCAGAACTTTCACTCAGGACACACAGGAGCCATCTTTGTGCCACTCCCCACCCCTCAGACACTTCTCCAGGCCTATCACAACAGCTTCTGAGGGGTCCAAATTTCTCCTAGATGTTAAAAATACTTTACTGATGATTTGGGCCAATCAAAACCACCACAGACACTTTGAACAGTGTTATCTCCAGCCCTTGCAATAATGCTACCATTACACGAAGACAAGCTTCATTATACCAAGAGACTTTCTTTGCAGCAAAATAACTGCACCTGATTATGTCTAATTCCTATGGTTATTTTCTCTGTAAGGTCTTGAGTGATTAAAGAAATTCTGACTTTACGGCATAACCACTCACTGCTTTATGATTCCCACCTTAAACTGTACCAGTCACCTACCTCTAAAGACCCTGTACGGTCTGTAACAGATCTGTCCTGATGGCAAGTTTTTCCTGAATGTTCTAGCAAACTCACTTTTCAAAATTCAAGGAGTACCTTGAGGAAGAAAAAGGAACCAACTTTATTAGTTTGAGGTTTCACCCTTGTCTCTCAGCCCCTTGAAGAAAATGGCCATAAAAGATGGAAGCTAAATATAGCATAACAAGAGTTCAGAAGCAGCTAAGCTTTACCTCTGAATGACAGGCAGAATCAGCACATCATTTATTATGCTCACTAGAGGATTCCTTTTATTCCCAAAAAGGTATAGCCAAAGGCAGTTTTATAGTAAGACATTATTCCTCCGTGCTTTCTCATAAACAAAGCATGCTTGAGAAGAAGTGACTTGCGCTTCTTCTCATGAAGTGAGATACAACCTGTGGCTGCCTCAGTGAATAGACAGAAGTCAGAGATGGCACATGCTAGATTCTTTCTCCAGCTTGCTTCATTTTACAGCTGTTTTTAGTTCTTCAGTTGCAGTATGTAGATAACTTACACTGAATTCATGGACTTCGCTGTCTGTAAACAAGGTATCTCACTTTAATTTTTTGTACACAATCAAGAGCTGTCAGACTCAAACACCTTATTCAGGACAGGATAAGAACTTGAACATCTAGAAATACATATTCACTGAATACACAGCCTTTATATTTAGGCTTCATGCTCTGAAGACTGAAAAGACAACTCTGTCAGTTTGCTTTCAAAGTATAAGCAATCAGGCCATAGGCAAGTCTAAAATATCAGCATCTATATCAGCTAGGCAAAAAGCCTAGCTAAAAATTGCTGGTGTATTCAGCATTATAAAACAAAGCAGCCCTCTTCAGTCCAGCCAATTTCAGAAAAAAAAAGTATAGTCCCAGGTTAAATTTTCGCAAAGCTTTAGAAGGAGATGCCCATTTTAAAAAACAGCTGTTCTTGAACATTAACCTAGTCACAAGCAATTCATTTTCCCCATCTTTTAGGTTAAAACCCATTTCCTTCTTTTCATCAAGTCAGTCCTCTCTGAATCCTTGAAATATAGGGTAGAAATGCCAATAACAGTAGATAAATCCTCTAGCCACCACAGCAACAGTAAATATAATGATATCCAGGAGCCTGAACCGAGCAAAGGCCTGTTCAAAACAGGAGAACAGCACAGGTGTTCCAGCAGCAGAGCTAATGAGCAGCACATGTTTTCAGTTAAAACCCTTAATTTAAAGCCTCTTCTAAGCCAGGAAAAATCTCGGGAATGGAGATAACAGGTAATCAATGACCCTGTCAGCTAAGAAATCAAGACTGGAACTCAGTTTTATTGCCAGTGTAAGGCTGGGCCAGTACTTACTCAGTTTTTTTTTATTTATTCCATGGAGAAAAAGTGATGCTTTTATAATCACATAATCTAGAAAGAATTTCAAAGAGAAACAACAGATTGAAGAAAGGCTTTGAACTGTTGTTCACAGTCATAGTGTTTTACCTTATACTATATCCCATTTGCTTATTTTACCTAGAGGCTAAGAACAGGATTAGCGCAGTAGAGACTGAATAAAATTTGCCTTGTATGTGCCAATTAATTCTACTGTCTTGGGTTTAACCTGTGCCATTAAATTCCCTGCCAAAATGATTACAAGTTTACTCATCTGATCAGACGAGTTTTGGTCTCGTTCCACTGGTGCACAGACAACTCAAAGTCCAGCAGTTTTCTGGACTCTCACACTGCAGCTTCTGATAATGAAGGGAAAGCATGTGGGCAACTCAATGTGGTAGGGAACTTAAAACAGCAATTTATGGGCAGTTGCTTCCAGACTCTTCTACTTCATCCTTTAAGAGATGGAAAAAAAAGGATGGAGCACAGACTAATGAAGAAATGGGAAAACATGGAGACAAGACAGAAAAAAAGGGACAAATAAAATCTGAGAGCCCTCCAAAGCAGGAGGAAGCAGATTTAAAACCTTTTCTTAAAGCCGCCAGCATTGCATCTTCAAAGGAACAAGAGATTTTGGAAGACAACATTTTCATGATGGAACTCCTAGCCTCCCTCACTATTGCCAAGTGGAAAGAACTGCAAAAGTGGAATTGCATCATTGCAGAGTCAAAACCTACACCCACTTTGAAGACGGGCCTCAGGGAAAGCTCTACTGAGCCCTTGGCTGGGCTCACCCAGTTTGGCAGCACAGACCGACTCTGGCTCTGCAGGCATTTCTTGCCTCCTGCTGCCCAGCACTTGGGATGGCGTTCTAATTTATGGAAGGGTGGCTAATTTCCAAGGAACACAGGGACAAATTTAGCATCCAGTGTCAAAGAGGATCACAAATTACAGGAATTAACATCCGCGTCATTATGAGCTATGTGCCCAAATATCAAATATCACAGTAGAAGAGGTCAAATTGCTGCTTGAATGAGTTTCTGGAATTTGGATTCTGCTCGAATGGAGGCTACAAATGCAGTATACAAGAAAGGCATTATCTCTCCAGCCTCTGGTTGCTCAACACTGAGGAGATGTCATTACATGTCATGATGCCTCTCTGACCATGTAAACTTTATTAGGAAATAAGTAGAGCTGTTGGCAGGTGTGCACTTTATTTCATCAGATTTCCCATTCTTCCTTGCTGAAAGCGAGCGTTTAAAGCATACAAAAATTAGTTGCATTTCTGGGTCAGAGAAATGTGGGTGACAAACTGATGAGAAGTTTATGCCTCATAAATATCCACATGTTTTTGAAAAATCTAGTAGAATTTAAAGCTCCTACATAAGCAAAGGCTGCATTTTCATCAATATTCTGATGATAAATATGTAGTTGTTCCTTTATTACTGTCTGAATTCTTTTTCTCTTTTGCTAATAATTTCATTAGAAATAGACTTGGGAGAATCCCCTAGGGTTGTTTGTTCTGGTCCATAGAAATAAATTGCTTTTGTACAACGGGGTAGAGATTACTGTGTTTGCAAGTGTGGGAAATTATTTCTCTAGCTTTAATTTTTACATAAACATGTTTTTAGAAAGATGGATTGCTTTTTATGGGATAACTTCAAAATATATTAAATACCATAAATCTTTGTCTGTAGAGATCATATTCAGGAGAGATAGATTCTAAATGAGTAGATTTTATTAATGCAGAGAAGTTGAAAACAGTCAGGAAAAAAGGTCTTTTTGAAGTGGCTGCAAATGANCACACACACACATCCAATCCTTATTCAATCCCACTTACTAGAAATTGAAAGGTTTGCTTTACCCAAAATAAGACATTTTTCAGATATTAAACTTTCTTGCAGAGTATTAGATTTTTGGTTTATCTCATCTGGACGTTTGCCAGAATACTTGGTGCACCTGGTTCTCTAGCTAGATAAATAGATAAGGACCAATTACTTTAGCCTGAAGATCAATGCTTTTAAAAAGCCATCAGGTAAACAATGAAACTCTGTAGACATTTGTTTTTGTTGTCTATCAACGTAAGGGTGACTAGTGCATAAATCCTACATACAAGCAAATAATAACTATTATGGCTATGCACTCTAATAAACAAAGACACTGACAACTATAAGGCTTAGTAATTCCAGTCCCGTACACTTTTATTTGATTCTCCCAGTGCTCACCTAACTCGGACCATTTTCTTCACCCCAGTTGTAGGAGGGAATTATAAAATGTAGCAGCATGCAATTCTGGCTGTTTCAGCACCAGCCTCACAATGAAGCTCAAAAGTTACATGTGTATGAGACGAAAAGTCTTCCCTTGATTTTCTGGCATAGTAGCGTTAGGTGTATACACATAAAATTCTTTGATCATAAAAAATAAGCTATTGGCTCCTTGGTTAAAGATAAGTCATAAGTCCTGCAAAGATTTATCTCAGCACAATCTACCTGCATTTCTGTGAGACTAGGTGCAGAGGCCAACATAAGCTTCTATAGAGTAAAAGATTGCAATGACTTTTCCTGATTAAAATAAAATTAAATATCTTTGCTGGCAACTACAAATAAGGAATGTAAAATTTTCTCTCACTTCTAATATCTTCTCCAGTGTCTTCAAAACACTTCCTTCTTAAAATGCTTATTTGTTCTATTAGGTTATCCCATTTTTTATGTTGGGGTTTTATTATTATTTATTATCTTGTGTGTTTTAAATGGCTACTTTTTAATGCATTAATTGCATTTAAAACAATATTATCAGTTAGTTGTGACAGGATGAACCACTCTATTTGTCATAGTTAATTATTTTCTGGTATGCTCTGCAAATATGTCCATTTCAGAATATATTTTACTTTCCCCTCAGGGTACTGCTAATATTATCTCAGATTTAAGGTGTGATTTCAACATCAACTTTGTATATGAAACAAATAAGATTTTTTGCTCTTACTACTAAAATTCCACAGGCCTCATTTTAACCTGTCAGTGCAGCATATTGAGAATTTGTCTGCATTTGTTCTGCCATGAACTGGAGTTAGCTGCAATATCATATAAAGGCACTACTGCCTAAACTTTTTCAGCTTTACTCTCTGGATATCAGACAAGGTTAAGATTTAAGAAACTTAAACAGTAGTCTGTTTTGTGAATGGAGGCAATTAAGGCTGTGGTGGAGCTGTCAAACTTTAGCTGTAAACTAATGAATAGAAAATAACCTTTGGTACAAAAAGTTTAATAACAGCACACTGGCACCACCAGTAAGAAACTCCACTTGCTGAAGGGCCTGGAAGGCTGATCCTTTCTGCTTAAGACAGATGCTGTAGACCTTTGGACCCAAAAGCAGTCAGCAGTCAGATTGCATCTGGGACTGAGAAGCCACACTCATGATCACCAGGGAAAGAGACAGAGGTAGAGATCAGGGAGATAGGATGCAAGACCATCTCTTGCAGGGCAAAATAGTTTTGAAATGAGGTTAAGCCTACATCTGAAATTTCAGTATTTGTGGCTTCTCAGATGGTTTTACATAAACAGCATATTTTCATGAAAATTCATAAAAACTCAAGAGTGAGTTAATCATAGCAAAATATGAATCCTTCACTTACAAACACTCCTGCCTTAAAAGGAAAGGGAGTGGAGACAAAAATTTTAATTTCACATTGATATGAAAAATAATAATTAAGTATCTGTTATGTTCTTCAAATAAATTACATGAAGATATGGCTAATGGATACTGAAGTTATTCATATATATTAAAGGGTGATGCTTTGGGACCAGAATTTCAGAATGTGATGATTTTTCACTCTCTACTTTCTGAAGATCAGAGATTGATTTTGTTTTCCCAGTCCCAGTGATGCAGAAGACTCCAGCTGTGTGGAAACAATTCCACCTGCTGACTTGCACACTTGAATTTACCCCTCAAGGAAGCCATGGAAAACAAGAGAAGGAGGGGAATTCTGGTGTTTTCCTCTGCTTTACCCTAAGTCTGTGATATGGCCATGAAAGATACTTGAGCCTGGTCATTTGGAAAGGCTCTCTGCATACTCAATTTAGACAGAGCTTTTAAGCTAGCAGTTTCTACTTGATTTTGTTAGCTCAGGGCTTTGGGAAGGAAGGAAGCAACATGAACATTTGCAAGTTCTAAAAACCCTACAGAAGTGAACAGGCCAGCAGCAAAACAGAAGTGTGGAGGTGTGCTAGAGATGTACAGAAACACAGAGTATTTTTCCTAAATCTTATGAAGTGCTGACATGGGTTTCTGCAACACACATGGACTGATTTCACAGTTTATTTATAATGTTAGTGTAGGCCTGATTTATACAACATTTTAAATAAGCTTCACCATATCTCAAAGATAAACTTACCAGTTTTGACTTCAGGTTAGAGTTCCTGGTAGTTACAAATGTTAGAAGCTTTCTTAGTGGCAAGAAATAGCATTTGAACTCAGAAAAGAGAATACTGGAAATGTTTTTTCACATCCTTCCACAAAAAGCCACCTAAGCCACTGCTGTTCTGCTACATAAAGGGTAAATTAATATTAGAGATGACACCAACTTACATACTTACTGTCCAGCAAATCAGATGTGATTGTTCCAGCCCTTGTTCCAAAGTTGTAGGTAACATTCACACAGAGGTTTGGAAATCTTTAGAAAGAAATGCCACATGAAGAGCAACATTATTAATACAATTATGCTTTTTTTGAGACATTTGAATTCTTTTTGTTTATTCCATTGTTTATTAAAAACCTCTGTTTCATGTATATCTAGCTTTGAGAAGATACCAAACAATGTGTTTATGTTAGTTATTTTCAATGACAAAAATACAGATACTTCCTTTTCCAGAAAATAATTAGGTGCCTTAAATAGCAGTATGACTAACATCTATTCAGAAAAGCCAATAAGAGCACAAAACTTCTGAATAATTTTTCTCTTAAATACAACCAGAATTAAGCTTTTGTATTACAGACAAAAGTATCTTTATTGCCTGACCATCTAAGTGGCAAGCTTTCTACATTACAGCATAATTATGATTCTGGGACACAAGTGATATGCAATATTGCCAACTTTCGGCTACTCACAATGTTAATGCTGAAAAATAAAGACATTTTTCATAGTAAAGGTAATTTAAAAACCTTACATCCAGCTAATAATTTCCAAAAGGTTATTCAATAAGTATACAAAAAATGCATAGCATTGGCTATGCCAAGAAAAGAAATTGCTGAACTGAAAAAAACCAAAAAAACCCAAAACCCAAACCAAGCAAGAATGACAAACAGTAGGTACTTACATTCAAACTCATATCAATGTATGTCAATGCAGATAGACCACTTGAATGTGAGTTAATTTACATGTTTTATAGAATGAGAAATGGAAGTTTCACTGAGATGAGAATGTTTTACTTCCAATATTTCCAATATTTTCCAATGTTTCTCCTAAATTATCTTAGTGTGAGTTTGGATGCTTTGTTCCTAAGCGTGTTCATGTGGAAATCAGGGTAAAAAACTCTATGTATAAAATCACAGTGTTTTTAAAATGTATTTACCAACATCATTAACAATACAAATGAAATTTCTCTGCACCTACATATAGGTAGCAGCTGCAATTTTTCACCTTTTTAAGTGCTGAAACTAAATGAATAAGCCCACTCAATTTCACATATAGCTGAAAAACTTCAAGTTGACCCCAGTTCAACCAAGCAGTTTAGTACATGCTAAAATCAATATTCAGGAAAGCATTTAAATACGCTTTAATCACCAAAGACATATATAAATGTGAACATAACTTCTAAGCATGTGTCTGAACACTGCCCTTGCAAAGATATTTAGATACCAAAATATTAATACAATCACCTCCTCAGATTTTCAGAAATGGCTACCTTGGAAAATTAATTCCTAATTAAATTCTGGAAGTAATTTGCACCTGAGTCATAACTAAATTAATTACTAGACATCTTGCACTTTACAAAGTTATGACAAAGGATCAAAATATAAACCCTTGACACTCATTTTTGGTCCCAATGAAAGTAAAATAGATAATTATTATTTTCCTTGTAAAAATCTGAACATTTGGTGTAAAGAACAGTATGCTGTGTACAACAGATATACAGCTGTACTGCCATGAATCCCAGATCTTGAGGAAGATTATTATTTGTCTGTAGTTGATGGGATTTTTTATAAAGTTTTTGTAAAAGGTAGTGGTGGAGCTCAGATTTTTGATTCCACAAATGCAACAAGTTGAAAGTCCTTCCCAGGTGATAATTTAAGAAAATAGCGGGGTTAATGAATTAGGAAGTGGCAACTCTGTTAGGTTTAATTACCCTCCGTTAGTTCCTCTCATATTTTAGGAAGGTTTTCCTTTATTGTTACACCTGTAATTAAACACAAAGTGTTCCTTAGATCTTGCCATGCCCAAAAAGATTCAGTCTTCAAAATTCTCGGGTGAAAAAAAAGCAGCAAAATTTACAACGTGTGGACATAGTAGGAATCTAGAAGTAATTTTAAAGAATATGGCTTGTCAAAATGCCTTCTAAGGAGCAAACTGTTCTAAAACTTTTAGAAAGTAATAACTGTTATAGGGAAATCTGTTGAAAAAAAATACTAACACTTTCATAAATGAAAAAATAGGAGGGTGAAGGGAAATAAGAAAATTCAATACACAACTAAAAATTAGTCACTGCAAAGTGTATTCCTATAGCATTTGTTACAGGAAGATGATTAATCCATACAGAGAATAAATTTTATAGTAATTGAATTTCCCATCTCCTTCCATCATATCTGTGTCTTCTTAATTGTCTTACTTTTCTGAATACTGAGATAGATCAGTTAGTAGGAAGGTTAAAGTTTACCCCAACCACACAAATACAATAAATACATTTTAATAGTTCCTTGAGTAAAAATATGTAAAAAAAAATTGGAGAAAATACCTTAAAAGGCTGGAAATATTCAAAAGTGAAACAGAGTAAAATGGTTCAAGAGAAAATTGTAACAAAATTTCAAATACTAGACAATCTATAGGAACGCAGAAACCTAAAGGAAGATGATAAAAAACTGTCCATTAGGAGTAGCAGGAATAGTTAGAAAAGACCAGTGGTAACCAAGAAACGTTTTCTGGGACATAAATTGAGAAATATAGGAGTTAAAGAAGATAAAAAGAAAAAAAACCAAAAAACCATAAAAAACCCACCAAAAAAACCCACAAAAAAACCCCAAACCCTAAACACCTTAAACAAAGCTCACAGAATAAAAAAAGGAGAACAGAGAGAAAAATACAGAAAATTTAATAGAGTGAATAACAGTCCAATAGCAAAAAGAAAGTAAATCTCAAATAAACCTGAGAACAATTTGTCATTCTGCTTCCCATTTTGTGCAAAACAGTTTAGTTTAAACTTGTATCCCCTCTCAAAAGCCCAGCTAACAATCTGTTTCATGCAAGTAAAACAAATCTTCATTATTACATATAAAAATACTAGAATACACCTGCCAGGTGTTGTGTGAATGCTTTTTGGAAATAGCTTCTGGGGAATGCATATCAGCAAAGAAGTAGCTAATTTTTTTTGGCATTTCAGTTTTTCAAAAACCACTTAATAATATAATCAGATTCCAACAGAGTCTCAGAAGTCCATTATGCTAACCAGAACACAAGCTGAAGAAGGCACACCAACAAAATCAGAATTCATTTTTTGTACATCTTGTTGTTGCTCCTCTGTTTACACTGCTTTTGAAGAATCAAAAATAATGCTTTCATTATGGCTTCGGAGCGTTTACTTAATAGCATGATATGTCTGTCACAGAAATTGTGCATGAAAATTACAGAAGTGAGGTTTGAAAAGATGGTATTTTATTCCCATTATGCCCAGCAAGGACCACTGGATTGGAACATCAGGAAACATCAGGAGGTTATTTTAGCTTGTATTGCGCAGGCCATGGATTACCAGGGTAACGCACAATACTTGAAATGAATCCATCAAACTTAAGGGAATTTAAGAGAAATTAGACACCTGTCAGAGGTTCTTTAAAAAATCTCAGTCGGAGAATCAAACAATATTTAACTGTTATAAATAAAGTGAAACACCCCTATAAGTGACCATAATAACAATTGTGTAAAATGATAATAATATTATTTTTAATTTTTTTTGTTGCGTTTCAATATCACTTGCATTTTTTTGTTTTCAATTCTAATACCTGTTGGTTTTTTTTTATCCTTTTAATTTCCTTTATGCCTGTAGCCTCTCAAGCCCAAAGAATCACAGATAAAATCTACTGACTTTGGCCAAGACACTTTTACAGATGGCCACATTCCACTAGGCACTGAATATTCATGTAATAAATGTCTAATTTCTATATTAAGTAGCTTAACATTCAACATCTACTGAAACACTACTTGCACTCAAATGTTCAGAAATCAACTTGGACTACATGCTTAGAACAGTAAAGTTATCAAACATATTGCATCTTTCTTTTAAAGTGATAAATGCTCTTGCCTGGCACTTTCTGTCCTACACCTAGGAAGGTATATTTCCATTTGCTATCAATTCCTATGCAGTTTTCTCTGATACAGTGCTTTAAATGTTTGGTCACCTACTATGGTTTTTTTTAATATTATATCTGTTTTATGGTTCTAAACTCAGAGCTTATATGGAATGTTTCTGTTTGGATTAGTACATTTTTCAGAATCTGCATGACTGGAATTACCAGGGATGACAAAATCTGTCTGTAGATCTTAATTCTCCAAAAACATCTTTATGGTGTAAAAAAAAATTGAGGATTCATTGCAGCTATTCCGGAAACTAGAACCTGCCTGCACAGAACAGCTTACATTATCAGGGTCTCACATTTAGCCAGGGTCTACAACATTTCCTAAAAATGTTCTTCTTTTGAAGTTTTTTCTTCTTTTAAGACTACCTTGTACCACTTGTAGAAACATTCATTGAGAATGAGCCAAATTAAGTAACATTAGCCCCAAAAATCAGACTAAAATGAGAATCTGAAGAGTGCCTTTTAAAAAAATTTGTTTTATAGTATTCATCTAGATTTCTATAGTAGTGAAATAATAGTGCCTACTAGAAAGCACAAATTAGAAGTCACAGAAGTTATTAGTAGGCAGTAAATTAGCACATCAACATTAAAGTTGATATATTCTGTGAGGATGTTTCCATTTTGACAGTTTCCTAGGTCTCAAAATGGAAATATCCCTGCAGAATAAATCAGATTGTTCCCTTGCAGTGGCAATGGAGCTGTATAGATGAAAACAGGTTATCATTCAGCTAGTTAGCTAAAGTGCTTTGTAGCGCTGTGGACATAACAGAGAACTCACTAGGAGTTATTTAATTTGCTAGTCCACACTACACATTCTCCTAATCTTGCAGCTGGCAGGATTTGAACTTGTCTAGGTTCATGTCCCATCAGTTGTCTTTTAACATCTGTCTAGGCATACCTTACCTGGAGAAATTGATTTTTTTTCTTCTGTAATGAATTCAACATCTTTTGAACAAAACATGTATACTAAATAAATGAATAATAGGTGGTTTTGGTTTTGTGATTCTACTCCCATTTCCTACAAATGTAATTTTTTAAAAAAGAAATGTTTTCCAACATAACTTTGAAACTTAAAGCATAGCTGTATAGCAAAAAGGATGAACTAATCTTTTAACAACAGAAGAGTAACATTAGCAGACAGAAAAGAAAGCCCTTTAGTTGTTTAGACTCTTAGTCATCAGCATTTCATTAATCCAAGCACCAAGCATCACAGTGATTTTGTCATTAAAAATTCCCCAGTTTGGGTTAGCAAACAAAAGTATTAGCTTGGGCTTTGTGTTCATGTTCAGCATTGTCATCATCCTTAAAGGGGATCTGAATACCTATGAATTCTGTGGACTCCTTAATGGCATCTCTTGGCAGTGCTGTAGCTGACCCCTCACTAGGCACAGACAAGTTGCTTACAGGATATATTTCCACAATGTCCTGCCTGAGATGCTTTCAGAAGGAGATGCCATTAAAGGATTTTTGTGTTTGTATATTGTTTTCAAGGAGGAGGAAAATTATTTGATTGAAAGTAATAGTACTAGTGACTACTATGGTTTTAAACTTTAACCTCAGGAAGATTTTGCAATAAATGATGTATGATGCTGAGGTGTGGTGGATTAAAGAGGTGGCAATGAAGCAACATCATCTCAGTAAATGACACAAGCCTTTTATCTAATAGAAAAATATTTCTATGCAAGACTAAAAGAGACTGGGATTTTGGAGAAAATTTCCTTGTGTCCAAGAGACACAATCAAACAATTTTTTGCCACAAAATGACATCCTCAAAAGGCCCTCAGCAATTAAAGCAAATAAAAGGCTAAGGCACTTGCAGTTGACTTGCTATCTGCACAGTCCATGAAAAATAATGCAAAACCTGAAGGTACATTCATGGGTTAACTGTTCAGTGTGTATAAAGAATTTGGACCCTTTGCCGAACAGCCTCAAAAACACTTGAACACAGAAGAAAGAAGACAGATTAGAAGGAATTTCTCTTAGATCTAGGTGCCTAAATCACGATTGCACACACAAAATTTTTTCAATTTAGGATTTTAAGGAATGGGACATAGCTTGAGCTAGATTTTTTATTTGTTCCAAAATATGGCTGCTCAAATAACCATTCTGTCAATGTTCATGGCACCTACATTTTATATAATAGTTCAGAGGTTTTGAGCACCCTCAGGAAGCTGGAAGGATGAGATCCAGCCTCTTTTCAGCCTGAGAAGGTTCAAAGCCGTATTTCCTATTTTCAAGTTTAGCTTCTATTAAGGAAGTGAGAAACACAGAACTATGTTCCTGATGACTTCTAACTTTTGGTTGTTTGATGTGAAATTTATAAACTATGATGAGAACAGGACTCTTGATTTGTCCCACTTTTTATCATGATGCACCTTTTAAAAATAAAGCCACTGTGATTTTTTGGGGGGCATATGTAAATTTTAAAGGAAGTTTCGTATCTTTGTTCATTGTGTTGTGCAGCCTTAGTGGCTTCGCCTAGAAAATATAAACAGACAAGGCTCAAAAACTTTGAGCTGTATCTGTCTAACCCATATCTGTATAGTCCTTTCCTCTATAAAAAATCAGTGGAGAAGAAAACAATCTAAAGGCTACGAATGACCAAGTTTATTAGTTTATATAAGTGCAACAACAGATAAGAAATCTCTGTTGCGAGATAAAGGGATTGAAAATGAGAAACAAAAATGCAAGCCAGATATTAATGGAAAAATCTTCATTAAAATATTTAGAGCATGAAGAATCAGGGTTTCTTCTAAAAAATAAATTTTAAAAAAAAGAAGTATGCATTTAATTTCAAAGTCATACTCTTAAATACAAAGAAACTTTTCAGGGAATTTCATTTTATAGCTACCTGCCTAAAAAGAAGAAAGATTATGTTTTAAACCCTATATCAAGATATTTGCAAAAAACCTATCTATAAAGAAAATAGGGTGAAAGATGATATCTTTTACTTCTTATCAAGGAAAGCTTTGTTAAAAGAGATTTCCTAACTTTCATGTTTCTTTTAGTTATTTATTTAGATTTAAGAAAATTCATTTGAAGTACATTTCCAGTTATGAAAAGTAATTCTCTACCAATCCCATGAATTATTTTGAGTGTTTGCACACTCTATTTACTTATTAACTTTTTGTTAGAGGACACAATGATAATCACAGTGCCAGGAAGACAGATGGATATGGTAATTCATGAGGAAATAGAATATATTTCAGGATTTAATTTTCTGTCTGAAATTCTATGGAAAAACCTTATTAAAAACTTCCTAATTTGGTGTAAAAGAAGCGTGAGAATAAAGTTTTTAGTACTAAAGTCTTACTTGGGTATTATTTTAAAATAAAACCCAGAAAGATGGATTTATATTCACCAAAAATACACATAATTCTGTATTTAAACTTCAGTCATATAATTCTGCAATCAATAAACTGCAGCAGAATTAATCATGAGCTGAAAATGATGCAGGGGATTAAGCACCTCAGTGAATCTGTCTATAAGAAGAAGACATTTCTGTTTTTTAGAATTATACCCTACTTTTAAGCTTCATATCACCTTCTCTATGGTTTATTTTTGAGTAACTGTTCAGCTAAAACTTTTTTTTTTCAGAAATGAACCAAATATTTTTATTAATTCATTATTTTAATGACTATTTCTAGTTAACATTCAGCTCTAACTTTTTTTTTTTAATTTTCACACATTTTAATTTGAAATGCCATTGAAATGTTGAACCATGCTTATGTGTGCAAAAATTCTTACTGGTCTTGCTACTTGTGTTGATTTATACTAATTTTCGGGGGGTTTTGTTCATTCCGAAAGTGCATATCTAAAATGTAGTTTGATTATGTGGCTAAAAAAGACATGAGCCAAAAAGAAATTAACACCTGAGCAAATTCCTCCAGATCATGGCAGTGAATCAGTAAATCTAATGAGGCTTCAAAGTAAATTAGTAAACATTTTCATTGTACGAGACACCCCTATAAGTATCGAGGCATCAAATCATTAGAACCACATAAAAATTGAGTTCAAATCTTATTAACTTCTTGGCAGATGCCACATCTAATGTCTCTACTCCTGCCAAAACACGCACAGAAAACAAGTTGGGTTTGGAGCATGAAAAGCATAAAATATTACATTTAATCCATTATTATTGCAGTTAATGGAAAAATTAAATGAATCAAGATGCACAGTAATGACACTAAAAAGGTTTCTTTAAATGGTAGTGGTGATATCCATTTGGCAGAAGAAAAGTACAGATTATGGGGAAAATAAAGCTAAGATATCTTCCAAGAAAACTGACATTAAAATGTTTACCTTCCATACTCTTAAAAAGAAAAAAAGAAATCAGAAAATATCTAGAAAAATCAGCAGCAAATAGCAATTTTTTAAAATCAAATATGATTAGAAATAAATTGCTTTATTCCATGATGCAAGTTTTACAAGTATTACATTTCCTAGGTTAGCACTTGGTGAACATAGTTTTTATCTTACACTAGCTAACATTCTCAGTTTGTTCTAGTGTACTACCACTAATGTCTGTAAAGTTTTTTCCTCTTGGAAAATTAGATACAGAAAGGCCAAAGCAGCAGTGTCCTACAGTCAGTTGCAGAAGAAACCCAGAAGTAAAACTAATCTCAAATGTGGTCTAGATTTATCTGAAAATATGCCTAATGAACTGATTTTCAGTTTAGGAAATTATATGTGTGTGCATGTGTGCTTGTGTGTGTGTGTGTGTGTGTATGTGTGTGTAAGAAAAACATGGAAAATTCATAGATCTTTATTTGGATTTAGGGTTTTTATTTATCTATTTATTTATTTACATTAGATCAGGAACTTAAAATAGTAAGAAAATCTCATGGTTGTGTATTTAACTAGGTAAAAATTTGGTGCTGTTTTCTGGACAGAAAGTGCTGAGTTTCACAAAGCTCTAAGCAGTAGTGTAATTTTCTTCTACTGCAAAGATGCTGGAGTTCTATGGAAAATTGTGTACGTTGTAAAAATAAAACTGCAGAAGTTAATCCCTGCCCCATATGAAAAATGCTCTGTGGTACCACCTACAGTGAAAAAAGAAAATGTTCAAAGAGAAAAACGAATTTCTCCTGTGTCACCAAAACATGACATCACATATTACAGACCAAATACTTCAAGAGAGTCCAATTCAAAAGTTTCAGAGATCCCTCTGCTGATTGCACTGGGTTTTGGATTGGACCCCTAGTATGGCTCATCCTGGTGTGGATGCTCCACTATGGTCTATACATCACACTGTCAGATTTACTCATGCACTTTCAAGTTCCTCAGTGGCAGTGCAGGTGAAAGCACTTCAGAGCAGAAATAGGAAGCAATCTTGTACTTGATTGAATACATTATGTGGGTGACAGGCCCAAGCCACAGTGATTTTGCTTGTGACTTTATATTTCCTTTTCACCAGTTTTCCATTGATATTTACACTGGAGGGGTTTTTTTCAACATATATATATATAAATAAAAACTGTATATATTTATATAATGAAATAATGTTACATATTGCATGCTACATATTTTATACTATATATAAATGTAACTGAACTGTTGACATTTTAATGAATTAGTTTTTTTTTATTACACACTTATTCTGTTTTAGTTATGGTTTTTATGAACTGCTACAGTGCCTTAAGCTTCGCAGTACAGGGGGTCTTTTTATATAAGATCAGCATAATAACTTTTACTTAACTGATGTAACTACTAGTTGAATTAATTTTGGTTTGCAGGGGAAAAATGGAAGGTGCTAGATTAATAACTTTGGAATAATATTGTAAAACCATAACATCCTCATTAACAACCTGATAAAGAACAGATTAGATAACTGGACAATGAAGTGGAACAAAATCTAGCTCAACTGACAAACTTAAATGGTTGTGAGCAGTGGCACAAAGTCCAGCTAGAGTCTGGTCACTAGTGGTGTGTTTCAGGGGTTTTTATTGGGGCAAATACTACTTAAATCTTCATTAGCAACCAGGATGTTGGGATAATGGGTACTCGGAAAATCTGTAGAGAACACAAAACTGGGAGGAGTGGTTGATAATGCCACATGCTTATTCTGCTATTTAGAAGGACATGGACAGGCTGAAGAAATGAGCAGACAGGAGCCTTGTCAAGTTCAACAAAGGGAGAAGCAAAGTCCTACACCAAGGATGAATAATCCTATGGCTGGAAAGCAGCTCTGAAAAGGACTTGGGGTCACCATGGACCGTTCAACAGAAATGTATTCTTGCGTAAAAGAAGGCCAACAGCATCCTGAGCTTCATTAGGAAGACGAGTGTCACAAGAAGGTGGAGGGAGGTGATGCTTCCTGTCTACCCAGCCCTGATCAGACCAGCAGTGCGTCCAGTTCTGGGTTCCTGAGGGCAAGAAAGACATGGTCATACCTGACTGAGTCCAAGAAAGGTCCATGACAATGAAAAGGGCTTGAAGCATCAGTCATCTGAGAAGTGACTGAAAGAGTTGGAAACTTTTGGTTGGAAGACTTGGGGGGACTTCATCAATATGTACGGATATCTTATCAAGAAGGATGTTAAACACTGAAACAGGCTGCCCAGAGAGACCAGCTGTCTTTGTCCTCGGAGATATTAAAAAACCCAACAAGAGCAACCTGCTCTAGGTCACTGCTTTGCCCAGGAGAGCTGCAACAGCAGATCTCCTGTGTAGCCTTCCAACCCCAACCTTCCTGTGATTCTGTGGACTTGCAGATATCAGATATAGTTTGAAGTGAGCCTTGGTGATTGGTGTCTGGATCCTTGAACCAAAAAACCATTCATATAATTAACTTTATTTGCATATTTTATTCTACGTGTCATCTCTTTAACTTCAATATCTGAACTGTCTGTTCAACAATTAGCTTTTTATCTATTCGAAAAGAATGCCAAAGGAAGAAAGGGCAAAATATTTTAAGAAAAAATTCCCGTTTTGACTTTGGTACTGCACTTGTTCCTAGGCATGTCTGTAATCACAAAAATGGCATTGCAGTACTCAGAATTAGAAGATGAAGGCTTGTTTTCCCTTTCCTCACCTCTCTTTATGACACAGAGCATAGAAGAAAACATTACAGTGCTTGGGGCTTTTTCTCCTCATCTGTTTTCTCATGGATTTTAACTTTTTAAATACTGACTATTACTTACTCGAGGTGCTGTCCCTGTGCTGTCCCGGGTGTGCCCCGCCCGGCCCCATGGCAGACAGAGCCAATTCCATTGTCCCCAGCGCAGGGCAGGCTGAGCCCCTCAGCCCCGGGGAAAGCCTGGCCAAGGGAGGGCAAAACGCTGCCCGGCAGCCGGGGCTGAGCCAGGGGAACCGTGCGGGAAACAGCCCTGCGAGCCTGAGGGGAGAGCGGAGCAGGGACGGAGGGAGGGAGGGAGGAGAGGCCCGGCAGGGATGGATGGCCCTGCGGCCCGGGAGGGACACCGGCGGGACACGGATTGCCTGCGGAGCCTGGGGATGCTCCAGGCTGGAGAAAGGACAATGTGAGGAGGAGCGAGCTGCAGAGAGGAGCTGTCATGCACTGACCGTAGCCTCCCATTCCCCATCCCTCTGCTCCTGCTTGCTCAGGGGCAAGGATGTAGCGGAGTCGGAGATGAAGGAGTGAAGTTGAGCCTGGGAAAAGAGATGGGGGATGTGGGGAAAAGCATTTTAGTTCATGCCTGGTTTTTCTCATTCAACTTTATTTTTAATTGACAATATTTTTAAATTTGTAATCATAAGCCTGAATCTGTTTTGGCCACGATGGTAGCTGCTAAGTGATCTCCTTGTTTTTATCTTGAGCCAGGGGTTTTTCAGTATTAAATTTTCCCCCTTTCCTGCTGAGAAGGAGTGACATAGCAGCTCCCTAGGTTTGTGGCTGCCAGCCAATATCAACCCACAACAAACATTAAAATTGCATCTTGAATAAAACTTTGCAGATGAGTGGGTTTGGCTGGGGTAGAGTTAATTTTCTTCACAGTGGCTGATATGGGGTTGTGCTTTGGGCTTGTGCTGAACACAGGGCTGATAACCCAGAGACGTTTTTGTTATTGCTCAGCAGGGCTTACACAGAGCAAAGGCCTTTTCTGCTTTTTGTACTGATACGCTGGAGAGGAGACCAAGGGGTGCTTAGGAGTTTGGAAGGAGACACAGTCAGGACAGGTGACCTCAACTGACCAAAGGGGTATTCCAAACCATATGGCATCATGCTCTGTATATAAGGAGAGCAAAAAAAGGAGGAAGGGAGCACATTTGGAGAGATGGCATTTGTCTCTGCAATCTACTGTTACACACAGGGCCCTGCTGTCCTAGAGATGGCTGCCCATGGAAAGCAGTGAATTGTTCTGCTTCATGTGCATGCAAAGCTTTTCCTTCCCTATGAAACTTCTCAGCCAGCATTAATTGAGGTAAAAAATGAGTGAATCTTGCTATTTCACTTTCATCCCTTAACAAATCAGTTCAGCAAATTGTGTTGGGGAAATTAAGAAATATCAGTTCAAAATTCTTTTGCACAACTTTGCCTGAAAAGATCATATTTATTCCCCAAATAATTTTTCAGCAGAGAATGTCTATATGAAAGTCAATCTACAATTCGACCTCAGAACAGAGCAGATGTCTTAGTCTAATCTGCCAGCAGAGGCAGAAAACAGAAGGATAACAGAGTTTACACCAAAGCAGCTGAAGAGCATGTCTAGTTTGGGGATAGTCCCCACTAGCAGAAGCAGTGAACTTAAAAAATGTATGGATGCAGAAAAACAAAATAGCTGAAGTCTTTAAATAATTTTCAATAGTTCAATAAAACTTTTCTCCCGGATGAGTCTTCTCATCTCATTAAAGAACAAGAATATTCATTTAAACTTCTAGCATTGTTTTTTTTTTGTAAGGGAAACCTTCTGAAAGAGGCCATAGTACAAAAATAGCTGGTAAATAGCTAGTGAATGCTTTAAAAAGGAGGTAGGAGAAATATAAAATGCACACTGTAAAGATACTTCTTGAAAGGTGTGGAGTACATCAATGGTTTGAAAGAAGTTACAAAACAGCAATTAAGAGATATAAAGATATAAAATATGATTCAAATGAAAAAGTATTGTTTAAAGGTTTTAGTGCTTTTGTTCTGTTCTCTAGGTCCAGAGTTTAACTTTTTTTATTTCCTGAGAAGTCATGCAAAAACCTTCTCTTGCCTTCAAAGCTTACTTCCTCTATGAGTAAGCAATCCATTGACTCAAATGTATGAAACTGAGCACCAATTAGTTTTAGCAAGTGTAATTTATCCATTGACCCTCTTTATCTAGCAGTGTTTACTGTGAACTGCTGATTGAATTTCATTGATACCAAGTGAAAGGATTTTCTGTAGCAATATCTTTTTACAAACATGGAAACAGACTAGCAAAATCTGGTAGGGATTTTTTTTTAGTAGATTTTGTGGGTTTTTTTGTCTTTCTTCTTCTTAACTGTGCTTATATAGTTATTTAGAAAGACAGATTTGATGATTTCCATAGTTACATTTTGGGACAGCTGGCCAAGCAGGAAGGCCTTGTTCATCCACCTATACTTTTAACACAATTCTACATTCCACATCACTGTCACGGAATATATACAGACACAGACATGTGAAATGAAGATAAATATGTTTGAAAAAACAGAAAACAGCAAACCAACAAATAAACCAAGCCAAATGAAAGCAATAAAATCCAGGCTCAACCAACTCTAATGGAGCTAGATGCAGATGATAAGTATCCTGTTGAGGAAACAATGTCAAGTAAGCTGAATTACTTTCTAAGTGATATATAGTGACCCATCATTTAATAACTGAAAAATTTGGAAGTATTTCCTTTCCATTTTGTGATTATTGGTAACGTAGAGACTCACCCTCAGGGAAAGAACGGATGCAAAGAGAAGGTTGATCTTAATCAGCATTTAAGTGCTTTGTTTTGGTTTATAGCTTCATGTTAACACTGGGCAGAAGCTAGCTAGAGCTTCTGTACTTGTATTGGCTTTTTCAAAGTCACAGTTTAAAATGCCTGCTTGTAGCAGAGACTAGGATCTAATATTTAAGGCAGATTTCTTCCTCTACTCAGCTGCCAGACATCAAACAGAACCTTTAATGCTGATATCAGACTTGCGTCTGAGATTTCCAGATTGATTGCAGACATCCAAAATACTTTTTGGACTGATTACCTCTGTAGAAACAAAAGCATCTCCAGTTTTACAATTCCATTTGCAATGCTTTGAATGATAAACAAGACTAAAAATAAGAACAGCGAATTCATTTTGATGAAAGGAGAGGTTGCACTGTTGTTTATTGCATGGAAAACAAAGTAGCAAAATAAAGTCAGACAGAAAAAAAACAAAACAAAACCAAAAATCAGGCAATACCCCTTCTCTACAGTGCACTAAGGTATTTTCATGGACAATTGTGAAGTGCCCAGCTGTAAAATAGCTTTGTACTAGATTACACTTTTGCTGTTAACTTTAGCAAGTTATTCTAATAACTTAATACATAATAGTCAGTTAATAGAAGAATAAGCTATTCAACAACCTTTTCAAATTCTGGAAAGAAAATACTGAGACTAGAAAGAAAAGAGTGAAATGAAAGGCAATATGGTTTAAAAGGAATTTGGGATATGGGAAAAAAACCCATATATTTTTGCAGATATATTTGCAAAATTGCAGCATAAATCAAATTTCCAGAAATAAAAAATAAACGAAAGAGTACCTGTCTGCTTTGGAAAGTACATTGCTGTTCATATGGTCTTTCTTGATAATAAGTTTGGAAGTTGCGTAGTCTTTTGTAAGGTTCTCTTTTGGAGACAAAAATAAAATGTTTTAAAATCTTGTAGGATTTCTAACACAAGTTGTGTATTGCTCATCCAGACATTGTTTCTCGTTGTTTTTGATTTCACAACAGTAAGGTTTCATTCAATTCTTCAATTTTGGTAGGCCTGTACCATCCACCTTCTGAGCGGTGGATTTCTATTGTTACAGTGGACTTCTCTATGGGATGCAATAAAGACAACCTACAAGATTTGTTTTCTTCTTTCATTCTTTTTGGCCAGAGAAAAGGTAGGATATGTCTAAATTAACAGAATTTATTCATTCATTTGTCATTATTAGTTTTTTACCTCCTGCACATACACAGTGCACCAAATCTGAATCTGTACGGACTGCACTGCTTCAAAGAACATATTTTTGAAGAGCTACACTCCCACTTAAAGTGCATCTTAGCACATTACTGTAGAACATGAAGAGTGCTCAATCACCTCTATAAATTCATACTCCAACTGTAGAGTGAGCAGCTCTCGCAGCACTTTTCTAAACTTAGTTTCACTTGGATCAACAAAACCAAAAGCAGTCTGTGACTAAGAGTAATTTATTTTTTTCTCATAGATGATTATCCTTGTAAGAAAAAAATTTAAAAAACTAAAAAATCCAAAAAAAACTAAAAAGAAAATTTAAACTTAAAAAAAAATTAAATTAATGCCAGGAAGCTCTCTGTCTGGCCATGTAATTTTTATAAAACACTGAGTGTGCGCTAATTTTTCTGAGTGCCTCTGAACAACTGATTTTCAACAAACTCTCTAGAAAATGGCCATAATTATATTTAAAGGTAATAGCTCAAAGGTGACTTATTTAATTTTTTCATAAATATGAGCATTATGCATGTGCCATGAATTAGAGAACAAGTTTTTCCCTATCATAAAATTTTCTAAAGGAAGTGCCATGGACAGAGACAGCATTTGCCCCTCTTCAAATTTTCAGTGCTCAATAAATAACTAAATGAAAAATTCTTATATCTTTTAAAATACTTTATCTTTTAATTTATCTTTTATCTAAACACTGTAGTTGTAGGCAGCACTATGTACTGTATTACTACCATATAATAGACACTATATTCCCTCTCTGTATATAGATAGATAAGGACAGAGACATGTACAGCAACACAAAACCCCATATGATTAAGCGTCAAGATTCATTACTTACTGCTGATAAAGTCCAACCTTCAAGAGAGAGCCGAACTCCTGTTTCACTGCTCATTTACTGCATATTTTTAAACAAACAGGTCTTCACAACTGAAAATGGTCAAAGCCAAAACTGCCATAAGCTTCCAGTCCAGGAAGAACACACATGGTTAGAATGTAAAATAAAAATATATGGTCTTTTTAATATTCTAATATTATATTTTATATTCTAATTTTTTTTTAATGTAATAGTTTTTATGAGCTTCCAGATAAAGTCTTTTGTTCATCATCTGGGATAAACATTTATGCACCAGGTTTTGGATGTAGTTACTTGACTCCCAACCAACTCTGAAATATTTTGCAATTATAAATTGCTGACTTCATTCTAGAAGTATTAGAAATTATGCTGATGAAAGAGTTCAACATGTTCTTAAACAGTGCTAAACCCAAGTAAAAAGATAATATCACCTAACGAAAATGCTTTTTACATCTCAAAGAATGTAGCTGTAAAGCTCCTATGAATTGGTAGAGACATGGAGACAACGCATAAGATTGTTTTTATTCAGCCTGAATTTAGGCAAAATCACTTTGTTTATTTCAGCAGATAAAAACCTGAACTTACAGCATGTTCATAAGAAAATCTTTGCCATCTAATAAATTATCTGTCTCAATCATCCTTTTCCCTTCTTTGAAAATTAAAATAATTTAAAAATTTTTCTAAGTTTCTTTTCTGATGTACTCACAATGACAACCTCTATGGTCCCTTCTAGAAAAACTTCTCTGTTATGTAAGTCTAGGTTTCAAATTACTTCCTAATTGCACTGATTTGGCAAAAGCTGGATTTCAGGATTTATGGGTCTGAAAGAGGGAGTAAATAACCTGTGCTGGGTTTTACTAGGATAGAGTTAATTTTCTTCACAGTATGTGGCTGTATTTTGGAGTTGTGCTGAAAACAGTGTTGGTAACACATGGATGTTTTAATTGGAGCAGTGGTTGCATAGATTGAAGGCCTTTTCAGCTTCTCACATCATCCCACGGGCAAGTAGGCTGAGAAAGCACGATGAGTTGTGAGGCGATTCAGCTGGGACAGCTGACCCCAGTGAGCAAAAGGAGATTCCATACTGTGTAGCATCATGCTCGCTATATAAGGAGGGGAAAAAAAGAAGGAAGGGGGGAATGTTCAAAGTGGTACTATTTGTCTTCCTGAGTAACCGTGATGCATGATGGAGCCAGACTTTCATGGAGATGGCTGCGCACCTGCCTGCCCATGGGAAGTGGTGAATGAATGCCTTAGTTTGCTTTGCTTTCCCTGTTAAATTGATGGTATCTCAGCCTATGGATTTTCTCACTTTTACCCTTCCGATTCTTTTCCCTGTCCCACCACGGGAGTGTGAGCAAGCAGCTCTGTGGTACTCAGATGTTAGCTGGAGCTAAACCCTGACAAGAACCCTTAAACAAGATTCTCAAGCACATAAAGGATATAAATGTGAAGTACTGAGAAATTCTTCAGAGTTCTACAGGGCAGGATAATTAATCAAGAACACTACAGTAAAATTCATCTCCCTCCAAAATAAACTCCAACTCCCAAATCCCAGATACCATGGAAAACTTTCTCCTAAAATGAAAAATAGAGCCCTGGAACATTTAAAGCTTCATTACAGAGAGCAATAGGCAATATTAAGGTCTCTACTATGGCTAATATACATGCAAGCACAACTTCTAAGCTGTGTCTGACATAAATTTTAATAAGTAACTGGTTGTTGTGAGTAACTGCTTTTTGAGCATTTTCTGTACATTCAGAAAGAGATTTCCTTGGGACCCAGGGATTAGTACACTTAAAATTGTTTAGCAACACTAATATCACTAAGGAGAGAAAATATTTTTCTTTTACAAATCTATATAGCCATCTTTATTTTCACTTGTCCATTCTCTAGTCCTGTCCTTCAGGATTTCAGAGAAGAGTAAGATTATTGTTTGAAAATTAGTCTTTCTTTACATTGTCTGAAATATGTAGCTGAAGATAGCTTTACTACGATAAATCTTGTCTGTTTACTGAAGTGATGAGAATTTTACCCTCTCTTCAGTGGATGAGCAGCCTGCCTTTTAAAATAAACACTGCTATGAAATGGCTGAAACCACATTGAGACAACTCATGTGCTTGAGTGAGTCTAGGCATCACCTATATATGGCATCATCCAGAAACTAATTGAGTTGGGAACAATTGCAGCTGGACTTTTATCAAGCCTCTAGCTAGGGAGGTTTTTCTTTTGACTAGGAAAAATGTTATATTTCTACTCAGGCTGTAAAGAAAGGATGTTTCTCAGGAAGCATGAAAACCAAAACATATTTTTATCCTTCTCACATCATAGGCAATTACATTGGGATTTCTGTAGTTAATGGCAATTACCAAGTCGATTTTGTTTTCAGGGCAATTATAGAATTTTTATGTTTGCTGTTTTACATACAGGTTTTTTCTTGCTTTTTGATCCAACTCTTTCCTCAGTGGAAGCAAACATTCATGTCATTACTGGACCATTCTCATCCTTCACCACTAGACCCTCATGGTTATGGTCCTGTCCTGGAATTTAAGGGATATAGTTTGATTATACTTGGAGACATGGACATTTAAATACTTCTCTAATTTCCTAGAAAAATTCCCTAACAACTAGACTATTTTATAAAAGTTCAGAATCACACACTTCTCTAACAGTGCCTAAAACTTTAGACAGATTTAAAACATTTTTATGAGAAAATCAAGCAAGTCAGTTTATGTTAGACGTGATTTGTTAGCACCTAATACAAACTGGACCCCAAAACAGAGGAATAGTATTTTTGTATCTCAATGATGTGCAAAACATTTGTGAATGTCAAACATTTTAGTATGGTGGAGGCTGTGGCTGTTCTGAGCATGTTTCTGTATTAAGTTGAAAAAAGAACTTCGCTATGAAGAGAAAGATAGTAAAAAAATTATATTGGAATAAAGAGTTTGTGGGGTAATAGTTTGAATTTCAAGTCCTTGAATCATGTCTCACTCTCACTTTGAGCACTAAAAATCTTTACATAGCATAGAAACTACCACAGTCCAATCATTGTTCATAATGCGGTTATTTAAATTTTTCTTGTGTTTTGGAGAGTCTTAGATTTGACTTTTTAGTACAGTCACATTGCTGGTCTTCTAATTGTGCCATATTGTCTGAAGGAAGGAATGAAGGTCTACTTTAATTATATTGAAAAGATTATAAAAATTTGGGAATTTGCCATAGTAAAGGCACTGAGAATCTAATTAACATGAAAATAATCTGTTTTCAGGATAAAATAGAGAATGTCTTGTGAGCCAAAAGCATCATTTAGTAAAATGCAGATTACAAGGGCATGATTTTAAAGATACCATACTTTTTATTTCTAGAGACCAAAGGTAGAGATTAGATCATATTAAATTGCATAAAAATGTTACAGTGTTTGGTTCTTTCTCCTGTGTTCAGTCTTTTAATCTGTTCTTATCCTTAAAGATAGTAATAATGAGAAATGTGATAATCATAAAATTGTTTAAAAATTATACCTTCTTATTCAGTGCAGTACTTCTGGGATTATATCTACTCATTTTAATGACAAAAATAAGCTTTTACTGCTTTTTTACTTCTTTTAGCACTGAAAAGTTAGAACAGAAATTTAATCTTATTCTATAATGGTTATCATAAAAATTGTTAACTGAACTTTATAAGATTTGCTTTACTAGTTGCTGTACTCACATCAGGAATGGAGAGAAACAGAATACTCAGAAAGCTGAATAAATTGTTATGATAAAACTAAGGTCAATCAGGGAAGATTTCTTTTTCTTTAACTCAAATGCAGTTCAGAGAATACTAAGTGTCTTCAGATTTTCCAGATCTACTCCATGTGTATCACAGAAGAGCATTTTTCACAACACTGTGTTCCTTAAGAAAATAATGTAAAATCTTTCACAGTTTGAAGATGGAGTGACAGTTACCAAAAAATCCAGTGCTGTGTAGAAGGCCACTGAATTATGGTAAGAAAATAATTTATGAAACAGCATTCATGTGGTACAATTTGCACTCGAATCTAAAAGATTATGAGCAACTTAAAGAACTCTTTCCCACTCAAGTGAAATGTGGCATTGGTCATGAAATAAATTAAAAAGAAAAAAAACCAAACCAGTAGGTAAAAACCTGTATCTTTAGGCAGAATATAAAAGCTGAGGAATGTGTCATATTTCTTTTTTACTCCCTATTACTACTATTTCTTTTTTACTACCTATATAGGTAGTGATAAGTTTTTTAAATGTTCTGGAATGCATAAAAAAATTAGCCATTTTCATGTAAAGAATATTGCACTGGTCAGTAGATCAGCCTTTAGTCTTGCGCTACATCCCAAGGAACACAGCTAGGGGTATTTTGCCTCTATAAGTGTAAGCTTGTAAGTTTACTATGAAAATAGCGCTTTACTTATCTATATTACTTATACTTACTGAATTTGTAAAGCAAATATAATCCTGATATGTCTTAATTTCTTATTACTCAGCAAGATTTCAAAAGCTTTTATTATCTGTGTATCTATCTATACCTATCTATGTCTATATAATTTATCTGTATATCATTTGTATGTATATCATCTGTATTTATCTGTGTTTGTGTGTATTTCTTGCAATGTTATCTGAGTGCTCTAAGGCATTTGAAACTGTGTCAAATTAATGCAATGTGTCGGTATCTTGTCTCATGGTAGAGGTCTGAATTCATCAATCTTAGTTATCAAGAAAGTTTTTTGTTGCGATACATCTACAGATTCTCTTTGAGATATAGGCAGTGATGCACTAGGGAGTGTGGGTTCCAATCCTTCACCTAATCAGGCAGTTGCTATTAAGCTAGTCAAGGAAGAATGTTGGCAAGCCTGTTTTCAAAGAGGCATTTGCATGAAGAGGATTTGATGGAGAAAGTGAATTTAAAATAAAACAAGCAAACAACAACAAAAAAAAAAAAGAAAGAACACAAAAAAATAACAAAAAATTTGGAGAACTCCAAAAAAGAGATGGAATGCAAAAATTATCCACAAGACATTCTTTGGAAAATGGAGTGAATGAAGCTGAAGGCCCTGGGCATTTGGGCAGGAGAAACTCTGAAGCAAGTCACCTAAACAGCAAAATAGTTACTTATTTTAATATAAACAGTGCAAGTTTTGCTTTCCTTTTTTTTCTCATCCATACCTTATCTAATAAATGTCTATACATAGGACAGACTGTTGTGTTATATACAGATATTACACATGTTGATGGTCTCATACAGGTGCATCTCTGTATTATATATATATATATGCAGTATGATCATTCCCTCACATTAGCAGAAGAATCTAAAAGCAGAATACTGTGACATTTTGACCATCCCCTGGTTCTTTGCTCTGTATGCCATTGTAGGAACTTCATGAACTTAAAGAGGGGTGTTACTGCAGGGCCAAGGGGGTGAAATCACTTCCACTGTGAGGATAACTCAGAAAGCTCTCTCGCAAGCTTCAGGGCAGTGCAGAGCAAACCTACAAACCTCAAAGTTCCCAAAGGAGTGTACATTTTCTGCTTTGCAGGCATATAAGTCTTTTTATATACACTTCTGGAAAACAAATTTATTTATCTGGGAAGGAGGCAACTGGCTGTTCTTTATGACTTGGTAGACCTTTAAAATGAAAATGTTTTCACCTTTTCAAGTGAAAGAGTGGTGAAGTATTAACCATATACGAAAAGAAAAACTCTTACCAACAAAACCACTCCTCGTGACCTTAATTTTCCCCTTCATGCAGATCACCCAGTGCTATCATGGCCCAATTATGCTTCACTTCTAAGATCTGACAGAATTACAGCCTTGATGACAAGATTACACTCTGTATTTTTTCTCTAATTACCATGTATCAAAGTATCCAGAGTCCTTTTGATTTCATACTTTGACTGATGATAAGTCTGTATTTATCTCTTATGTACCTTACTGAGGATCAGCACTTCTTAGTCAGGATGTGAGGTTGCTAACTATAACCATAAGGTTAGTAGTTTCTCCTACAATACTCATTCTGTCCACTGTATTATATATACGTGATTAGAATGAAGGTGATTAGACTGAACACACACAACTTCACTTACCTTCCGTAGTTGAACAAAATACCTTTATATTTTGTTCAAAGTTTGTAGACCACCACTATCTTCAGGTATGACTGGATAGCAATCTTTTTTTTTTTTTGTGTTGTATCTATGAAAAAAAAAGGATGAAATAGTACAAATCCTGATTTTGAAATTCCACTAACATAGCAGAGGCATTTTTCTGATAATTTACCTTTTTTTAATCAGATAGAAATTAAAAAAATAAAATCAACTATTCTCCCTTACCTTCTTGATTTTGCATCTACTTGGGCATATTAAGCAACACTTCAAACAGGAATGATAAGAACAACATGGTTCTAATGATCAAATACAGAACACTCAATATTTATAAAGAACAGGGTCAAGCCAAAATTACTTATTTCATTTCTTGTGGAAGATTAGTCTTCTTCTGGAGCTACAGCCAAAACAAAAAAAAAAAAAAAAAAAAAAAAAAAAAAAACAACCACAAAAAAAAAAGGAAAGCCAGCGGAAGCAAGGTTGGGCAATTCGGGAGGACTACAGAGATGCTGCTCTCCATTGTAGAGAGAAAATTTGTGTAGCCAAAGCTCAATTAGATTTGAAGCTGGCCCACTACTGAGGAAGACAACAGAAGGGGCTTTTAAAAATGTCTTAATAGCAAAAGGCAGACCAGAAATAACTTTGGCCATTGGTCCCATTCTGTGACTTTATCAGGATGGTCAGCTCACAAATAGGGACATAGACAAAGCAGAGATGTTTAATGCTTTTTTCACCTCAGTCCTCAATACTAGTGATAGCCTATAGGACCCCTGGAACCCTGAGCTGGAGGACAATGACAGTAAGAATGATGAACTCCCAGTCAATCCTGAACTTGTGTGTGATTCTCTGCTCCAGTCTAAGTATTTGAGACCTAATGGGAGTCATCTCAGGGTACTCAAAAACCTGGTTGAAACCATTGGAAGAGCTCTCTCCATGATTTTTCAGTGGTCTGGGAAATTTGAAAGGGTTCTAGTGACTGGAAGCTGGCATATGTCCCAATTTTAAAGAGGTGCCAGAGGGCTGATCCTGGTAACTCCAGGCCTGTCAGCTTCACTTCAGTGACTGATAAAAGTATGGAGAAGATTATCCTGGAAGGTATTGAAAAACATGTGAAAGACAATGCAGTCATTGGTCAGAGCTAGCACGGGTTCATGAGGGCAAAGTCCTGCCCAATAAACTTAATTTCCTCTTATGACAATGTCACCCATCTCATTGATCAAGGGAAGCCAATTTATGCAATTTTTTTGGATTTCCTTCTGAACAAAATTTCCAGCATACATCAGAAAAAACACATCATGAGATAAACACATCATGAGGTGGGTTCTGTAGGTCTTCGTTTTAGGGCCAGTGCTCTTCAATTCTGCATAAATGCCTTGAAAGCAGGACTCAAAAATATACTAAGTTTGCCGAAGAAAATAAGTTGGAAGGAGCTGTAGACTCCCTGGAAGGCAGAGAGGCTCTGCAGAGAGACCTGAACAAATTAGAGAGATGGGTAATCAACAACCATATAAAGTTTAATAAAGAAAAGCGCCAGATTCTGGGAGAGGACAAACTGAGATGTACAGACAGAGTGGGGAGTGAGGAGCTGATGAACAGCACTACAGAAAGCGACCCATGGGTCCTGGTCAATGACAAGTTGAACATTGGTCAGCAGTGCCCTGGTAGCCAGGAGGGCCAAGCTTGTCCTGTGGGCCATCAGGCACAGCATGATTGACTAGCTGAGGGAAGTGATTGTCCCACTCTGGTCTCACTGGTTCAGCCACATTTTAAATACTGTGTGCAGTTTTGGATGCTGCAATATGGGAAAGATATAAAGCTACTGGAGAATGTCCAAAGGAGGGCTTTGAAGATGGTGAAAGGGCTAGAGGGAAAGCTATAGGAGGAGTGGCTGAGGTTCATTCTGGAGAAGAGGACACTGAGGGAAGAACTCATTGCGGTCTACACTTCCTCATGAGGGGAAGAGGAGGGGCAGAAACCGTTCTCTTCATTCTGGTGACCAGTGACAGAAACCAAGGCAACAGCCTGAAGCTGTGTCTTGGGAAGTTTAAGTCATAAATTCGGAAGAGGTTCTTTCCCCAGAGGGTGGTTAGGAACTGCAACAGGCTCCCCAGGGAGGTGTTCACAGCACCAAGCCTGAAAGAGTTCAAGAAGCAATTGGAAAATGATCCCAGGTACATGGTGTGACCCTTGGAGCTGTCCTATGTAGGTCCAGGAGCTGGACTTCAGTGATTCTTGTGGTTCCTTCCAACTCTGAAAATTCTGTTACTCTTTAATTTGAAATAAAATGTTTTCTTTCTCTTTTGGATAATTTAACTCCTTTCTTTAACTTTTATTTTGATTCATAAAATGTATTTCAGGAAAGATGAAAAGATCAACATTGAACATAAAAGGACAGCACATTTAAAGATACATTACTAGATATGTGGTGCAGCTTGTGATTGACATTGAAAAATTTCCAATTTTAATGAATATGACAGTTTTCACAGTGGAATTTACTGCTCTCTGTTATACCACAATGAAGAAAGTAGATAAAGCCATTTAAAAGTAACTATTAGGATCAGCCAGCACCCATTAATTGTGAGTTCCTCATTGATTTCAAGCATAAGCAGGCATACAGGAAGTGAAAATTAGTTGAGGTTACTAATCACACACAGGAAAATATCTACCATTAACATGTGAGCACAGAGTAAAAAACAGTTTATTGTTGTTGCTTATTTGTGAGATTCTATGGAGGGTGAGTAATTTCCAAAACTAGAGAATTTAAAAATGAGTTAGAGAGTTGCAGAGAGAGGAAGAAAGATTCTGTGGAATTATAGTCCGGAGAAGCAAATTGCCATGCCTAGAAAAATAGAAGCAAGATCTCTTTCTGTAAATGGCTGTTGAATAAAAAAGAGATTAGTCAGAGTCAACATGGACATCTAAAATAACTCAGATCACAATAATCTACCTTAGATTTAAAAAGCCATAATATGACAGGTTTTTTTAGACATGAAAGATGCCATATATCAGGGCTTTAATGAGGTTTTTGACACTGCTTCAAATACATTCTTATAAGCAGTCATTGGATGTTTCAAGAACAAACTAGACAAATGTCAATCAACAGTGGCACAGGCATAGATCATTCCAGTTTGGACATGGGCTTTTCTTCTGAAGCCACTTTCATATATGGATTGGTTTTCCATATTATTTGAGATTTACTATTACTCCACTAGATTCTTACATTATTTATTCATTAATCATGTGCGTTTGAACATCATCACTTCAGCTCCAAAGTCCTGATATTTATAGCCCATATAGAGACAAAAGTAAATGTTTTAAATGGTCTTTTAGTTGCTGACCCAGAAAGACACACTTGCCATAGCAATCAAAAGGGTCAGAGTTGGTGGGTTTTTTGTTTGTTTTTTCTTTAAATTGGTATTAAAAATATTCTCTCTTGATATGAGGCTTTAAAAAATGCCTATATCAAAAAGGGTACATGAAGTTAGGAAGAAATATTCTCACACATTAATGAAACATCAAGGAAATTTGCTACATTGATAACATCCAAGATTCATATTCTTAAAAAAAGGGACAGGACTTCAAAAATTCAGCCATATGTTTAAAACAGAAATCTAAAGTTGTGAGGGAAAGGAAAATGAGAAATCAGACAGCTGGCTAGTCAATTAACATTCATGTCAAAGACAGAATTTTGCAATATTTCATACAAAATGTTAGTTACTTGAAACAACTTGTGGAAAGGGTTTATCTGTTTTGGGGGGAGTGATAAATTTATTGGTTTTCAGAACATGGAAACGAAGACTTAGAACCTATTAAGATTACTCATTTCGTCCCTTACTTACAGGAAGAATTTTTTGCTTCGGGAGATGAAATTCCTCCTATTTTAAATGCATGTTTTTTCTGATGAGGGGACGGTAGTTAAAAGACATAAGTGACACTTGCAAAAAACTTACTTTTAAACCTGGTGTTTTTTTCCACTCTCAAGAACTCTTCCTATATTGAAAAACAGTTTCTTATTTACATCTGTTGCAGGCAACACCTGTAGTTGCCACAATGAATCAAAAGGAACTTCTGCATGTCCTGCCGGTGTGTCCTACATTCTTCAAGGAGAATTTGAAGTACACGTCTTTAAAACCTTTCAAGTGTGTACCCATTGTCAGATTGACATTCATTTTTTGGTTACTACAGAAAGACAGAATATATATCTGCCTTCTAGATACCAGGCCATAATTAGAACTGAATATCTGCAAGGACTATCACTTTAAATGAGGTAAAAAGTATAGGAGGCTACTCCATTCGACATTTATTGGGATTGACCACCTGAATGTTATTGCAAGTTGTATATACTGTATTGCACAGATCAACAAGAGAAAAAGCTATGCACAATGATCATATCATACTACAATGAAAAGGACATTACTGAAGTACATTTTGGACATTCAAAAGGCAGTTCTGCTGTGTTAGTATTGCCAAACTGACATTTTAATTGAGGTTGATGTTAAACATAGGGCTATTCAAAGGAAGAAAACTCCTGGCTTTGATCTGAACCCTTTGCCAGGTAGGAAAACCTGCAGAAATGCTGATCTTACCCAAAAGTACAACCTTCACACTGGCAGGGTAGCTCAAACAAGAAGGACACACCCTGGCCGGTTGTTTTGGGAGAGGGGTGAAGGGCACCAGCAGCCAATGCCTTCTGGATGGGATGCACCGCTTGCCAGCAGAGACATATGCTTGTGGTGATTGGCTCAAATCAAAACTGAGGGGTGACAGGCACTGGCATGCCAGCAGGCAGTGTCATCAGCTGCCTTCGTGATTAAGAGCCAAAATGTCCCTGCTGTCCTCGACTCTGAATATAGGAAGAGTAGTGGTTCAAGTTGCTTGCTGAGCCAAGAGTCAAGATTTTGGAAAAAAAGCGATATAGCTTTTGTTCTCCACATTGGCCCAAGCCATAAATCATCATATAATCTTTCAGAGAGAGAAAAAAGAAAACAAGAAGAAAAGAAGTGTTTGGCTCTTGAAAGTTTATTATTCTATGTATTTTATTTTCCTAAGAATAATTTTGAAGCATATGAGTGGTAAAGCTAGCTGAACCTTTGCATTTACTAGTCCAGTGCAGATTGTTGCTTTTCCATTCATCTTCTTCACTACACAATTTTGTCAGTGCACAGATATTTAAAAGTGTCTGTTCTTTTCTCTTGCAATGTTTGGCTGTTTCAAACCGAAGCCTTCGCATAAATAGGAGCTTGTAACAGAACTTGAACTAATGAGCACTGAACTTGCATGTCACTTCTAGAATGTGAAGAAACACAAAGAAGCTAAAAATGCTTTCACTGGAAGCTAAAAATGACTACTCTTCCATGTCTGTTCCTAAGTAGCTAGTCACTGACGGAGCAGAAAAAGCTGGAGTATTGAATGTGGGGCAAGACAGCTTATGACTTCTGAAGAGCTGTCACTTTTTTGCCCTTTTTAGCAGAGCAAGGATTATTTCAGCTGCATCTCAAAAAACTTTTAAGGGAAAAAAACCAAAAACAACCACCAAGTAAAAACTGCCAAAAGTAAACCAAATTGCTAGACGCTACCTAGGTTTAAAATTGCTAGGAATCAGAGGTGCAATCCTGCACACAAAGTAAATTTTAATAAATAGGAAGAAATTTCATAATGTAGGACATTCACAAAATTAATTCCTGAACAAACAAAAATAAAGAAATAGGTCTGATAATTTAGCAGATCTGGATGGATTTGTTTTTGTTTTTTAGAGGAAAGGATTATAAATGTTACAGAGTATAAATCAGAATGTTAATTCAGTTGTTTTTCACTGGATTATATTTGTCTTCTCCCCAACATTTTGCTAGTGGCTATTTTTAAGTGCAGTAATAATAGAAGGCTTAGCAACACTTGGAGGTTTGATCACTCACCCTAATATTTGAAATGGACATAACTGACACAGTCAATTTTGTGAAGTTTCCTAAGAATTAAATGACAGAAAAAAAATCCTCTTTGTAAAGACAAAGGATGAAAAATAAATATAAAATAATTTTTAATCCATTTGTTGGATAAAAAATAGGACTTTGCAACAGTAAACCAGTTTTTTTTTCTCTAAATCTCAAGTCAAAGATTTTGCCAGGCATTATTTGATATCTCACGATATTTGAGAAAATGTGGTTGAATGCAGCAAATGTCAGCAGCATGAAGAATGCATTTTGTGATGGAGCAGTTGATCAATGAAAGTGTAAATCAGAATGAGAAAAACCCCAATGAATTTTAATCCAGATATTTTGCATATGTGGTACTGGAAACATTGTAGAGAATGACACAGATACTGGAAATCTTGCAGATAAATATACAGAAGCTTCCTGAAACTATACTCATACTGAGCTTTGTCACTAAAGCAACAATGTCAAACTATACTTTAGGTTTTACAAAACAACTGCATCTATTTATTGTTGTGTGTTCAAAATCAATACAACAGGAGTCAATAAAAATACATATTTTTAAGGATAAACTTTGCCGTAAAAACAGATTATAAATGTCCTAAGGTGATCAAAATTTCCTGTCTGTCTTTGTATTGTGATTATTTGTCACTGCTGCAAAGCTCCAGAAATACTCAATGCTAAATTGAGACATCCAAACCTGGAAACAGGGTGGATCACAAATTACATGAAATTGGGTTACAACTTACAAGCTATTTAATTTTTTAATGCAATTCAAAAGGAAAGTTCCTTGAAGTTCTCTGTGGCCTAGGGAAATATTTATCAATCACTAGAAAACATTGAGCAATTTCACGAATAGGTAATTTCTCTAGAAGGAAGATTTCAAATGTGCCATGATTAGATTTGGCTCAATCAATCAATAAAAGCACTGTTCAAGACCGGGCAACCATGCTAGTGAGGGTCAGGTCCCACTCTATCATCCCCTTTTTCTACATATTCTTATCTATATAAGCATGCATGCCTGTCTTTTATTTCTAAAGGACGCATTTTAGGATTTTTTTTGAGGCTTTGTGCATCAAAAAAGAACTTGTCCACCACCCTGCTTGTCTTTTTGAAAAGGACTGAAAACTGACAGCACATAACTGACCAAACCTGCTGACTTTTAATTAGATCACTGTTCAAATGAATTTAACTGCAGCTTTTAGTACACTAAACAAGTGCTTCTAAATCCAGATGAAGATTTGTACAGAGAGAATAAGAAAGAATAAAAATTGGTATAAAAATGGCAGAGACACACAAAATCAACAAAGAATTATGTTCACACTGCATCTATTAATATGTGTAGAGTACACATTGTGCACATGCAGATACTCTCTGAAGTTGACTTGGCATGTTTCCTTACATTTTGTCTTGTTTCCATTGTCTCGGTGAGGGAAAACTCAAACAGTGTTTTGTTCTTTTCTTGTTTGTACCTCTGCTAAAGTAAATTTGGAGAGCATAAGCCTCAGTGGAGTCCCATGGGTGCTAATCAGGCCTTCTAGAACTCTATTCTGAATCATTTCAATTCAGTTCTGATTTTCTACACTGCTTAAATGAAGAGTTAACCAACAACACCATCAATATTGCAATTTTAAAGCATGAAGGAAAATTATGTCAGGTAAACTATCCTTAAGTATACTTAATAGAAGATTCAAAGTCTTGGGAATCAGTTGTATAAAATATTTAGAAGTAATTGTTTCAATTAAATATGGAGAATAAAAAGGTTGCATTCCATTTCTAGACAGGATGCAAAGCTTTCTTCCTTTTTCAGCATTTCCAGGAATTCTCAACATTTTGTGCACTTGTTTACAGAATGAGAAGTGCTTGAAACTCCTGGGCAGTTAAGCAGGGTTTCACACATTATTTGTATTCAAAGCTCAGCTTTCTTTTTGCTATTCAAGAAGCAGCAGCACAGGTAGAAGGTCAGTTGTCACATAAACATTCCTTTTACAGCACCACCTAACAGCAGAAGTAGACCATGACTTAAGTGCACTTGAGACTGATCTTTTTGAGATACTGACATCTGTAAAAGTAAACAAAGGTTGATATATCTTGTCTGGTAGTAATAGCACATCTTTTATTTCAAATTCAGTGGTTACCAACAGAAATTACAAAAGCATTTATTAACTATCAAAACTAAATCTTCTATCCTAGTAAATAACATGGCATGATAGTACTCCCTAAAGTTAAACATTATTACAATTACATGTTTATTTACATTAGTAATAAAATAATAATTTTAACAACTTTTTTCCAGTACTTTAGTATTTCTTCCAAGCAAGAGTCTTTATTGCTTTCTTTATACAGCTAAAATAAGCATGACATAAAAATAGCAATCACTTAAGGGCTTCAACCTTTCAAAACTCCAAGCACTCAGGTATATCACATTTACAACTTGTGCATTTCCTTTTAGAAATAGACAAAGTATCTAAGAGAGCCTGAAGAGACTGATCAAGAAATTTTAACTCTGTGAGGAACCTATGGAGTCATTTTGCCAATTTCTATTTCTTTCTCTGCAAATATTCTACTATGTCGTTTTTAAGATTTATAGATTTTAGAAAATTAGTCACACATCTGACAGATCCTATTGTTTCCTGTTCTGACTGCAATGAAAAGAAGCAAGAATAAAATTTTCTAATTATTAGAATTATTAGAAATATTAGACTTATTAATTTATGGTTGGACTACACAGTGATTCAAAGAAAATATTTGTCATTTATATAATTCAAGTAGTTTGCTAAAAGTGAGAACAAGGAGTGTCCAAGCAAAGACTGTATCTTTCTTTTCTGTGCTTGACTGCACAGAATGTAATTTTGGATTATCACCTTGATGAAATTAAGGTTGACATAGTGGTAAACTTTAAGAAGATGCTTTAGGAAGAACAGGAAGGAAAATTGTAAAAGCAGTGCAAGAGAAGTAAATGTGCATTTATACCGGTGAATTATACTTGTGTAGTGACTTGTGGTTGATATTATACACCAGCAGAGTGAACAGAAGAAAATGGAAAAAAGGAATGCTAAGATATGCATTTTTTCATAATATCTCCTTTTTCTGAGCAAGTCAAGTGTCATAATCAGAAACTGTACTGACTGGGAAAAAAGTTTTTATCAGAGAGTACATTAATTTTTTCATTAACCTACAGAATTTTAATTTGCAGATAATTTAAATGTAAATGTATAATGACCTTCTAATTTAATCCAAGTTTATAAAAATATAAATCATAAAAACCCAGAAAGGTAGTTCATTGTTTAAAGATCTATATGAGAAAAAATAGAGCTGTATCTCTTCTTTGTTTACATGTAAACAGTCATTATTGTCAAATTTACCCTACCTTCAAATTATTTGAGAGGAATATAAATTCGAATTCACAGAATTTTGCACCTCCTTGTACAGGGCAATGATAACAATGTGTGAAACTGTTTTTTTTTAATAAGACTCCTAACATCCAATTCTTTATTCTTTCGACATATAAATATGCTGCCTTCTGTGAAGAACTTACACTAAGCAAGAAAACAGTCTGAGGCACAAATTTTGTTTGCAGTGTTATTCAGACAGCTTGGTCACAACAGAAAGTAGAGGGGACTTAAAGTCCCCAGGAAATGTCTTCCCTCACCTATGAAAAGTTGAAATAGAAATGTATGTTTTCTGTGTAGTGTAGTCTTAACTGGAAAGAGAAAACAAGAGCTTTTTCTCCTATTGAGGTTCTCAACAAAACAAATAGTGAAGGCATATATTCCTATTTAAGCAATAAATCTGAATAATTGCAATAGTCCTGCAATAGTTCTCCTTAGAAATAAGACCAATCAACCAAGATAACAAACCCTCAAACCCTGTACAGTAGTAATTCCAAAAGGATGTGGCTTGGTTCTTCAGTTCTTTCCTTCCTATTTACTGTTTCAAACATATTTCAGATAGCGAACCAGGCACATAACCTATTTTTTTTCTTCAGCCCTGAGCTGGATCTATGTATGACTAAGAAAGCAAATTAGGAATTGAATGACTAAAAGTCTAAAATGGACCTTTGTTCTCCTTAAAAAAAACACCCAAATGGATGATAGAAAGACATTGGATCTGTAATTTTGAATCAGTTTGAAAAATTTGCACAGGACTAAGAAGTCAGTGCAGTAATGATCTTAGTCTGTATTTGTGATTAATCTCCACAGAGCAAGATATTTGACAATAAATATATAAGAAAGATGGCTTGGAATATACTTCTCTTTAATTGCTATTATCAATTACATGTTTGCAAATACAATTATTTAAGCTCCAATCTAAGAAAGGAGTTGAACTTGATTTCAGAAATCAAAAATTGTCAAAGCATAGTTAATACTAGATTTTCATATATTCACATAAGCCATACTTATATAGAGTGAAAAATTTGTTTCAAAATATCGCTTATGCATGATTTTAATGAACGGATTTCAAATTATCATAAAATATTGAAAAGTTTTGAGTCTATCACCAAATTTACTTTCCTAACAGTAAAGCTTTTGCATTATTGATGATGATGACCCATTCCATACCTACACTTCAGATATTCTGTTCACCTCATTTGAACAGACTATTATTCTGCATATCTGCTTCTATTCTAAATTCTGGTCTGAATTTTCAATTATGTTAACGCATGGAATAGGATATTAGCGCTATTATTTCTCATAAATCTAAGCCACAAACTAATGAGACGAATGAGCAGCACACAGAAGCCTCTGAAATATCCACAGAGAAGGTGCAAGCTCTCTTGTATGCAATGCTTTATTTACTTTTTAAAGTGGTATTTTGATGCTGGTGAACAGTACATCCACAAAAGTGACATTCTGTGGTTAGAACTATGGGACATCTTCTGGGAAACAAATCAAATCAAAACAAGGAAGGCTTATGAAAATGAAGCCTCATATATGATATAAAATGTTATTAGGTGTTTTAGGTTCTAAAACTTGAATAATAATTTGTTCTAAATCAATGATGGTGTTTTAAATCAATTTGTTCTAAATCAATCTAATTTGGTGGCAACTTATAAAATGGAGGATATCTTAAGATCCTAAAAATTAGGTGTTTCATTGAGGTTTTTTAATTAGTATAAGAAACACAGAATGATTTGTCAATACACTTCTGGTAAAGGGCAAAAAGCTTGATATTGCAATAATCCAACAGTAGAGAGAAAGGGCATTACACATGTTAGGTGGAAAAAGGAACTAATGGATGCAAAACAAATGCCATCCAAGTTAGACCCACATCCATAAGTTCAATTAGAATGGATCAGGCATCATCCAGAAAATACCCAATGATAGAAGTAGGACAAATGCTTGTTTCTTAAAATGACTGTTTCCCTCTGTCCTCTTAAGGAGAAGGAAGAAAAAGAGTACCTTGAAAAGATATTCATAGAATATAGTTCTTTGCAATTTGATATGCATTCTTATTATTAAAGTTCAAAGTAAAGCCAATGCAAGAAATGAGATGAATGTCGGCGAGTTTACTAGTATTTGTATCAATAAAAAGTCTCAATGATTATTTAGCTGATTTATGAATGCCTAAGACTGAATAATTAATAGAAATCTATAATCCTCAGTGCACATTACATAAATAGGAAAAAATCCTATCTGAGTTCCCTATGAGAGCTTTTCCATTGACTAAATAGTTTCTTGGAGATGTCAAACTTAATGCATCCTCTAAAATGTTATCCTCCCTGTGTTGCACACTGCCAACTCTTGCAATATGTTCAAAAGTCCCACGGTGATGTAATTTTTCCTTTTTAATATCAGCAACTGAACTCAAGGGAAGGGATACATGAGAATATTCAGCTACAGTTATTGGGGTGGGGGGGAGGAGGGAGGTGGAGTGAAGGAGTGAGACATGAAAGTTTTTTTTTATTGCTTGCAGAGTTTTTCAGAGAAACCCCCCAAATATCAGTAGCGTACATTCAAAAGCATTGGAAAATATGTCAGTCAAAAAAGGAACACAGACACTTTATATAAAAAATAACAATAAAACTGGAAACTTCACAACTCTGTGTGGATAAACACTTCATTTTTTTACCAGTCTTGATAGACAGTGCAGCAATGGATTTAGTGAAAGTGATAAGACTCTTGTGGATTACCTGAGGTATCTGTGAGTTTGGGAGGGGAATCTCTGCTTTATTCAAGAGAAAGGATAAAATGCAATTTCTCTAAAAATATGCCCAGGTAAGACTCAGGTGGCCTCTTGCTGGGCCAGAGTGCGCATTCTTCTACATTTGGGTGTGGAGGGTGTGTTGCCCCTGCGGAATCACTCCTGTGACAAGGAGGCACTGAGTCCTCTCTGTGCAAATGTTGGATAAGATATGTGTAAGGGCCCAGGAGCACCAATGGCCACCAGTAGCTGCCATAATGGCCACCAGTAGCTGCCATAATGGCCACAGAGCTGCCCTCAGAGAGCAGCAGCAGGGAGTCACTGGGTCCCACCTCTGCAAGGAATGGGGTAGCAGAAGGGAGCAGGCAGCAGCGTGGCTGCGGGAAGGGGTCAGGTCACTCAAGGAAAGTCTGCAGCCTCCAGTGGAGCATGGCCTGGGACAAACCTCTTAGCTCCCACTCTGAGGAACCTCCCATCCTGTGGCACCTTGTTGTCCTGTTCCCATCTGGCTTCAAGATTTCTTCCATCTTTCTCAGAGGTGGTGCACAACTAGTTTGACTTGAAACTAGTTGTGACTAACCTTCATTGGAACCTCACGTTGTTAAGTAATTACTGAACTTTGGCTGTCAATAAAATCTGACACACGGTTATGTGTCAAAATTTTTCTACAAATGAAGAATTGTTGTGGAAGTACTCAATCCTTAGATGCTACAGGCCAAGTTTCTCCTTCATCCTCATTCATGCCTTTTCAAAAATATATCAGAAACACTACTGAGGGTGGAATTTTACTCTGGGTTGTTCAAATAGCATGCTTAAGATGACAGTTTCTTAACCATTCTTCCAAATTAGTTCTAGAAGGAGTCAGACACTGTCCTTCCATCCTTTCATAAGCACTTTATGACATAAAATCCATATGCCTTTCACTCACTCTACTGTTATACATCACAAGTTTTACACTTCTTTTTACAGTTCCTTTTATACCCAGAACAACCATTTCACTGTGTGTAAAAGCTTGTGGTGTATGTAATGGCAGGATAAACAATTACAGACTGTAGATGACATATTGTACAAAAGGAGGGAAGAAACACAGGCTGAATGACTGTGCAGACTAAAGGGAATAATAGCAGGGGGGTGGAGAGAAGAGAAATAAAGGAAGGAAAAGCAAGTGTTGGATTTGGTTTGGCTGTGTATTTTCTAAATAGAGTGAACTGATAGAGTAAATTGACAGCACAATATTCCCTTTTACTTACTTAAAGCCTGCCTAGTGATAGAGAGGATAGTCTTCTATGGCTTAAATTAGACATATAAACCCAGAACCTTGAAAGTATCCACACACCTTGAAAGTATACACACATCCACACACCCTGTGAAATAACTCTTAGGTTTTCAGGCTCCTTAGGCCTGAGTCATAAACTGTGAAACAGGGAGAAAACATGAAGCATTAAAAATTTCAATGATTAGTGCTGCATTGCTATGATAGGCAAACTGAACATTTATGTTAATGAATAGTGAGCATTGAGGGAGGTCTGTATAGTCCCTGAAGGGAGCTACGAGTACCAAGGTCATATGGAGTTGGCAGGGCTGGACAAAGGCCAGCCAAGGGAAGAAACCAATATGTCTGTCACACTGTATTCCTTCCAATTCCATGACTTCCAGAATATACTTTTTGGGGAGGACAGGATCCACACTAGTTCATGATTGGAAACCCCATCAGCAAAAAGATAGGCTTGGTTTGCTTCAAGATTGTTTACTTCTTGCTTATTCTTAAGTAAGTGCCAGGCTGGGATACATTACAGGGAAGTGGGATCTAGACGAATATTGTCATTGCTTACTTAAAAATGTTTTATTTTCCCAGGGACAAGAAGAAAAACAAATTCTATCCCTCTACTTTGCAAACAAAGGAAGCAAGATTATTATGTCATTATTATAATAGCTCTGTAGCCTGGTTTCCTAAGAAAATAGATCTCTCAGTTTCTGCCTGAAATACTTGGAGCTTGTTGGTCAATTTTGATCATGTCTAACAGAGGTGTTGGTCATATGACCAGGTAAGCATCATAAAAGTAGAAAACTATATAGAGAGACTTTTAATAAAGCCTTCAATGAAGGGAAGAAAGATGAGTCAACTAGCAATTTCTGAGGGACCTTTTTAAAACACATATTTCAAGCATCACTGGTTCTATAGAAATAGCTTGACAAACTCTTTCTGTGCCCTATTTTCCAGACAGGAATTGTCTCTTACATTAAGCAGATTCAAGTATTTTTAAACCTTATAGATCAACATAGGAGAAAGCTATTATAAATGGCCAAACCACAGGAAAATTTTAATATAAGTTCACAATTCGTATGCACAACCATGACTCTAACTATAGGACATGAATATTAAATGAATCAAGCTTCATAACTTCTGCTCAGATGGAATTACTTTTCTGGTTGTATGTTACTGGTATTTGGTAGTCCTCATCATGGCCTAAGCATTATAGAAGGTGTTGTATAAACACAGAACAAAAATGTATTCCCCTGCCAGAAAACTCCCTACTTTGAGTAATGACCTGGCTTGTCTGAAGGAAACAGGAAGGGAAGAGGGAGAAAGAATGGGAAAGGGAGAGAGGAAGTGTACAGAACACAGGACTCTGTATTTTGCTGTTATATAGATGATGTTTTATCTTCTTTTTCCAGTTTTAAAATCATAAATAGATTTCTTTACAGTCAGTTGGTTTTCACTTAATTGTACTATAACAACTGGCAGAGCTGTGTAAACTTCAACCTCTGAAGTTCCAAATATGCTCATGTAAATAGTTGCTTTTAAATAGTCAAAAAAAAAACCCCTGCAACAAAAGCTCCCCTCTTAAAAAAAAAAATGATTTTGACTCCTTCCTGTGTGAAGCAAATTAATTTAGATTCAAAAATAAACATTTTAAAATAATATTTAAAGGAACACAATTTATTTGAGAAGTATATTTCTTCCTCTAAAGATACCACTGAGTAAAGTGCCGAGAATTATCAATTTTTACCCAAACACACACAGTCATCCCATTGATTTTGAGAACAACTCCAGAGTCATACAAATAGGATTTACATTTACATCATGTTGAAAGACATTAATTTTCACACACACGGAAGGGAAAGTTAAAGTTTCAGATGAAATAATTATAATTATTTGATTTGTTGAAGTTAGCAGCCTCAAAGCTAATGTCATCATGACTTTGTTGTTTCTATCCATGTGTTTTTGCAGTGCCCTGAAGAGACTTCAATTAATAGTTCAAACTCTGGCTACATTAAAGATAACATAGAAGTCTTTGAACCAAGAAGACAGTTGTAGTCCTTTAGGACAATAAAGATTATAAAGCTCAGGAAGAAGAACTTGACAGCTGGGAAAAAGAAATCTCAGTGGACAGGCAAATATCCAGCTATGCACTGTCTTTCTAGAGTTTATTAAACAAATCCAGAATGTATGATTTCAATGGGCTTTCCTGACATCACAGGAATGACCTTCAAACCACTCACCAACTTATGTTTGCCTCTCCACTGCTCTTCCATCAAAGCAGGTAAGAAGCAAAAACAAATAGAAAAGAACAGCAACAGATGAAGCAAAGTATTTCCTCCTGCTCCTTGCCCTAACCTCTCCTTCCTAGCAGGAACTCTCCTTCCTAGAGTAGAACTCTCCTTCCTAGCAGGAGAAAATACAGGAGCCTGGTCATTTGCCAATTATGTTTATTATGATACACTGTGGTGATTAAATAGATAGATGGGAAAATTGATGGTTTAACCACAATTTTTGCCAAAAAAAAAGTTGTTACTCTTTCAAAAAACTAAAATTTAATAGTTTAAATATTGCTTTGGAGTATTTTGGATGGTGTCAGGGCTTTTCTTAATATTTAAAAAAAATATATATTTCAAAGCACGAACTCAGAGTGACAGAACTCAGAATGGCTGTTTTTCACTTGTAGCACATACTCCTAGTAGAGAGCTAAACTGATTTTTATGAGTAAGTAAAGGACTCAGGAAACTGTTGACAGGTGACTGGACATGATATTTTTCAAAGCTGCTTCATTAAAGCTGTGTCAATAAAAATCACAATTTTTTTACTGAGGATCATTGATCCAAAATTCTATATCACCATTTCTGTGCTAATGAAAGTATGATACATACAACAGTAAGTGGCAGTGAAATTACAATAAGTTTAGAGAAGCAGTGCTTCAAATTAAGCCCATTGATACTGGAACTGCTTTTCATTGTATGGAAATGAACAAGCTGCCCTGAAAAGGCTCAAGTGAAACTTACTGTAAAATATTATTTTTCTCTTTGTAAGTCTGCTATTTTCTGCTTAAATAATACCCCTGCTGAAATAATTAGAACAAGAATTGACTCAAAACTTAGCTTTGAAGCATAGACCAGGAGTTCTATTATTTAGAAAATGTAATACAAGAAAATTTTCTGCCCAATTCCATGAATTCTGCATCAAGACTGGACTAGTATCAGATAGGTTAGAAATATGTACTGCTAAGAGACAAAATGCAATGGTGTCTTACATGACATTTATATTTACATTAATAATTTTAGTGCCATAATGTTTAAAAATTGCTATGTTTTGGAAATTTTAGTGAACTCATCCTTCTTATTTATGGTTCAGAAAAATAAAATTTTAGTCAGGTACAAGTTAAACTTCATAAAAAATTAAATTCTGTACATGAAAAACTACAGTATCTTAATTTTTAGTTTCATGTTGAATGAGAATAAAAGCCAAATTTTGGACTTCTTGTGTTATGCAAAATATTAGTAACACATTCCTTTACAAGGTAATGGAAATATTTTGCTTTTTACCCTTATAATTCTATTATACTGCACAGATGTTATTCCAGTATTTTACAGAAGGATTTTAGGTGAAAACAGGTTCTTGAAAGATTTTTAGTCAAACTAGCAGTTTCCATGGGACCTTTTTAAAGCATATATTTCAAGCATCACTGGTTCTATATAGAAGCTTGAAAAAGCTCTTTCTGTACTCTATTTTCCATGTGGGAATTGTCTCTGACATTAAGCAGAATCACAGATTTCTACAGAGCTGCGTCGTTTTGCATTAAGCAGCTCCTTCTTCACAGCCACCACAAACATCTGCACAAATACCCCTGTAGGTGCAAGTCTGCTTCGTAGGATGTATATTTATAATGCAGAGATTCTGATGGAGGTGTCACATACAACATCAATTTGATCTTAAGTTGTAGTGTGAAGTATTTTAAGGCCTGCATATTATATTAAAACCATTAGAAAGTTACTTCTTCTGGGCCCACAGGTGAGCTAGCAGGTATAGATAAGCAAATAGCAATGAGACATTAGTTCTGAGCCCTTCTGTATGGTCCAAGATTATTCACTCTGATCACTCTGCTTTTTTTGTGTGATGCAGTTTCCTGCAGGGATTTTGAGATGCAGGTCAAAGTGAGAAAAATCTTTGAAGTGTTCAATTTATATGGATGAACCACAGCCAACCAAAATGATTCTTTGACAAGCTGTGTGTAGAATTCATCCTGAAGTGCCAGCAAATCATTCCAGAGTGGAAGGATGGATAAACTATTAAATTTTCTTCTTGATAAAAAAACTGCAGAGAAAAGGGAGAGGAATCACATTTTAATATAAGATGCTATATCCTTATTTCCTATACGAACTGTGTATCAACAACAAAATCCTGTAGTGGATCTCATAGATTCTACTTGTCTATGAAAACAATAATTCCTTTTTATGAAAAAAAAAAGTGAACTCAGCAATGAAGTGAAAGCAAATAACTCAAGGTAAATAGATAAATTTTAAATACATTCAAGATTTTTCAGCTTTGGTATCATTATTAGCATAAGTAAAAACACCTAGAAACTGAGTTGTGGTAATCACATCCATGCCCAGAACATCCTTGTTTATTTTTTTCCTTCTTAAACCAAGGGTTTTTCTGTCTTAACACCCCTGTAGCACCTGGTAATTTACCTTATGAATATTCCCGAGCAATGTCGAGGACTACAGAATGCTGAAGAACTTAAACCAGAGGTTGACCAGCAGTGCAGAGATTATTTATAACAGATTTTTCAGCTATTTCCAGGAATCCAGATTCATGGAAGAAAAAAATATAGCTATGTAGTCAGGATGATAAGTGCTCCAGCTTCTTCTGTGGAATTGGAAACCGGAGAAATGCTTGAATCAATATGTTTTATTAATCATAAAGTGTCAGAAAATGGTATATTTTAATTCATAGATTCTAAAATTGTTTCTATATTTACATTTTCTTAAACTCAAGAAATTAATTAAAAGGGAAAAGTGATTGGTAGGAGATGGAGAAACGAGAGTTCAAAGACCAATAATGAACTGTAGAGATCATCATTCAGAGATGCCATTGATACCAGACATTTTAAAATTCTTTGCTGCTGTTTACTTGGTGACATCTAATGCCTCATTGACAATAAATGGTGACTGATTATGATTAGACGTCATTCTTGCAAAAATCACCTTTAGAAACTGTTATTTTGTGACTGATTCTAAGGTGTCAGTGAATCGCTGTTTCACAGCTATATTTTATAAACAAGAGACAGTGCTTTCTGGAAATAAAAATGGTTATCTGAAGTTGAAATTGTTGCAGGGAGGGGGAAAGAGTCCCTCTCAAGTGGAATAGAGAAATAATCTTTCCTTTTTTGTAGTCAACCAAACCTTTGAGTAATACACCTGAAATATTGAGTTCTGGATGCATTTTTTTTCCTTTTTTGTTTTTAATTAAGATTTTGGGGCTGATGCTGGAGTGCTTTTAATATCTGCTGTTCCATTCCAATGAGCAATGACTGAACAATGCCAGGTTTTTTTCTGAGCTCAGACAGTGGACAGTTTTGCCTGTTACCTCCGAGTGAGATTGCAGAGTTCTTTATTGTCAGATATGCAAAGAATTAAAAAAATACATTGTGACTTTGACATCAGAATCTGATTATCAATTAGATTTGCCTCTGGAAATATAGTTCATTAATGCATATTCATATATTTAGGCTTTTATGATGACTGGATGAAATACAGATTATTCATAAAATATTATTTTCATGTGGTTTTAGTTTCCTAAATCCAGTTTATATTTAATAGTTGATTAGTTTTTAATTGCGATAAATGGATCTTACCTTTACCCTAAAAACATTGCTACAGAAATTTGTATTGATCACTCACTACCGCTAGCAACCAACAGTGAGAATCTCAGTATAAGTTAGCAGCCATTCCCCTAGAAATCAGAGAGTGAGCATGAGGCGTTAAACACATGATCTCCACGATGGTATGGCAAAGACACTTTATTGCAAAACATCCAGGGTTCTTAAACTGTTAGTTTGTTATGAGTTTACATACCTGTGAGGCACAACAAATGTGCTTAACCAACCACCATAGATCATGATAGGAACAGGCATCAGGTGTAACCAACCACCAGTCCCATGGTGGGAGCACTTTCTGGTTCTAATAATTGTTTTACAGTTATCTAACTTGTTTTTCACCTTTCGTTTAGCTGAGTCATTTCAAGAATGCTTTTCTAGTTAGCCAAAGTAACAGAAGTGAGCAAGGATTTTAGAAGGGCAACAAGAACCTCACTTTGCAAGGCCTTTCTTCTCCACAACATGAGCGGGCAAGGGAGAATGGAACAGACTGCTGGGCTCTTAAAGACACTATTTGAATTGTGATTGTTGAGGTTAACCTTGAATTCATCCTTTGACTTCTATGAAAAACAAAGGATGTACTAGAAAATGTAATAAGAATGTTAGGGATCCTGGACTTGGGTAAAATTTTGATGTCCCTGGAGTCAATAGCACCTACTTCATTTCAAGTTATGGTAATAATTTTAAGTTATGTAAATATTCTTAATTACCTACAACAAAAGGATGTCCAGGATAACTGTCAAAGATGGACAGTAGTCAAATACAGTTCTCCAATGCTTTCAGGTTCTCAGAACTGTTACTATTAAAAAAAAAAAAAAACAAAAAACCCAAAAACAAACAAGCAAATAAACAAATGAAAAACAAACAAACAAAAAAAAACCCAACCAAAAACCCCCACACCTTTCTGGCAATTCCCTATTTCACGAATAAAACTGAATTACTGAAGGCAACATCGATTGTGCTTGATGGTTATGGCATAAATCTACAGTAACAATCCAGTGAATTATTGATCCAGAAATGGTATTCTTTGTTATTTTGTTAATATGAACAATAAAGAGCATTATCAACAACCTTAAGAAAAACAGGCTCTGTCTAGTTTTCCTTGGTGCTAGCACTGCAAATGTAAAGGAATGGAGACTGACTATTTTCTTTTTACCTGAAATAATGTATTCTGTCAGAAAATGTCAATCCATGGAAATAAGTAATTTCAATCATATGTTTAGACTTTTTTTTTTTTTTTTTAAACCTTAAAGGAGCTCAATAGGGTA
>VZRM01007925.1:31625-134241 GCA_013397955.1 Grantiella picta | reverse complement strand
TTTAAACCTTAAAGTAGCTCAATAAGGTAAAAAAAAATCATTGTTTTGTGTTCTCCATATTAAAAATGTTTAAAATTTTAAGTTATGTTTTGAGGTGTAACCCAGTAATTTAAAATAATCTTCTAAAAATACTTTAAAATATTATTTTGATGACATTTCTCTTATGTTTCAGATAAAATCAAAATGAGGTTCAATATTTATATGCCCATGAAGGTTTGGGTACTTGAAATTTCAGAAAAATAAGTTCAGAGGATGGAAAAACTTTTTTGCTAATGCAGTTTTATCTGTAAATTCAAAATTCTACTTAATTCAATTTTGAAAGTTCACATTCTAAACACCTTTTTTTATCCTTGGGCAGAATGTTAGTATCCACAAAGGCTCACCAACACAAGTTATGTCAAAGCTATGTTTCACATCCCCATAACTCACTTGAAGACTTTGATTCTAAGATTTATGCACATTCCTGAACATAGCAGAAAAAGAAAAAAAAACCACTTTCTTGCCTTGGAATTTAAACTTGTTACTATGGAAAACACATCTGATGAAACAGTTACCTCCACTACTCCATTTTTATCCCACTCTATTAGGCAATACAAGCAACTGAGGGGAGTAAAGGCAGCAATTTGGAAAAAGGTATGAAAGAAAAGTATTACTTTCCCCCTTTTGAAAACAAGTAAAGACCCCCCATAAGAACATAGACATTAGAAAACTGAGCTTCCCTTGTCTCCAGAGCTCTCTTCTACTCCATGATTTTCCCAGCTTGAGTGAACATTCAAATACTGAACATTTCCGATGTTTTGTAATTTCAGAGCAGAAATGAAATTTTGGTCTCTGTCTTGTTTCTCATTTTATGGCTAACCTTCATTGACCTGTTGTCTCTCCATGTACAGGTCACAGTCTATAAGGAGGTTGTGAAAAGCTATTAATGGTTTTTAAAAGCCGGTTGAGAAGTATTAGTTATTAAAACTTTTAGTATGATGTAAGGGAAGAATACAACCTGCCTTCCCACATTTTATGTGTCAGCATCTGTCAAGTTCTTCAACTACAACAAATGCATGCAGACCAGTTATATAAATGCTTATGATTAACAGATACACAACTTTACCCCTACTTTAATTGAAAGTGCATTAGCCCTAACAAATTATGTCCAACCCAAGTTAAAGATTATCAGTTGATTTGTTCTAACATCTAACTAATCTGTTCAGTTTCCTGTTGGTGTTTTTAAAAAAAAAAAATCCAAAAAACAAACAAACACCACACAATAAAATAATAACTTTAAAATATGCAGCTTATTCAAATAATTCATGGTACTGGATGTCTAAAATTTATTTGAAATGTGGAAATCCTTGATTTTTCATTCTTCTCATGGCAGTAGTCACCCTACTAAAAAAAAAAAAATAAGAGTTTATTTCCTTGCACATATAAAGATAATGACTCAAAGTTGCCAACAAAGTTTTTGAGTCAGAGCATTTTGAATTAATTTGGGTTAACAGCAGCAGACGCTACCTCAACTACCCTTCATAGAGGCCACTGGGACTAACTAATCTCTGACTACAACATCTTGAGTCCTCAGTGCTCTTTAGCCTTAACCCATCAGACACAGTCTAAAAATCTAAAGCATACATTTTCACATCTATTGAACATCTGGTTAAGTGTTTTTCACTAAGAAAATGCAATTTTTACTAGATGGAGCTTATGCTGCTACTGCCATAAGAAAGCAGGAAACTGCTATTTATTGTCACATGGCCAAAACACTCCCTTAAAAAAAAGCACTATAAAACAGCTGGTGCTGTAATTTTGTTAGTTATTCATTTCTCAATGTGTGATAAATACCTATAACAAGCAAACAAACAAAATAATTCAACAGTAATTAAAACTATGTTAGTTTTATCTACCAAAAACATGGTCCTCTTCAAATCTTTCCTCAAACACTAGTGAGTTTATAAATCACAGAATGGTTGAGGTTGGTAGGGACATGCAGACACAATCTGTTTCAACTCTCCAGCTCAAGCAGGCCCTCCAAGACCCTGCTGTCCAGGACCATGTCCTGACAGCTACTGAGGTCCAGAAAGAAATCAGAACATTTCTAGTTTCAGAGGGAGAAGAACCCATGAAATGTGGATGTTGCCAGGAATGGGAAGAAATTGTGGAATAATATGATGTTTTTGTGGCATACCTTACTTTCTCACAGATTAAATAATTCTCAAAGATTAAATACTTGAAGTGCTATAGAAGTAGATAAAGAGGAGAAAATCTGAGTCTAACGGGATTAACCCTCTCTGCAAATTTAAGATTTAATTAAAGAGAAAGCCATCACAAAATATTCTAGGATATTTTTTATCTGCTAAGTTAATAAAACAAAGTTTCAGACCATAAATATATTTCCTAGATCAATCTAATAACCTGAAATCAAACACACCGATTTTACTACCAACCATAGCAAAATCAGCCCTTCATGTAAAGTTTTACAAGATCTTCACATGAAACATCAGATCCTTTTGCATATTAAAAGACTATTTTTGCCTTCAGCTGCTCTGTGTGCATATAGAAACTGGATGGAAAATCAACCTGAAATCTATGATGTAACACAGAGTTTAATGAATTATTTGGAATTCTTATTCACAACACTTTTGTAGGTAAGTCACTCTTGGACAACCGGCCACTTACTGCGGATTTTTTTCCCCTATCTCAACACCTATGGGGTGCTTCCCTCCGTCCTTGATGCCATCACCTTTACACCAGCAAAACCCTAATTGGTTCTGAGACCAATTATGTAATATTCAAAATAGGGTTTGAATCGAAGTCATATCAAAACTCTATACAGCAAAAATGAGCTATACCTGTGCATGTTTAATTCAAAATGTTGGAATTTTAAATTGCTAATTAAAGACATTAGTGAAAGTCAATACAGCATTATTTTAATGACTCCACGATAATCCCAGAGCAATCAATTTAGATCAGAATGAGTTTATTGTAAAGTGCCAAAGGTGGGGGGAAAAATGCTTCCTTAGCACTACAAAGTAACGATTTCTCAAATGAATAATGCCTGTTCAGAATTTAACTAGATAATTACTTCATTTGCATTTGCTAAGGTGATGAGAAGAATGGAAAAGACAGCTCAGAGGGGGATGATGTAAGTGTTAAAGGGTGACATGCAACAGAGAGTGTTACTCAAAGTTCTGGCTTACCAAGCCGAGTCCATTTTAAAAGGAACATATTTATTAACCTAAGCATCCTCATGGGAAAGAGACAAAGCAGAACAAATATATAATAGAAAAATACATTGCAAGACAAGAATCTCTGACATTCAGTTCAGAGTGACTGGAGGCCGAAGCAATCAGATATATTTCCATTCTTGTTTGTATATAACAAATTTGAAGACTGACTAATAGTCAGATCACAGAACTACTGAGATGTATTTCCGGATCTGTTATTGCAGTCTTGCAGAACAGCAGTTGTGCAAGTCATGGTCACACCTGCAGAAATAATACTAATTTGAGGCAAGAAAAAATAATTTCAGCCATTTGTAGTTGCCCTGGAATGATCCTGTGTTTTATCAGAGGCGCAGAATCTCTGTTTTTTTCAGCTTTACTTTTATGCTTCTTCTTGTTCTTCTCTTTCCCAAGCTCATTAAAAAAAAATACACTATTTCTGCTCTTCATATATTGAATTTCTTTTAAGCTAAGATCCCACTCCTTCATTCTCACTAGTGAAATCATAACCATAGTTTCTCATTTCCATTATTATTACCATTGTCTCAGAACAAGACGCCAGTTCTTAAATGCTAAAAAAACCATTGATTTACTAATTAAGGCAAGGTATTTCTGTTTTGTTTTGTTGCATTTTTTTCCTTTTTAAGACAAAGGATAGGATAAAGGAAAGAATTATATATATAGTTAAGTAAAATATTAATACTATTTCTTTGAAGAAATCCCTCAAGAGTGATAGGATATATTTCTAACTCCTTCAGCCCCATGATGAAAATTTATTTTCTCTCAAGTATGTATCTCAGAAGGTACTGGGGCTTTTGAGTTTTATTCATTGTGTAAGAAATTCTGAATAGTTACCTTCCATATCCATTTAGATGCCAAAGAGATATTCATGGAGTGTATTAGTTAAAGTGACATTTTTGTCATTTGCTTTATTTCCATGTTAAATCTGTAAGCAGGGTAAGCAAGAACATTATTTTGAACATGATGAGAAAAGATCTCTGTTTTACACATGATGTGCCTAGCAGTCTTTAATGAGCCAAGATTAGAAAGCCTGAATGAATAGCAACTTAAAGGCTGGTAAGGTCATTCCTGCCTAATTTCTGAGTCATTTTTACATTATTACAGAGCATTCAAACTAAACATTCTATGCAGACAATCAAGGAGGCACAAAAACTTTTTCTTTTTTGAGAACGAGAGGAGGTTATAACACTTAACTTCTTTCTACCAAAGTGGAAAAAAAAATTCAAGAAACTACTGTTAAGGTCAAAAAGCTTTTTTCCTTGTTTTTTTCCTTGTTTTTTTTTAAGTAAAAAAAAAAGAAAGAAAGAAGAAAAAAGTCATCTAAGACTCATTAAAATCAATGCTGAATTTCAAAGTGATAAAAAAATCAAACCGCAAGAAATAATAATGTGAAAGATGAAAAGATGACTAACACTGTTGAAAGCCAGCTGGGTGGAGAGTGGGACTAATGTTGGTCTGTACCGATCAGAGAAGGGAAGCCAAAGGCATGGCATGTCATGTCAGAAAGTGACACCATCTTCACATAAAAAGAATATCTGGCAATCGTCTTTTCTGCAATACGCTTTTCTGCAATAATGGTTCAAATGTGGTGTAACAGTATAATCAAATATATGGACTCGCAATCTTTTTTTAAAAGTTTTGATAACAGGATGTTATAGCATAGAGGAGGCATGGAAGCAATCCATGTTATAGTTATAGTACATATCCATCCATCTCCTTAAAGGAAATTGTCTGATCATGAGGACTTCCCTTTTTTAATTTTTTTTTATTTTTTAATACTGGATGCCATCTGAGAGATAAGTATATAATGTGCTGAGAGCTGCTGCGTATAATTTGTGACCTCCTCAGATGTTGACACGTTGACAACTGGAAAATCAAAAGCTGGATTGGTTTCTGTTTTCTAAAGCCCTTTAGTAGGGAAGAAAAATGTTGAAATTTTCTTCTTCCTCGGTCTCACTTGAGCTCATTTCTATAAGTTTACTAGTAAGTTGTAGACCTTACTCTCTGTTTATAGGTATGCAGTTCCACCTTCCACTATCTAAGCAAGATAGTAACTGTGTGTTACCTGCATTTGTGAGAGACTGAAACAGTTAATTGCTTATTTACAAGAGAAATCTCACAAACAGCTAAGATATGATAATGGTTTTTCCCTTAGGCCCTTTTACCTTTGTGGTAGACACATGACCATCAAATCAACACTCAATGGATTTTTCCTTCTTTTAAATAATTGGTCTGTAGTGGGCCAAATTTTCACTCTTCTCTTTATAGGAATCTGTCAACAGATGAGATGGAGCTGTGTGGAAACACTGAAACTTTTAATTGCCACCATTATTGCCTGTATTATCAGTTTATTAATGTTTGTTATTTTCTTATGTTTTCATGGCATGTGACTTGTTGGGAGACTAAATATTAGTCAATCCATTTATGTATTGTTAGTTTGATTTTTTCCAAGAATATTTTGTCTTTTTACTCAGTAAAATAATGTGGGAAAAGCATTTACTTTGATTATATGGATGTATAATTTTCAACCAAATTTAGCCTGGGAGCTGGTACAAGAATTTACTCATATTTGGAATCATACTAATATATATTAACTTTCCATTTTATGCCTTTGGAGCCTTTAAATTTATTATGATTTGGCTATTTTTTTTCCAAGATATAAGCAGGTGAACTAAATAACCTTGACAAAACAAAAGGAAATGTCGCAATGAAGAGCTGCTGCAACCCCCTTCCTAGATCAGAAGGAGGGACAGCCTCGGAGGGCAAAGGGGATATAGATAGAATACAAAAAAGCTTTTTACCAGCTCCCACACAACCCTTCCTGGAACCACTTGTGGAACCCAACAGGTTCCTCATTAAACATTACATCATGAAATGCCACTGCTGTTCCCTGTACAATCGATTGGAACCATGGTGGGATCCTCCTGCCAAGAGTGGAATTTTTGAACATGAACAAAATATACCCTGGGATGCTGGATGCTGTAATCCCCAAAAATCCAGGAACCCCATGACAAATTCATCAAACAGATTATGAGTGGGCCTGTTCTGTGAAAAAATCCTTGTCTCCACACCTTCATTGCAAGGGAATTCTAAGGCCCACACAGGGAAAGTGGTAGAACTGGAAGTGGAGAAATTGGACTGTAAGAACCAGCAGCTGAAACTACCTAATAGAGAGACAACGTGCTGGAAAGTGAGGAACCATAAAGATTAATTAGAAACTGCCCTTTTGAAGTGTGCCCATATAATAAATTGAGCTACAGGAGCAGCTGAATGTAAAGAAACCTGGTATATCTCAGAGCTGAGAAGTTTTATTCGGGACATGTGTATATTTTGGGGTTATCCCAGCTATGGTTGTCTAAACTGAGACACCCAATGCAATGGTCCTAAGAAAAATCAGAGATGGTGTTTTCCCACAGCATTCCCATCACCCATGAACCTTACCATAGAAGGGTCTGGAATTTTAGTAAAAAGTCACAGGAAATTCCCTGCTGTGACCTGTATGAGCTTTCACAAGTCAAATATTCAGATCTGTGAGGAATGGTAGGGGCATGTTCAGATGGGAAAATGTATTCCCACTTGAACATGTATGATATAGCCGAACTCTGATGTGCTACAGAGTTTCCTACCATGTGTCCTAGGAGGGTTTTTAACTTTACCTCACCACAAAATAAAAGATCCAGGGAAAGTAATGGACCCCAAGAACAGCCCAAATGGAATGTGCATTGAGTGCTAGCCTTGTCTGAGACTCAAACTGATAAAAGCTGGATTTCATTATGTTGATCATCTGTATGATTCAAGGTACCACTAAGTCATGGTTGAGACATTTTACTCATGTACTCGAAACATAATTACATAGAGAGGGACAACACTGACTGAAAGCAGAGAGTGGACAACTGAAAGGCCAGTTCTACCATCTTTGTCCTTTTCAGAATAAGTCTGAGTAAATATGTCTTTCAGCGTACTCTAAATGTCAGTGGAGCTTGATATCCTGGACAAACCAGAACGCACTCTGCAAAGTGAAAAGTTTGCAATGGACTCATGGTGAAACCCATTAGTAACTTTTTATACTTCTTTCTAAAAAGTACAAGAACTGTTGTATTTTGAAAATATGTTCAGTGTTTTCTGTAGGTTTTTTTTTTTTTTTGGTTGGGGGGGAGGTGGGGTCCTTGGAGGAGGGCCAGGGTTTGAAATTTTTCTCTCTGGTTCAAAGTCAACAGTATCAAATGCACTTCACGATGTTTTTCTATAGGAGTTTTCCTCCAAATAAATATAGGGAAGAGCCTGTCTATTTCAGACCATAAAATTGGTTTGATTGGGAAGTATGTGTCATAAATGAGAGTGAAGATGATGGCAAAATTTGCCACAGCTGACTGATAAATAATTACCTGAGAGAAAGAGCACAATATGATGGACCCTTATCATGCATTTTAATTATGAGTTTTAATTGCCTTTTGAATCCTATAAAAGTCAGTGGCCTACAACTTTTTAGCTGTTTTATTTCCTGGCTGTACAACTGTGCCAGCATTTGTCTAGCTCCTGTGCAACAGTAGAGGACACAGTGTCTTTTAGCAGGGCATGAAAAAATTCAATAAAAACTATTAGCATATCGTCTTGAATTTTGTTCTATTAAAAAACTCAACTTGGCAAAAAAGTAACTTAGATTTATCACCTAAGATAAACAACACAATGAGGATGAACTAAAAAAAAAGAAAAGTCTGAAATATAAAAGAATACATGATAATGCATATGCATCTCTCCTTCTAGTATCTATTTGTCAATGATGGAAAAAAACCAAACAAACAAAAAAACCAAAAGGAACAAAACTGGTACCCTTAACAGTAGCAAAGAAAATAAATTGAAGATCTATTTTATTTGATAGCCCATTTAGCACCACAAGTCCAATGGCCCCTAAAATTATTTCTGGTTATTTAAGAGATCTTTTGATTTTTGAAAGATCTAGGAAGTTAATTTTTTGATGTCAAAGATTGAAATTAATCTGTGACACTTCAAAGATTATCCAGGGTCCCACAGATTTACTATGGAACTAATTTCTTATTCATTATATGGATGAAATACAGTAAAAATTTCTCTGTTTTTGTAAAAAAAAGTGTGTGTGTGTTTTTATAAATTCATCGGTATGGTTTAGAATAACCATTCCAAAAGCTGATTGAAAATGTTCAGAGGGCTTGTGAACAATTCATTCAACAACTTAAAATTCAATTTATTAATTCTTTCATAAAATGTTATCACTCATATCAGAAGCTTAGCTGCTGCCCTTTAGTAGGTTGGTCTTAACACAGATCTTCAGTTTTGACCCTCAGTGATCTTTCTTCCCTCTGAAGTTACCAGCTGTGCTTCTTATCTGCACGTGTCAAATATTCAGCCTGCGTTACTGGAGTAGATATTACTCATAAACGCAGTTGTCAGCTGTGCTGATGAGGTCAAACTGTCCTCAAGAGGTCATTGAAGCTGGAGGAAAGGAACAAATGAAATGACTGAAGGACAGGCTGGGAGAGTTGGGGTTGTTAGACCTTGAAAAGAGAAGGCTCTGGAGAGACCTTAGAGCACTTTCCTGTGCCTAAAAGGGGCCTACAAGAAAGATAGAGAGGGCCTTGCCACAAGAGCATGCAGTGAAAGGGGTTATGGCTTCAAACTGAAAGAGAGTAGCTTTAGCTCAGGTATTTGGAAGAAATGCTTTTTTGTGAGGGTGGTGAGGCACTGGAACAGCTGCCCAGAGAAACAACCCTGGAAGTGTTCAAAGCCAGGTTGAATAAGACTTTGAGCAATCTGGTCTAGTGAAAGGTGTGGCACAGGAATTAGAACTAGGTGGTTTTTATGGTCCCTTTCAACCCAAACCATTCTATGGTTCCATGATTCTGTGATATTTAAAAAGCTTTCAATAATTGTAGGCAACCCTGTGAAAATGTATTCATCTTTATAAAAAACAACAAAAAAACCAAACAAGAAACCCCTTCCCCCAAAAAAAGTTAACATAAAAAGTCTTTTTCATGAGCCATCCTTGAATTTATTTGAAATATTTGGAATTTACTTGAAATTCCTGTAGGCGGTGTTGAAGAAAAAAGGACTTTTTGTGCTTTAACAGCAAGTGCAAGAAAAATATTTGCTTTCTAGATGCTTTTGCAAGGTAGTTTCTTCTCCATGAAGTTCATTCAGATCCTAGACTGAGGAACTAAATGAACTTTTGGATTCAGGCAGAATCAGTCACTGCAGTAAATAACTGCAGATCACTCCTGACTGCTCTGTGGCCAGCAGACCTTTTCATGGAGATTCTGTTTGCATCTACTGAGCCCAAGCTACAGATAAAGTATTTCAGATTTTCAGCCTTTTCACCTTTCTCTTGATGCCTGATTTTTTTAGTTATCATGTCTCCATTTAATTCACAACTCAGCAGTGAATAAACTAAGAAAATACCTGTCATTTGTTCATATCATCAATTTGTCAAACCCAGCCCTCTTCCCTTCTCCCTGTGCTTGCACTCAAAGCGTGAAACTTCTCATAAACTGTGGCACTGAGAAATTATATATCTAACGTATAGGGATATTTTATACATATAAATATTTCCCCTTACATAGCACAACGGCAAAAAATTTTTTGACAAAATTATAAAGTTTTTATAGAATGATACAATTTTTCATTTTTTGGGGAGAGTGTGTGTCCCATTACTACTAAAAACAAATCCAAGTCAAAATTACTGTAGCCAAGTACCCATTCTATCTGCAAACTAGACATCTTTGAAAGAAAAGTTTTTTAAATGGAAAGTATTTTTTGTTTAATTTAATACAGAAAAGATAAACAAAAAAAAAAAAGAAAAAAATTACCATAATCCCATTGGGATTATTTCTTTCATTGTTTTATGTAAATTCAATTTTTTGTCCAATATTTATCTCCCACATTTTATTATGACACCAAGAGAAGATATGTACAAGATTATTCTCACAATGAAAAATGGAAAGCACAATCAGAAATACTAATAAAAGAGGAATATAAGAATAAAACCAACTACTTATGCAGGATTCCTAAGAAGTACCACAAAATAATGTTCCAAACAAGATTTTTTTGTTATTATTTTTACCCAAAATGTAAGAACAGTAATTTTCAATTCAGGGACAATCATCTTCACTTCCAAGCTTTTACTGGAAAAATACAGGCAAGTAATTATTCTCTGAATAAAATACAAAAAGCAACTAATGAATGGTAGAAAGTACGCACTCAGACCAAGACTCAACTCTTGGTCTCTTGATGCATCCACCAGCACCTGAAAACCTGGTGCAGTAATGTCCACTGTAAGATTCCCTCTTGTGTAGCAGAGAACAGTCATGTAAATTTTTCCTTATAATATAAGGCAAGGTCCTGGCTGCTTGACCTTTGTCCCCTCAGTTTCTGGTGAATAAGTGTTCATCTTATATCCCGTAGATATAAATACAGATTTCTTATATTAATACTTTTTTTACAAACATTAAGCAACTTTTCTTATGACAAAAATCTGTTCTGCTTTATGTATGCTGAGTCAAAACTATATCGATGGACAGATTAACAGTTGCAAAGATATATGCCTGGGATCTACAATACTGCAAGCTGGTCTAGAGGATGAGCTGTATTTACAGCAATAATACAGGAACAGAACAGTAAAAACTTTTTGTATTTTTAAAAGGTTACATTTCAGTGCTTGTCTTGCAGAAAAAACCTATCACTCAAGTACTTCCTGACCTCCACTGTATGCAAAGGTGAAAACAATCTATAACCATAGGCAAAACCCTTATGTTTATTCATAACTAAACTATTCACAGAATGCTCATTAAATGCAGCCATTACATATTAGGTTGTGATCCCTGGCTCCAGGTTGCAGAGTACATTTTACCTTCCACCCCCTTGTTTTAATTAAACTTAGGAAAAAATAATATTTTTTTTTAATGTGTCTCAAGTTGAGAAACTGAGAGCACTTCTGAGGCTTGTCAGCACTGAGAAACATACACTGTTTTGTCAACTACTGACTACTAGCATGTCTCAAGGAAGCCAGCTGTCCCTGTGAACCACAACCTTCTGTCCCAAAAGTGTCTGAGACATTCTGTAAACAAAGCAGCCTTAAACCCAGTCATGGATACATTTACACAAAGTCACATTGAGTGTCACTACAGAGAACACAGAAACAGCCTCAAAGACCAGCTTGCATTTATATTTGCTGTCTGCACATTTAATTTATCTCCTCTCCTGTTTGTGGATGCCTTTTTCTTCAGAGTGCACCTTGGATCATGTACAAGCAGATGCTAATTAGAGGGGCTCTTGTGTCTGCTGTCAAATCTAGGCTATCCTATCTGGCCTTACAAAGAGGGGCAACTGGGACAGGTCCATATCCTTCCCACCAGCACCATGATAGATCATCTGCTAGCAGAGCAGATGGGATTTGTAGATGGCCTGAGTTAAGCTTTATGCTGGCAGCCTGCAGAGGAGACACAGAGCCAAAAGACGTGCCAGATCATGAGCACAGTCCTAGGTTTGCTTTGTCAGAGAACACAACAGTGATTAACCTCAGTGGTGTTTTACCTACAAGGATCAAGACCACAGCTGGTAACACATAAGATATGGAATTAAAACACACTGAAACAACAGACTGAAGCTGTATAGCTAGAAAGGTTTTCTGGTTAGGGATAATGACACTAAATCATTACTTGAAGGGAGAAATGTGCATGTTGGCAATATTACTTGGCTTGACAAAGAGGGCATGAACTAATTCCCTGTATCTAAACACATAGTAGAAGAGTATGTCGAGAGTTTGAAAAATATGGGATGAAAGTATGTCAAAGCAGTTCCCAACTTTCACTTCAGAGAGAAAAAGATACTTGTACAATAATCCAGATGATTTGTTCTCTCTAAGTGAAAGTCTTGTAGAGCCACATCCACCCCTCAAAAGTTAAAAAACCCCTACATACTAGCGTGGGACTGAACTTACTAGCTGGGACAAAATTCTTCTCCCAAGAGTGCACTGAGAAAACTAGCACAATTCTGAAGGTGAATGCTTAAGGCAAATGTCATTAGTGAAAAAATACTTTGTCATCTTGCAGTGTGTAAATTGGTAGTGCTGGGCTTGAGAGGTAGCTCTGGAGTTAACTTTGTACATTACAACACAAGTTGATGATTAATATCTTCTTCCCTATTTTATTCATAAAACCAGAAGGGTATAATCGTGTTTGGAAATAAATAGAACACTTTTAATTGAGATGTCAGCAGAGTTAAAAAAAGCAGTTGTCTTTACTGATGGCAAATGGGAGGGTTTCCATCATCACAGTTTTACATGAGTGAATACAATTTATGCACAGATGAAAGCATGGCTATACAAATGGTAAGCAGAGTATAATTTTCTATGTAAAAAAAAAAAGCAACATTTTCTGAATAGCAATGTTTTAAGTAACTTCTACTCTCTAAGAATTGAAGACAGTATTAGGGTACCATAAGTTAGCTAATTTAATTCCAGACTCAGATGATATATCAACAAAATAAAAGAAAAAACATGAACATTAGAAGAGTAGTAATTTATGAAAAGTTTTTTCTAATCAGTTCGAGAGATGCCTTGCAAGAGCCTTGGTGGTCTTGTCATTCTGTGCAACAAAGAGTTGTGTTTTGCACATTTACAGCTCAATTCTTCAGTTTCATCCTTTTTGAGTGGGTAGCATACTGCAGCATACAAAACTGAGCAGGCAGGGGATCTTTTTTGTTTGCTTGTTTATTTTTAAAATAATTGTCAAAATATTCAGAACAGTGTAAAAGGGCTCCCCAAATTGTGCATCCATGGAATGGTTCCAACTAAAAAGCAGGTCATAACTACTTATAAGTGTTTATGCAGTAAAATGCATAATGAGTTATCATTCTTCTCTTCTATTTTTTTTATTTAATATTTATGTGTTCTAAAAAATAAATTGACCTCTCTAAGGTATTAATCAATAATTTTTTTGGTTGTTGGTTTTGTGGGGTTTTTTAGATGTGCTTGTGAAATTCAGATACGTAGGATTGCAGGAATCTATTAGATACTAATGAAATACAATAAAATTAAAACCTAGTATTTTTATTATGTGGGTTTTACATACATTTCTTCACACAGGTGCTTTTCATTTAAAAAAATAGTTTTAAATCTTAATTAACTAAACAGAAACACACCCAATTGTATGTGATTGTGTTACTGCATCCCCAATATTTGTGATAACGAGGAAAATATATAGGAAAACAAATTTTATTAGAGTAGTGGAGTGTATCCATGACAGACATGAATTTAAAAAAATTATATTTTATTTATTGAGAAGCCTTGATACCCTTGGAAAGACAGTATCTGATGTTAATGGATAGAGTGGAAAGTGTTCTAGAATAAGAAAATATAAATATTTTTACTCTTACAAAGATTTATCTGTCTTCTACATATGGAATATTGTTTTGCTAACACTGTGCTCTTTGGTGCATTAAGTAGTTTGCTATTTCCAAGTAATTTCCAATTTCTCTTTTCTGGGGAGTGGCACAGATACACCAAATAAAAACTAAATGTTTCATTTTGTTTGTTTCTTAATTTTGTCTCTGTGCTTTTTTCCCCACTGCATTTCTTGTTCAACTCTTCCCTCAAGTACCAAATCACAAGAGGAAGGGTTTTTTTTTATATGTTACTTGTTTGTTTAGTCATTATTTATTCTAGCTAAAGGTACTTCTTCTTAGTATGCACCAGCTAGAGCTGTTTTTTTTTTTTTTAAATGCATATCTGTATGCTGTCCTTCTGCTAGCTATTCCTCTGGCTTCATTATCCCACTGAAAGATCAAAAGCAAAATTTTATATGCAAGCAATGTGATGCAGAAACATGTTTATCTCACCTCAAGATCACATCTACCTACTAAAACAGAAAGAGACTGGATTCAAATCTACTATTTTAACCTGTTCACATGCCACCATTCAGACAAGAAAAAAGAACAGTTTTTGTTTCTTAATTCTGAAAACTCATTTTTGTTTTCTCAGTGTTCATGAAAAATGAACAGACATTTAGAAGAACAATCTATCATAAACCCAAAATACGAGTCCTGAGTCATAATGAACAGTGTAGAGCCCATCCAAGCATATTGAAGATTGCATATTTCCATATACATGGCTTTCATTTTTCTACATTAGCTTTATTTGCAGTTCTGCCACTGAGGCTGTGCAGCTGGCCTTCACCTTTAGCTCTCTGTAGTATCTGCTAGTACCAACAAGCTTTGTCATCTGACTACTTCTTTGATATTGAGTAAAGAACCTCCAGGGCATACTCCTGTCATCTTCACTTAAAAAAAAAAAATCATTTATTTCAGTGCTTTGTTTCTTATCTTTTAATAAGTTATTTATCCATGTGGAGACTGGCTCTCTTATCTCAAGGCAGCTTAGTTTCTTTAAGAGCCTTTGCTGAGGGATTGTGTTGATTGCCTTTGGAAATCAAAGGATGTTATATCAACCTTTGTGCACAGGCTCATTGCTTCCTTCAAAGAACTCCAACAGATTTGTGAATCCTGTCTCTAAAGAAGACAGTAGTTCTATTTTTTACAGTAACTCTAACCAGTTTTCCCAGAAGAAACAAAGGTGAGCATCTATGTTCTGTGGTATGCAGGTGGAAGATGCTGGGGTATGCCCTGGAATGTTTTCCGAAATTGGTGACATATTTACTATCTTCAAAAGGCTGGAAAACACAATTAGTAACTCACCTGCCACTAATTTCAGTGCCTTCTGGTCTGATAGGAGAACATTTTCTGGTCCTTATTTACTAATATTTAACAAGACAGGTAGTCAAGAGTCAATTACTTGAATGCATTTCTTAGTACATTTCACAGACAGATTGCATGGAGATGCAACTGGCAAAGGCTTAGAGGATTATTATATGCCATCCAGCATAGTTTCTGGAAACATTTGAAAAAATCAAACTCATGTCAGTTTTAATTGTTTTTGCAATGTTGACTTATAAAAGTAACTGGTTTGTATAATATGATTCTATGGGGCATTTTACCTAATCCTGCATAACAGGCTGAATTAAAATAGCATCATACAGTATCACTGGAAACCATATTAATAATTTTAAACGTAGTTTAATGCTAGATTTCAGTGGTAGTTTTAATGAGAAACAAGGATAATGTTAATAGAGTTCCACGGGAATCTATTCTTGGCCTCATGTTATTTTTATCTACAATTTAAGTAAAAATTTGTAGAATAATAATAATAACTTTTTAATGCTGCCAAAAAGTGAGCTCAGAGATCTAGGAACAAAATCCTACTCCAAAAGGTAAAGGGGAAAACAGAATCACACAGTATCAATGAATATTCTTTCAAAACAAGTAGATGGTATTACACTTCAGGTGAACACAATGCATAGATGCCCAGATAAAATCACATCTTAAAGAGGATCTGCTTCCTGTGGAAATGTCTGTGACAAATCCAGCATATTATTGATATTATTGATAAATTATTTCAGGTTTGACATGAATAATAAAAAGAGGCTTGAATAACTGGAATTTATTTAAAAAACAGAAGATATAAAAAAAAAGAGTAACGAGAGACAAAAAAATTGCCTTCTAGTGAAAAATTTGGCAAATTCTACTTGCATGGTTTACCCATGAGAAGGTTAAGAGGTTTTTTATCTTAACCTTGACGTATCAACCCAGAGAACTTATTTCTGAAAGCAGGTGATTCTTTGATTTGGATTCAGGAAAAGAAAATATAATGAAGCACAATAGCTGGAGGCTGAACATTGTCAGACTAGAAAAAAAAAAGGAAACATTTTCATAAGAACAAAAAATTAAGTTTTCATGATTTGAAGGTACTGGATCAAGATCAAATATCTTTCTATAGCGTAGAATGTAAGAAATTCATACAATTGGTACTGTCTTTTGCAGAGGTGAATATGGCCCATTTTAGTTTTGAAATTTATACATTTTCAGATACATTATGTACTTGAAAAAGAAATTATAACATATGGAAACAGAAGCCTTTAAAGTAATCAATTATACAATTTTAGCAATTCTTTTCAATCATCAATTATACAATTTTAGCAATTATTTTCAGTTTTTATAATTTTAAAATTATAGTTTTTTTCCCATTTTCTTTTCCTGCTGTCATATTAGAAAAAAAAAGAAATCAATATTGTTACACTGGAATGTAACTTAGAAAATAAATAAAATATATATTCTGAATAAATAGAACAGCATGTGTTAAAGTTCAGGTAAATTGTTTAACATTAGCAAAACCTAGGCCTATTTTAATTGTTTGTCTTCTCTACAATTATTTTTGTTTATATTATGCTACTGCCAAATAATCCAGACAGGAACAGAGTCTTATTGTTCTAGGTCCCAGAATGGGTTAAAAATAACCCACAGAGAATATTAAGCACAAAACTGTGACTGCTTTTTTTTTATGTGTCTACATTCTTAGCAATGGTTAATGGTTCTTATGAGCCCTGCCTCAGAAAGAGAAACATTTCAGACATTGGAATATTTAGGGAATCTGCAGGGGATGAAGAAGGTTATTGATAGCAGGAATTTTAATGGAAAAATGCTCACCATTGTAGTGCTTATTGCTTTATCCATGGATCTCCAGTTCAACAATTTTTTGGTTTTTTGCTATATCGTGAATTCCAATGTGTATTATAAACCACCTCGTTAAGTAGCATGGCAGAAAGTGAATTACAGGGGTAGAGACAACCGATTAATATTTCTAAGAAATCTGTGGTCATTCCAGCCTACACCAGTGTAAAAGGTATTTTTAAATGCAAGCTGCACTGCTCTATGTTGTGTGTATACGTGTTCCAAGGCTGGATCAGCTGACAAAACTGTACAGAGCAATGAGAGGCTTTAATGCTGATAGCTGTTAGATACTGTGATATAAAGAGATCCAAAACTCTAAAGCTGTTGTTATGCCTTTCCTGAAGCATGTTCTGACAATGTCATTCATGATAAGGAGCTGTCACAGCAGCTGTTCAGGATAAGCACCAGGCAAACTCACAAAATGGCAGTACAGTCCCAAAAATAGCAGCTTCCCATTTAGTTATCTCCTTAAACTGATGTGATGTCTTTTAACAAAAATCTTGCATCTTCTCATTTCCCATAGTTTAAAGAAAGTGGCCTTTCACATCCATAATCAGTTGCTCTATTAGTGGACAGATTTGACACATCAGAATAATTGGCGTTTTAACTTTCTGGAGCAAACACTTATAGGAAAAAAAATCTGACAAAAAGAAGGGTTAGGTTTGAAAATTACAAAGTGTCACTTCACTGCAACCCCATCCCTAAAGAATAGGAAATATTAAGGAAAACAGAATTAGCAACATGAAGTTTTTATTTTAGAAAGTTGACCTTCTCCCTTGATTTTTTTACACAGATTTGCATTTCCACATGTGCACATATGTAGAAGGTAATTATGAAAATTCATTCAGTGAAAATTGGGGTGTGGAGGAAGCACCCTCAGCACTAAAGAAGAGGGTATAAAGCATAAGGTATAAAGAAACATATAAGAAAAGTTAAAGATAAAAAAAAATTGTTGTGAAGGACCATGCAAATAGAAATCTGAATAACCTTGAAATGCATCATTTATTACATAGACGTTCTGGTCACCAGCACAGAAATGGCGAATGTTTTGTGGTTGTCATCTGATAATTTTAAAACTATCATAACCTTTGGAACTGCAATAAAAAACAACAGCTAGTGGAAAACAAGCTCACTTGAATTAAGAAGATCCTTGAGAAAAGCATAAATGAAGATCCCTATGATATCTCACTCTTACACCAGTCTGTGCTGCAGTTTCTATTTTCACGAGCTCCAAAAATTGTGTTCCTTTTAGTAGTTTTATTACTTGGAAAGCTGATAAGGAAACAGGTGGAAGGTTTATACCCAAAATGATAACTATGGGTTTATATCTTTCTCTCTTTAATCTGATAGTTTTCTTTCTGTCAATTGTGCTATGAGACCTTTTTCTGAGAACAGTATGAGGATAATTTTGGCTTTTCACCAGGTGTTATGGCTGCTAACTACTTAAGGCATTGGAATTACTTGCTGCAGTGTAGTTTAGTGCTGGACAAATGGAGAGCCTGTAAAGCTCCCTAAATCTGATGCCACACAGCATCCTTCACATGTTGAATTCTGGCACAAAATGTTAACCAACCAAGAGATGTACTTAGCATTTACTTCAGTACTGGTGATCAGATTTGTAGTTCCATATACATTGGGCAGATTTAATGTTACAGAATGCTTAAACGTGAACTTAGATTCAGTTAAAACTAATCATTCTGATCAATGTCAAACTCAATGGTTAAATATGACCTACCATATATTCCAAATTCAACAGAAATCACATTACAAGATAAGACAACTAGAATATTCAATGTCTGTAGGATATAGGCTTATCTACATTAGTTTTGGAGACATCCCACAGACCTGATTTAAATTGAACACCAGGCTTTCACAATGTAACACAATACAGGCAAGACAAATCTTCACCTGTATTGCAGTATTTGTAAAACATAATAATACTTCTCTAAATTGCAGGTTCCAAACAGTAAGACTAATTTAAATCTTGGTGCTCAAATATTAAGCAAACTGAACCAAGAAAAATATCTGAATATAAATTTGCAATGTAAAAACAAAATCTTAATCCTTTTTATGTTTTCAGAAAGAAATGTCTTTGTTACATTGCTTGTCCAGTTCCAAGAAAAATTTCAATATTAAATGACAGCTCTGTTTAGCATAACTTTCAAGATTTGGGCTCCTGCTTCTGTATTTTTCTAATTAAAATCTATCCTTGCTATAATTCAACACTGGTTTGTGTTTGCATGCAGAGCCCACAAAAATAAATAGATATAAAAATGTGTATTCTAATTGTTCCCTCACCATGTCGGGTTAGGACTAGATAGCAAAATTTCCTTTACAATGTAAGGTATAGCAAGTGTAAACAACACAGACAACTGCAATAGTAATTTAAACAAAGTCTGCAGTACTCTAAATAATGAGGGAGTGAACACATTAACAACTGCCTCAAGTGAGAGAAACATTGAGTGCTGGAAATGCAGAGAGACTGGCACTATACATTAAGTCTGAAAATTACTAAAGGAAAGTTTAGAAGTTAACAAATGAACCCATTTTAAGGGAAATTGGAGCCTATCTATTTCCCTTCAAATGTGCTAATTTAATGGTTTTATAAGGTTCTTGCATGTATGAGATAGAGAAAGAGGAGGAAAGTGTTATCCTTTCCGGAGAGTAGGACTTGAAAGATGACAGAATGGTTTATACATTAGCTGCAGTTTACCCTCCAAACAAATTTATATAACTGTAAACAAAGAGTTCCACTTATCTAGTTAGGAAGAAACAAATGCATATAATAAAATGTTAATTAGTAAATATAATATAATTTGGGTTTCATCAAAAATATAACATCTAAATCAATCTTTTATATACTGGTAAGAAGTCTGCCTCTTTCATTTCTGGATAATAACATCAGATTTTTTGGTATAAGAAGGCTTTTTTAAATGTGTACATCTTACCATTTACTATTTTTCTGAATGATTGCTTGTATTTCTTAAAGAAACAAGCAGAAAAAAAAATCAGTACAAAATTAGAGATTTGATTTTGAAAATTAGTGTATATTATGCAAATTAACAGAAAATAATTAAGTAAGAATTTCATTTACTTTTCACAGTGAAAATGGGCCTAATTCATGAGAAGCCTTTTGAGAAATTATTAGCTTTTATACCAAGCCAGCAAATCTTTTCTTATCTGATTGACATTGCAGAAGTAGTCAAAAGACTTCTTCAGCTGAAATGGCAGAAGCCTGTGGACAGATTCAAGGAATTTAAAAAAAACCTACAGCAACCCAAATAAAGTGACTTGAGTCAATTCTTTGCTCGCCTAAAACTTACACCAAGCCCCCTAAAATCCGATGAGTTATTTATGTGAAAAAGTCCTAGCTATATCTTAGGAGGAGATTGTTCTAGCTGCTTTAATAAAATCTCGAAAATATTGTTTGGATATCTAAGGATTAAGTTAGGTTTTGGTTTGTTTTTTTCCCATTTTCCATGCAGAGCAGAGAGGATTTGGATGTCTGGAAAAGCTTCCAAATGATACCACACATGCTTATGTTGTGTACTGGTTTTGACTGGAATAGAGTTAATTTTCTTCATAGCAGCCCTAAATTTTGGGTTTGTGGCCAAAACACTGTTGATAACATGCCGATGTTTTAGCTATTGCTGAACAGTGCTTACACAGTATCAAGGCTTGCTCTATTTCCTGCTCTTCCTCTGACAGTGAGTAGGTTGGGGAAGATGAGAGGCTGAGAGGGAGCACAACTGGGACAGATGACGCAAATTACCCAAAGGATTAGTCCACTAGAGTTTACTAGGGGTTGCCAATGCTTAGTGACTGGCTGGGTGTCCATCAGCTGCTTGAGAGTGATTGCTTTTGCATCACTTGGTTTTCTTTCTTTTGCTTTGTTTTGTCTTTTTAAATAATAATGATAATAATAATAACAACAATAGTCTATAACAGTGGAAGTACATGTTTAAAGATCATCAAATAAGACAGTGAGGAAATATCATAAGGATGCTGGACTCAAAAAACCTTTTCCATTAAGCCTTTTTCAGGGAAGATGCAGATGCACAATCTATTATACGATGAAGTTAATCTTGGTTGAAGTCTTTGAACACTTCTAGAATACTACTACTGTTACCATAAAGAAAAAAAGATGAAAAAGATGCATATCTAATTTGCTGAATTTATGTACAACTGTCAGTAAATCATCAGACAATGGGTCAAAATTATAGACATCAGAACAGTTACTTTATTTGAGTTGCAGCACAAGCAATTTAATTATGTATCTGTTAACACTAGGAAATAGGTGGCTTTTATAATGACTGATAACAGCATCTGTTAGACAGACTAGGACTAGATGGAGCATTTTCCTCTGTGATCTAGCTTGTCTGTTGAGGTTTCTCGCTCCAGGGAAGGCAGCAGGACACCCGAAACCTCACGAAAAAGGGTCACCGCTCGCGGTGCAAACCCCCGTGTAGTTCAGGCCAGGCGGAGCCGGGGCGCCGCGGACATGCAGGAGTGCGCAGTGTGGCGCNAGAAAGAGGGAGGAAAGCGGGGGAAGGGCGAAGGGGCTGGGAGCCCAGAAAAAATAACACCCGAGCTCACGCCGGCATGGGTTTATAAGGGAAGGGAACGGGGGGGGGGAGGGATTGGCTCTGGAGAGCCATTCCCGGAAGGTCTGAGGGAAGAAGGGCAGGGATACACACCAATAGACTTCTGATAAGGCAGAGCGCATAATTCAAAAAGGGCCAATAACATACAGAACAGGGGAACAGAGGAAAAACCTCGTGGAGCTTCGCAGAGCCACACTGCAACAGTCTGTAACCATTTGCTATAATTATCTTATGGGCATCCAGCAAGAAAGACCTGACATTAGCTCTGAAATAATTTCGGTGAACACATACATCATCAGCTGCTTAACTGTGTCCTGGCCAGTGACCCTGCACATGGACCAGCAGTACGACATGGCAGATTCCTGTTGTGTGTACACCTGACAGCTCTAAAAAGTAAATCTGCCAAGCATATCAAGTTAGCAAGTGATTGCTTGCAAGCAAGTGATTAAATTACAGATTATTTTTATTTAGCAAGAGGAAGAATAATGAGTCAAAAGTGTTTCTGAGGGCTGAGAGAAGTGCAAGCTGGCATATTGTGCTTGATGCAATATGAAGTCACAAGTGCAGGATTTAAAGACAGAATGGGCTGGAATAATTATATTCCATTTAGAAAAAATGGTTTGCTGCTGAATGTTTGAAGGAAATCTCAGCTGCCAAAAGGACCAGCACATGTGCTGTTAGTACTTTATCTGCCTGCTTCAAAATGTATCCACTATGCTTCTTGGTCTGAAAAGACAGATATTCATTATTCATGCTCTCAAATGCAGACTTTGCAGTGATATATCGTAATGTTTAGTCTTGAATCATAGCTTCTTGAAATTAAGACAAAAAGTTATTACTTTAAGGAAAGATTTTTCCCTTCAGTTTTTTAATGAGAAGTAGGGGAGGGAGTTTGAAGAAGTTTATTAAGTTAGTATGTAGAGCTTGACAAAAATGTTGATCAAATAAGATTATTATCTAATGGAAATTACTTTCTATTTCATTACATTTCTCTTTGTGAATATGGTCAGATAGGAATGCTTGATGAAACAGTGAATTCCCATCTAGCATTTTTATGAAATATCATTAAAAAACCAGAAAACATAACTAGTCAGCAAATGAATAGCAAAGATCAAATCAGTACAAATCAGAACAAATCAATTATTTTGCTTTCTAATGATAATATCTCAACAATGTCAGTGATGTGCGTGTGAGATACTCAGAGAATGAATGTGACATATTATTGCCAGATTTTTCCAGTCCTACTAAACAAATGTCTCAGTTGTGGTAGCTACTTACTTCTTATGACCTAGGTTCTTATTGAACAAAGATCTATGAGGTCAACCATATTTTTCCCATCTCAAAGTTCTTTAAGAAACTATCAAGTGGCATGAAAATCAGCAGGTCATAACAAAACAGTGAGGTACATCAGCTGACTATTGCTTTTAATTAACTTCAAGGATAAAAGAATACTTGAAATTAAATTTAAAAAAAAAATTACTCTTATCTTCTGGTGCAAATTTTAAAATAGACAATGTGAGAAAAGAAGGCACTTGTTTGCAACCCTTGCCTGAGTTCCAAAGTATTATGGATTAGAAGTAGTATTGTAATAAATCACATGCTATGAATTATTTACCAGTTTGTAGAAATATATTGTACTGACTATGGACCAGAAATAGTTGAATATTCTATGCAGCATACATAATACATATTATACACACATACATGCACTCTCTGTTTTCTTCTTCCAGAAGGAATTTGACTTGTTTTCCTTTATGACAAACTGAAATGGATTTTATTGTTTTCCAATGGTAACTGTTTTGAAATGATCACATACAATTATTTGATTGGCAGGAAAAATGCCCAAAGTAGTTTGCTCTCTCTCTGCAGTCACTAGCACCACACACTGCACACAAGAAGGTACACAATGCATTTGTGGGCACTTTTGTTTCCAAATAAAGACATAATTTGTAATTCAACTAAAGGACTTACGGGAATTTGAGTATAATCAAATTCGACAGAACAAATATAGAAGTGAGTATGTTGGCAACAGTCCCTGTTAGTGGATGACTGCAAGACTGACTTTCATTTTAAAATACTTCCTTACTCATTCCTGCATAGCTGCTACTGTTATAGTTATGTGGAATGAAGCTATTTTAGATTTTCATTCAAAACTATTGATAGTGGTCTACATAAAAGTCTGTCTTGCCTTTACCAATTATTTGCACATGTTGCAAACTTAGTGTTGAGCTGGCTAGCTGTACTGCACCTTTTTTTTCCTTTCTACACACAAACCCTTTTGCTAGTTGGGGTATGAGCAACATTAAGGGAATGGTGCAGCTGTAGGTGATGATGTTGTTATTATCTCCGGTGACACATGATAATCCAACAGATATGCCCAAGATATGAGATCTGTCTTTTCTGACACTGCCTTATTTTTTTCCATGTTTTTTTTTCTAGCAATGTTTTTTTTGTCACATCGCACCCATACAAATATCTCTTCTTCAAGTCTATTTCTTTCTGCTGAAAGAAATCTACTCTGTCTCCATAGCTATTCCATATCTTTACTATCTCCCAGGAAGCCATGTTTGTATGTGAAATATTTGGAAAATAGTCATGACAAAACTCTCATTTTCTCTCAAGGTTGTCAAATCAGTAGTGAAAATACAAACTGAGAATTAATGTTGGCAAAACCCTAGGCTCTTCACACACTGATATTTTGTCTTTTTCAGAGAAAACAGTCTCGAGTGTTCATTTTCCCAGAGAATAAGTTTTTGGGGAAAAAAACCACAAAACAAAACAAAAAAGCCAAAAAACCCCAAAACCAAAACAAAACCAAAAAAACCCCACATACCCAAAAAAAAAAAAAAAACCCAAACATCCNCAACACAAAAACAAAAAAAAAAAAAAAACACCCCCACCCAACAAAAAAAAAAAAAAAAAAAAAAAAAAAAAAAAAAAAAAAAAAAAAAAAAAACAAAAAAAAAAAAAAAAAAAAAACAAGAAACCCCACCAATACCCAAACCTATGCAACATTTTGTTACATCTGACATGTTAGGTTTTCTTGAACTGAAATGCAGTGTGTTGTATCTGAATACAGAGAAACATAAGGAGTGTTTCAAATATGCAGTAAGGGTTCTTGGGCTGCCATGTTCCCAGAAAAATCTGTTAAGCAGAAATCTGTGTTTGGAAATGTATACAGGTTCTGATAGGTAAAAAGAACAAAATATCACCATGTACACAAATCCAGCAGTGGAACAGGCTGCCCAGAGAGACTGTGCAGTCTCCATTCTTGAAAGTTTAAAAGACCCAGTTGGATAAAGCCCTGAGCAATCTGGACTGAATTCAGTGTTGACCCAGCATTGACCAGGAGACAAAGTGACAGCCTCCCAAAATTCCTTGAATAAATCTGTGGTTCTCTGAGAAAGAAAACTACAAGAAAGAGACACAAAACTTCCAACAGTATTTACAGGCTTGCATTTCTCTCACTCAGTAATGGAGGTTACCATTTAAATGCTCAGTCTATATTCTCTTCTAGCATCAATAACGCAATGATCTAGAGAATTACAGAGAAAAACCTAACAACTTTGCTCCTTATACAATATTTTCCCTGAAATGTTTGTATGGTATAAATTTAAATATCTTAAATACATATATTTAAAGTAATTACACATATGTACAATAACTACATATATTATTGTACATAGTTAAAATGTTATTTTGTTGCATATATATATGCATAATTGTGTGATAGTTGAACTTAATATAAAATTAATATTCCTTAAAAATGCAATGTAATAAGTAGATGCTTGATAACATTACATTTTCTAAACCCAGATTATATACCCTTGCAAACAGAATAAGCATTTTTAGAAAAATCACTGTAACTCTTAATGCTTGCTCTGATCTTACATCAATACCAGCTTTCCAGGATTCTGTTCAAGTCTTTCCTGCCTCAGCACCAACACACACACCTACACATTTAGGCTTGATATTTATTTTTTTTCCTGCACAGTGCTGGAAGAAACGTTAAAGTCCCTCATTCTCTGAAAAGTGTAACAGGACAGGTGCAAGAGGAGATTGAGATCATGCAGCTAAGTTAGGGCATGAATTATAAAGTAGATTCTGTTTGAACAACTGCAAAAGGCCTTATTAATTTGACTTGAGATTAATGTTTTGGAGAGAGCTAACTGTGTCAGGAGCAGGATCCTACACAAGACTTGATCTTTTATATATCATTACAAAGAACTTCAGAGGCCTTAGGGACCCCTCTAGGTGAGAGCACCCACTGAGCATATAGAAGTTCTACCTATAAATACATTTCAGGTCATACATAGTTTCATTATTACCTGTTCAGAAAGCTGGCAGGAATTTTCAATATATTAGCTTCATTCCAGTCTGAACAATCTCAGACAAAGGCAAACTATCTGCTTCATAAATAGTTGATTTTTTCAAATTGTTTTTCCTTTTTCTTTTAAATTTTCTTCATTTTGTAGTGTAAAGCCTACTCACATCCCTATGGTTCTCTCATAGAAGGCCATCACAGAAGGCTCCTGCAGATTCAAGTGACCGTGATTCTGCAGGTAAATGAGAGGTATATGAGTTTTATCTCTTTAAAAAAGTGATTCAGACTAACAGTTGATGTTTCCATATGAAGATCACCAAAATGGAAATTATGGGGCTAACTACAGAACGAGCTTACTGCGCAGTGCAGTTGTGAGAGTGACAATACTGGCTTATATTTTTACTCACATTGCAGATACAGTTGTACCATGGGGTAAGGAACCAGCAGGATGTTTAAAATGCTCTGTACAAGTCTGGTCATCTAATTAAAAAAAAAAAAAAGAGGTGACAGGAATTGATAGTTACAAGGTTGAAGAGAAGAACAGGTACACCTAAAAGAGGGAAAATTTTGTAACATTACATATTAATATCTGGATAAATTATGTGAAACAACAATGCCATTAAATTTTTCAGACCTATAGTAAATAATGCTAAGAAAAAATCAGTCTTACAAAACTTGAAGAGAATCTGTCTTAGTTACACAACCTCTGTTGATCTTAAGTGTGCAGGTAAGTCTAAAATCACATTTGAAAACAGAATGAAATGACACTCACCAGCTACATTAGCCTCTATTTCAGAAAGTAGGAAGCCTGAAAAAGCCTTTGGGAAAATGGTATGTATGTTCGACTCAAGATGAACTGCTGGTGCAGCACAATGCTATGATAGAAAAGAGTGCTGTGAAAACACAGAGACATATACGAGGCAATACTTGATGAAAATGAGGTCTAGGCTTTTCAGAAAGGTCGCACAGGACAAACATAGAGGACACATTTTATGGCTCTTGACTCCAAGACAGGTGTCTCAGAAAATTCTCTTTTTTACCACCTGTGCCAAAGCAACAGAACCTATTGTGCTTGGCAAATATGCATCCTTCTACCACAATTATCTCTAAAAAGAGCTGATTTAAATGATGCAGAAAGTGCATATTGTGTACTAGCTTAAAATCCAAAGAGGGGACACAGAACACTACATGCTGTACATGCAGCACAGCATGCCAGCTACATGTTTTTTTATCTTTGTCTCATATAACTCAGCTATGGCTAAGTTTCCTGCTCTCCATTTCAGAAATGAGACAAATGGCTGCAGATCTTGGATCTCCTGCTCACTCTGTAATTTATTCACAGTGTGCTCACAGCACATCATCTTTCTCAACCAAACTTTTTAACACTTAAGTCCTCTTTGATTCTAGTCTGAGCTTTGGAAATAAATTGCCACATGAAAAATATGCCAAGCTGTATATAACTATTTTCTATTTTATGGGCAGAGATACTGTTGAGTAGTTTGCAGATGCTTGCTGCACACATCATGTCTTTACTATTGTTTGTTCATTATCTCTGAGCAACCACCTTCGGTTTAATTCCTGGCAGTGGGATTAATATAAAATAGATACTTATAGGGACTACTGGTCTCTCCTCCTACTCCTCCCTTCCCCACCTACCCCATCCCAATATTCTGATGGTAAAGTTTGTTTTTTAGATTTTTTTTTTAGAATGGTGCAAATCTTTTTTTTTTGTGCCCAAAACTAAAAAAATCTACAGACAAACAGAGAACTTCACTTAAAAAACACTACTTGAACAACCTGATGTTTGAAAAAGGTGGCTTGCAGAGTTTCTGGCATCTTCAGGGAAAGGGTAAGAGGTGACTTGATTACAGCCCACAATTACTTACAATGAGAAGATATCTGATTGCAAATAGCCCTTTAATTTAACAAATGAACCATAACGAGATCCAATATTTGAAGGTGGAAGCTAGATGATTGATATTAGACTGGGTGCATATTTTTATCAGTGAATCTAATCAACTATTTGGACTATTTACCTAGGGAAGTACTTGGTTCTTCATCACTGAGAACTTTAAATGAAAATTGTATGTTCCTGAAAGATATGTAATAGCTCAAGCAGAAATTATAGACTTTATGCATGAAACACTTGAAGGAATTCTGCCTTGTATTATGCTGTAGTTCTGACTAGTTGATTATTATGGCCCCTTACAGTCCTAAAAGTTGAGTGAAATTTAGTTCCATTAAAATCAGTGTGAATTTTGTCACTGACTGGAATCAGGATTTTCCCGTCTGAGTTTACACTTGACCACTTTGCAGCCTCACTAACACAATAAAAATACATTCAAGTATGTAGATATCTAACCATATTTAATTGTCTTCAACGCTCCTAGGGTGACAAAAAAAGCCTTACATGTAATACAAATCAGGCATTTCTAACTGTAAATTAATACTTTTAGAAACTGGGGTTGAAAGATTGTGTTTTAACTAGTCTCTTACCTTGAAATTTGAAGAAGCATGCACTTAAACATGCTAGGTGTAAAGTGTTGCTGATAAGTTAAGGCTGATACGGCTGTAAATCAACAGAAGGAAGAAACTGCCCCTTCTTCCTTGTGCTTAAAAACCTTGCTTTGGACAAAAAAGGAGCCTTTTCATAGTATTAAATTGTTCTTTTCTCATTTGTAATAAAGCAGTCACTAAGCTACCGTGTCAGAAGGCTGTAATAAAAAATGCATGTGGTAGGGCGACAGTAATAATTAGATGTATTAAGAAATTTCAATACAAGCTAAAGATATAGATTTAGGATTTTCATTACTGCAAGCAAGAAATTATACTGTTCTTAAAAAAAGAAAAAAAAATTCAGGGATGCAGACCAGCCAATCCATATAACAGTTTGCAGGGTAGGGCAGAGCTAGTATCTCCCTTTCTGGAGGTGGGGACTCATGTGCAAAGAGCCACAAAATCAGATAGCCCAAGGATTTCCACTCCTGACAGCAGACTTGATCAAGGGACACCCAGAAGCATCTGTCAGGATGCCAACAGTATTATGCATCCAGCAACTGAATGAGCAGCTCAGCCACAGAGGCTGAAAAGCCAAACACTGTAATGGTTCAGCGTCAGTCCTTGCTGAATACAACTGTCCTTACAAGCAGCATGAATGCCTCATCTGAGCCGCAGGCATCCTTGAACCAGCAGTGTTGACACATGGACTGCAGGATAAAGAACATGTGATTTATCCCTTGCTTTCTTTTGTGGTCTGGTAGAGACACAGACAAAGTGGAAGCAGGTCCACCTCCTGCTAAAGGGATGGGGAAAACTGTGGGTATCACAGGAATTCATTATCAGATGGATTAATGACCAAATTAATCAGACAGAGAAAAAACAGCTCCCTCATCCACCTCAAAGGCCATTAGAAGCTCAGCTATTGAACAGATTCATAATGCAGAAGGATGAGGCATATTTTGTGAGAAAAGCAATGTGTGGGTGCCCCTATATGATAGATTTCAGGGACAGGCATCCTGTGGGGGATGAGAGTCCCAGAGTCTGAGGAAGGTACAATGAGTAAAAACACATCAGTGTGACATTTCCAGCTGCCTAAGTACCACCCCATACAAAGCATATCATCCTTCCTGCAACCTCTCCTGTAGCTGCATCCACTTAATCAACAGAGGAAATGATACTTTATGCTCAGACTCCTTTTACCTGTCTTTTTCGTGCAAAGTCCGTAAATCTCTGTCATAGCAAGAGTACAAATGCAAGTTTACTAAATCTAAGGCATGCACTCCAGCATTCCAACTTATGAAATTTAAATCTTCTTTACAGGCAAAAAACCCAACTTTCATCATGTCCTTTAGGAACAGATTACATGCTAACAGTCCACGGTGAGATTTCTTGTATTGGGTTCCCTAATACTGGAAGCACTTTGGTCAAGAGGATAGCAGGCTAATCTTTTGTCTCTTTGTGAAGAGAAGTCTAATTTTAAAATACAAATGACTTAAAGACATTTGTACCTACAATCTGCATATCATTCTAAATGCTGTATTATTCCAAGCCCCTCAGGTAGGAGAGATTTAAAAGTCCTACTGAACTATTGCAATAAGTACTGCTTTTATTTATTATTAAATGGTTATTAATGGACTAAAGAGTTGGTAAATACATTTTACATAAAAATCATTTAGTCCTAATAGGGTAAATGGAAAGATGACATGCTAATTTCTAACTTGAAAAATTCTTCCTTTCACATTTTAGCTGCTTCACTTCCTTTTTTATTGATTTTGGGTTTCCAGACAATGAGATTATATTTTGAAGCACTCACACAGGAGAGCATAAGGACAAGGCTATAACAAAACAATTAGATTCATATATATGAGTCTCTAAAGACTTGAGTAAAGCATTATTCTTTGCCCAGAAAGTTATCAAATTTCTTGTTTCACTCATCAATCACATTAGGTGGTGTGAAAGATTTTTTAAAAACCAGATATAGTTTTAGTCCATCAGAGAAGAAATAATTCAGACTTTGGATGACCCTGTGCTGAAATACCATGTTAGAAAGGGAACAGAAGTTTCAGTAATGCTGTCAAACAATTGTTAGACAACTTTTTCACTGGGGTGCTCCTGTTAATAGCAAAAGATAGGTGAGGTAACATCAAACACAACAGTAACCTCAGTGTCGATAACAAGATCAAGTACTCATGACAAACATTTGTGTCAGGATTTCCAGTAATTCAGTTCTCATGCACTTGCACAATAGAAAATTCAACCAGAATATAAATGATACATAGGAACTCACCTAGATAAAAATGAGATCCTGAGTGTTTGCACACAAAACTTGACCATGTGCAGACCATGTGAAGTATTTTTTTACAAAACCTGAATATGTCCTTGAAAGCTAAAAAGTTTCTTCTGACTCTGCTTTTCCTTGTTCTCTGCTAGACCCATTAAGGGGCAAAGATGGGGTGGGCAGACAAAGCTAAGAGGGAAATAGCACAATTGAGAGAGGCTATTTCCCTGAAACAAAGCCTTGTCTGTATGAAATATCTGATTCAAAACCAAAACGTTTTAGACAGACAGGGTGAACAGAGAATAAACTGACTGCAGGGGTATAAGCCTGCTCTATACTATTTCCTATAGTAGAAATGCATTAAAGGCAATCCTGAGGAAGATGCCTCAGTGAACTTTTTTGGGGTTTGCTCTGGGAAATTTTTTTTGCCAATTCACAGCCATAGGTTTTATACAAACACACAAGCTCAAATGAGGGTTTCAAAATCATTGATTTTTTTTTCTCATTGTAGTACTTTATTCAAATAGGGGTTATTGCTGTTTATTAGAATAATAATGAAATCTATTGATTGAAAGATATTCAGAGAGCATAGGAATGGTAAGAAAGTGTAGCAGTGAGATCCACTCAGGTGAGCTTAGAGTCTGAAATAACCAACAAAATCCCCTGGGTTTGAAGAAACCTTCAGTTTAGGGTGACAGAAAATTGTCCCCCCAAGACATCTTGAGGCTAACCTCATGAATATGGGTCAGGAGTCAGAGGTATTGGTTCCTGGAGTTCTCCTCCTCTTTGTTAATAGTTAATAGCTATAGTTTATAGTTTATAGTTTATAGTTTATAGTTAATAGCTAGAATGTTCCTTTACCTGCAGTGTTTTTATTGGTTCTTAAAGTTCTGTACCTGCCTNCGGGGAGTCAGCCCGGGCTCGGGTGCCGCATGTCCCGGCTCCGCTCCGCCACCCGCAGTGTGGGAGTCCCCTGCGGGGACCTCGTTTGGTGAGGTTTTCGGGGTCCTCCCGCTTTCCCAGAGTGAGAAAACCTCAAGAAAGGACACAGAAAACATTCACATTTCCTATATTTGCTTATGCCTTCTGTCTGGTGAATGGTTAAATTTACATTGGGGAAGTAATATGTAAGAAATACGATCTCAACCAATACAGCATCTATCTGGACTCCTAAAAGGCAGACAATACAGAAGTTGAATAGTGGGCATGTAGTTGTACTGGGAATATCCATGTGAGCCTAGTCTTGCTCCTCAGCTCCATGTAAAATTTGTGTGGCCCAAAAAGTCCATGTCTAAATGGAAGGAGCTAACCAAGTGTCTGAAACTTGTCTTGCACAGATACTTGGGACAAGTACACTGAGATGTATATCAGGTATCTTCATATGTTTTTAAAAGTATCAAATCAAATACTTCTACAAAGGGAGATGGGTTTCAGAATACCTTATTTTTGGGCCTTGTCTAGAGATAAAATAGGCAGGAGGGTATATAATAATGTCAAGGTTGAGGCAACCAAGGACACACATAGGGGCAGAAAGGTTGATTTTGGAGGTTATTTGATGTAAAAAACCCCAAGAAATATTTATTGTTTTCAGACATCTATAGGACTGCTAAATTAGTAAACGGGGACTTGAGAAGCTGGAGAAGGAGGCCAGAATTCTGTATGTAGGCTTTACATTATAGTCTCATACCAGCTTGCTAATTTGTCTTTATATATCTCCACTTGAATAACTGCAAAGGTAGAAGGAGGGACATGCAGTCCCTGATCAAAGACACTTTGTGCGAGTAGGGCTGGTTTATTATAATTACCTCTGCATCACCCTGCCATTTGGTCTTCTATCTAGGGAAATGTTGGCTGCTTAGCATCAATTTTTGCTTCAGTTTTCTGCTGTATCCCAGCACCACCGGTACACCATGCAAAAACTAGTTTTGATGTGTAAGCCAACATATGGCCATTAAATTATTGGCTTCAATTACAAACATAAGGACTCAGAAGTGTGACTTATTAGCATGGAATTATTAAGTTCCTCCTAGAAATATGGCTTCATCTTTTCAGTCAAACAAAAATACACACAAGACTAAACATACAAGATTTAATTTTCTCAGATGATATCATTTTATTTCATTTATTACTATATTATGGGCACAGTGGAAAGCCCTTTCTTTAATAAAAGTGTTACCAAATTTAGATTATTTGATCTTCACATTCCTGTGCCTCTCTTCTGATAGGCACCATACATTAGTTTGTTCTTTTTTTCCCCAAGAAAAACGCTTGCAAATCACAGATTCTGAATCTTCGTATTTATACCGGATGAAGTTTCGTGCCAATGTAAAAAAAAAATTCCTATAGAAAATCCCAACTATTTACCAATAAACATTACTCTCAGGAAAGGAAATTTGGATGTACTTTGTCCCTGTGTTGTGGTGAAAACTCACGCAAAGTTTTTTAATTGCTTGCTTAACAGTGATATATCAAGAATGTTGTTTCCTGGAAATTCTTGCCATTCTTTCTGTATTCTGTGTAATGAATCTTTCCTGTCAAGTTTGCTATTTCCCTTTGGTATTCTCATTAACATTAGTCATTAAAACAAGATTGGGCAAAGTGCTGGAAAATCTACCCTAGGGAAAGACTTTATTTAGAAAGCACACACCATTCTACCAGAGTAGTTTAAAATGCTGCAGTTATTTCCCTGCAAGCTTCAGTGTTTTGGATGATTAAAATAGATTTTTTCAGTATTTGGAGAAAAGAAACTTTTTCACAAATAATGGAGAAAGTGCCACAGCACTCCAGACAGCCCTCAAAGCTCAATTCTACGTTCCTAAAACCATAGAGAGTAGAATGGAAGGGACTAAAACATCACCTAACTCATCTGTATCCCCAAAACAGGGTTAGCTATGTTTACATATTTCTAATGGACGTTGTCCAGTTTTCATATATCTTTGAAAGTATTTGTTACCTTCTCCCTAATAAATAAAAAAGATTACAAACCATAAATTAAATAACTTTCTCTATATGAAATATTATCTTTTATTTTGACTTGTAGCTAGTCCTAACCTCTTCCTCAGCTAATGCATCTAGGAAAATAATTTCCTGTTCCCTTTTCACGTGACACAATGAATTCACATGATGAAGAACATACTAGCAACAATAATTTGGTGGAAGAGTTAGAAGTTAGGAACAACCTAGACTTGTGCTGTGAAAAGAGAAAGAAAAATATCTTTTGCATTTTATTTTCTACTTCTGTAAGACAACTTTTGCATAGATTGTGAGTGAAAAACCATTAAACAAAAATGGGGTTTGGCATAAATTTTACATTAGCATCCATTTATGATAAGCTGATTCAAAATTAATTCTAAGCAGAAAAATCTACCATTTTGATACTAGCAAATTTCAAATACTTCACAAGCATTTCTGTCTTATAGCAAGGCCTCTCCTGTTTGAAAAATACTTCCCTGACTTAATAATTTTCAATGATGTATCACTAAGAAAAGAGGGTTGATCATACATATGAATGGAAGATGTTTTGTATTGGAAAGAAAATTAAGTGCTGCTTACTTTGCCAGAAATAACTGCCTCTGCCTTTGCCTCTCCTCCTCTGAAGCAGATTTATTATTGCCATTATTCATTCCTGTATGTTGTCTTAGGGAACACTTTTATGTGGAAATGTCACTTATTTTCAGATGCCAGTAACTCAAATTGCTTTACAGTTTCATTAAAGGCCACCTTTGCTGCTGGCTGCTCAGCAGACATCTCAGCTACTAAGCTCTGATGTGCTCTTTACAGCCAAGTTGAGAGGCAGTTTTAACTTGTGCTTTCCACTTGCCCTATAAATAAAACACTTTTAAGAGTTAAACGGTCCTGTCTTCTCTTCTTCATTACCAGGCAATGAATACCTGACGTTTTCAGAGCACTGCAGGGCTAAGGGGCTCTCCAGTCCCACATTTGTAAGCCTCAGCAAGACAGGCTGTGGCCGTGAGCATCCACTGTGCTCACTTAGGCTTGATGCACTGCTGGTGTGGCTGGAGTGTCACCAGTCCCCAGACCAGCCAGCCTATTATAGGACACAGAGAATTTTCCATTCTGCTACACCGATGTAAAGCATTATTTTTCATCTGTGTTTCAGTAAAGAGAGATGACCAGATATCCATTCGACAGATAGCTTGTTACCTGATTGGTTTCTATGCTAAAATTTCTACTAAAATAGACAATGTGCTCATTTGGGCTTCAACTGCAGTAAAGGTTTTCTTATTGGTTTATGAATGTCATTCTGGAAAGACAAAGACTATTTGCCTATTTCCAAATGTAACCCAATATTACACATTCAAGAGTTAGGTTAGACTTCACCCCTAGCACTACTCAAATAATTATATCAGGTTATTAATTCATACACTATTGATTTACAGAAAATAGTATTGACCAAGACAGAAGAAGCCTTCAGAATTACCCAGTATTAATTCCTGTTAGAAATGAAATTGCATTCTTGATAGATTGAAGTCTGATATAATAGACAAATCAAACACTTCTATTTCTAGATGATGAGGGATGCAGGCGATAAGTCCTGTCAGGAAAATTACCTGTGTAAATGGCAGACTTGCTGAACTCAATCTGTGGGTTCTTCCATTTCTAGAAGCCTAAGAGTATATACATTTAGGAAAAAAATGAGATGGTGTGTTTTATTTGTTTTCTTACTTTTTTCACAGCTGATAAAATAATCAGATTAGCATGGACTTAAAAGGCTGGAGAGCTTTGGGTTTCTTTTTTCTCCCTATAAAATTCTGTGAACATCATAAACTGTCAGCAGTTCTATTTTGAAAACAAAAAATATCACGGATCCAAAAAAAGAAAAATATTACTTCCAGTTAAAATGATACAAGACTGAAACCTTTTGCAATAAAAGCATTTCAGCTGCTCTTGCATCTGACTGAGATGAGATCAGTTGAGCCTGTGAATGAGCAAACTCTTCATATGCTGAGACATTGTATGACTTGGTTGGTCTTGTCTCCATCTGCTAACTTAAAAGTCTACTGAGCAACTTGAATAGCACAAATAAAGAAGGAATCCAGAGTGTTAGCAAAAAACCCTTGATCAATGTCATACAGCTTGTGTTCAGTATACATAAGCAATGAACAAAACTGTTGCATGTGTTCATCACACTATAAATTTAATGTATTTTCTTTTTCAAGTCATATAAAGAGTGCGATGGCAGATACTGCGCAATGGAAGTGGTGAAGTAACACTGGTCATTGCCTGTTTTCCAGTAGATATTAGTCCATGCTGTGTCATCCTGGTCTTCTGAAGTGTATGTTAAATGGGATGCAGTAAGCAAAGAAATAAAAGGAACATAGATGAGGACAGTGTTACTGGAATACGATCACGACTCATTTTATATGATCCAGGACCTTATGGAAAATAGCAATAATAGCAACCTGTTTTTCCACATATTTCATAATATCATTCACATTTCTCCCGTTTTACAGGTGGGTGACTTGAGCCACGAAACACTGAAGTGACAATCGTTCAACAAGATTTCATTAGGATGTGCATCCTACAGGAGTTTAGCAGCTAAATCCATTTTAGGTGACATATGTTTGTACTGCATAATAATCTAAACTAAAAAGAGAACACTATTGGCACACAACTAGCACCACAGGCCAGGACCTGGGCAGAATCAATAAAAACCCTTTGGGTTCAAGTGATTTCTATGATCTATTCTTCAGATATGTAAACAAGAAACAAAACCAGAAGGAAAATATTGGCTTGTTGTTACAAAGACAAGGTGAATTAGTCATCAACAACGGGGAGCAGCTCTGTGGAAAGTGACCTTGGGTGGCAGAACAGCTCAGTATGAGTGAACAGTGTGCTGCTGCAGCAGAGTATTCCAATGGCATGATGGGCTGCATCAACAAGGGCATCAACCAGTAGAGATAGAGAAGTCATTATCCTACTCAGTGCTTGTCAGGCCCCACTTGGAATGATGTGTTCAGTTCTGGTCCCTGCTGTGCAAAAAAGCTGTGGACAGATTGGAGAGGGCACAGAAAAGGGCAACAAAGATGATCAAAGGACTGGGAAACCTGCCATGTGAGGAAAGGCTGAGAGAACTGGGTTTGTTCAGCCTTCAGAAAAGAAGGCTTAGAGTAAACCTTATCATCACTACTAAAATGGTAGCAACAAAGAAGGTGGAGACTCCCTTTTCTACGAAGTCACATGGAAAAGATGAGGAGTAATGGGTCCAAGTTACTTCTGGAGAGATTCCAATTAGACACAAGAGGAAAATTATTCACAATGAGAACAATCAACCATTGGAATAATCTTCCCAGGGAAGTGGTGCATTCCACAACACTGGACACCTCTAAGGTCCACAGGGAATGGTGCTGGGTCATCTTGTCTAGACTATGCTTTTGACAAAGCAAAAGAAAGTTTGGACCAGATGATCCTTGAGGTCCCTTCCCACTTGGTATTCTATGATTCTATGAATCAGATTTGATATTATTAATCACGTGCTGTACATTGTCTTTCAGGGCAAATTTAGGCCTCAGTGAAGCCATGTTTACTGTGACTTTAAGACTACTTTCTGCCCCCCTAGTTTTAATAAAAAATCCATCATTTCAGTAGGCTCCTTGACATGTCTTTGTGAGAATGCCTTTGACATCCCTTCTTAAGCTGAACTGAAGATATATTTTATTCATGCTGGCTTCTTCCTACATACACATTTTAAAAACAACTGGCCTCTTTCCTCACCTTTTAGTGTAGTTTCTTGACATCTTTCATTTTTATACTTCTGTGCAAAATAAGGATTGTCTTTGTTTATTTGTGTTTGTACACTGCAGATGAAGATCACCTTAGAGTCAGAAATAAAAAATAAGCATGATTATCCTTGGCTTATTGGATACCTCTTTAAGTAAACAAAAACGTACATGAAATAATTGACCCATTTTTCTTCAAGCATATCAGAGCAGACTAGAAACAGCTTGTTGTGAAACGATATTAACGTAAAAGGATAATGAAAATGGATGCAGCACAAACTTTGGTTTTGAAGCTATTTCACAATGATTAACAGTAGAGAAGACGACCCCTGAGGTCCTCTTTAGATGCTTCTGCAAAGCCAGGAGACTCAGTAGGTACCACTAAAAGGAAACAACTTTGATTGATGCAGACACCTCATAATGGTGCTTTCCCGTGATCATAGCTTGAAATCATATGTCACACATATCAACAAATATAATATCATATCTTCAAAAAAATCCAGCTATAAATCAGAAAGGACATTTGGCTGTAGAGAACCTAAACAACATAATCAGCCACAACATCCTTTTTTATTTAAAAAAACTAAGTGCGGGAGATTTGCTAAAAGATTAAGAACATGATGTACAAAAATTTGAGCGCTCGTATCCATAGTACTGAAATATGGAAATTGAAAATTTAGCAAACTTCTCTGCCAATGTTACATCTACCACTTGCAATATGCCAGCAATAAAAAAATTCTAGCAATATCCTCCTATATCACATATGTCCTTCTTACCACTGAAAAAAAAGAAAAAGAAAAGAGAGATCATGCCTTAAATAATTAAGAAAATAAGATCCCTGGGCATTTAAAAAAAAATAATAATAACAATAATAATAATAAAAAAATAGCAATAAACTATTCATTCATTCTACCCAATATATGCACTTTTGCCATTAGTTGGCATCAACAACCTGTGATAGTGAAATGCTGTTAATATGAGACATCTTGCCCAGATTTTAAAGGAACTTTCTTTAGTATTCCTGAGTAAATTCCTGTAGATATAATGTTAAAGTGAATCTATGTATAACTTATGAGATAGATCACACAGTTTCATTAGAAAACGTTCCACTCTTGTTTTTGAACTTCCTGCTTATTACTTTTATAATTTCAAAAGATATGTTGCTAAATGTACCTCTGATATTTTTCCTATCATCATTAAAATTCAAAATAGTAGATTTTTAATATATGATTATCGAGATAGAAAATATTAAGAGTCAAGAAAATCTGAATGTAAGTTCCCAAGCTTAGATGAGCCTCAGACTCTGTGAGTGGTACTGGAAAAAAATGCCTTTATCCCTCACAGTGATGGTCAAAGAACTGAGTCTTTCAATATGATGTGCATGATGATCTACATCAAAGAACGTGGCTACAGAAAGCAGATGATTGTTTTTAATCTCTCAGATACGTACTACAGTGCCTATCATTTCCAAGATTATAACAAAAAGTTATCATCAAAAGGCAAAAGTTATCATTTTTCACATTTAATTTTTAAAACTTCAGTTAAAGAGGAACAGCTTCCACAACTATAAGACTGAGTTTGCTCCTCAACATTTGATAATTTCTTTTGTATTAAAATATCAACGAGGAAGATAAGAAGAAGATTATTTTTCTTCAGAAGTAGGTCACATGAGAGAAAGAAAGAACAGGACTTGTACAAAACATGTATGAAGCAAATTTCTCACTGTTAAATGACTTTAGGATTGGAGAGTGCTAGTGAGCATGATTAACAGAATTTGCATTTTAGCTGTGGAAAACGTTAATAAGTGGCTTAAACAGCAACCTAACTTCTGACAACAGATGACCAACAGTGGTCATTTCAGCCTGCAGAAGGACTAAGAAAGCTTTTTCTACACTATTTCTTAGACTAAATATAAAAAAATAAAACAAAAACAACACAAAAAACCCTCAAACAAACAATTAAAAAACCACCAAATAAACCAAAAGACCATAAAGGTCAATCTGAGATGGTTAGGAGGTAATTGGCATGAAAATTTCAGCATCACTTCTATTCAAACAAAATCATAATCATTTTCGTTTAGAAGCTTTGATTTTAGTGTTTGTGGGACCACAAGTGTCTTGTTTATTATAATGATTTCCCGTAACTAATACAGAAATATGTTTTGTAGGGGTTTTTTTTTTTTGGTTCTTTTTTTTTTTTAATCGAGGAATCCTCTGTTCCTGTTCTACTGAAATGAACCTATTGAAAAAAATCTGTAAACAAATTTTCTGCATTCAGAATTGCAAAGTTATATTTAGTTCTTCTTTCTTTTAAAGGTAATAAGTTCCTTATTATTTATTACTATTATTTCATTATATTACAGTATTTTCTGTGTAAAATAACAAAAGCAATGAAGAGACCAAATGAAAGAGGAGATCAAGAAAGAGGCTCATCTTAAGATCTGTAAATAAAACAATGTTGTGGGGAAAATATCCCTGCCTGAAAAATAAACAGATGCAGCCAGAAACAAAAACAATAGATATATTAGGATCAACAATACTACTGCTTGCAATCAATATGCAAATGCAATTTCTGTGCTCAAACAGGAATACCGTGTGGAGCAGAATACTTATGAACTCACATGATTAGGCACAGTGTGTGTAAAGCTGACCACTTCCATTGCCAGGGGCATTATGAAATGACAGCAGGGTACAGGCATGTTTGTCTCTTAAATCCAGAATTTTATATATTTAAAATTTAGCTGAAATTTTAAGAAGTCAGACTGATATTCAAAGACCATTACTGACAGTCACCTCAAAAGTAATTTTATCATCTTCCAAGCCATTTGGTTCAAATGCAGTCATATGGTTTTGGATTTTCTTCTTATCTTTTTCTTTTTTTTTTTTTTTTTGTCTTCCTTCTTCTTTTCCCTGGTGGTTTTAGTATTCTCAGCATTCAGTGCTCATAGAAGCTGAACTTTGCTCTGCAGATAAAAGGCCTAAAAGCTTTCATTAAGAATTAAAGAAAAAACAAAGTGAAAAAAGGTTAAGATTATTTCACATCACAGTGCTCGAGAATTTAAGATAAGTGTAAAACATCATGAAGCTTCTAGAAAAACTGTGAGAGCTGGAAGCTTAATATCTTTGAACTGACTCAAAATAATACACCTACTAAAGGAAGAAAAGGAAAACAACAGATTCTGATTTTCCTTCTGAGAACGTATTTCTGTCAGTTGCAACATAAGTTCTAAAACATCATGTCATATCAGTGATACCCACTTTGCCTTCTGTTTCCACAAAGCTTTGTGTTCAGGCTTCAGGTGGTGTTACATGTGAAACACACAAAATTATTTTTTATCTGTCTGGCAGTGACAAGAGAGCATTCAACCTGAGATGTCCAGAGCAGAAATTACAGAGTAGAAATCAAATAGAGCATTTAGAATATTGTGTTTTCTCTGGGAACTATAGAAAACTTGCCTAAAACTGAAGGTGATCTGCACATTTCTGTAAACTCATTTGACTCAGACAATTTAATCACCTGATGAGCACTTGCCAAGCCAAGAAAACACATTTGATATTCCTTTCTTGATGTCTTTGACAGTGCAATCTCTTTTTCCCTTATACCACGACAGTCTGTTTCTCTCTGGGATATTAGGGTCTTCAGTTCTGCATTCATTCCTCTCTTTTTTCTGATGTGTTTGCAATTTTACTGTTGTGTAAATGTTATCTTGAAATCGTCTCAAGCAGACAGTGCAGCACGCAAAGCCTGTAAAAATGTCATGGCACTGTAACCTTACAATTCCCATAATCATACATAAGTATTTCCCTCAACCACAGTAAAGAACTGTAAAGAAACAAAACCACAAGAAGAATTTGTTCATTAAAAATAATGTGTTAAATTTTTTTGAAAGACAGTTTAAGAAACAGAGACGTAAGCTTCTTCCTTTAAAGAAAAGAAAACACCCACATGTTTCTAATTCCAAAGAGTTCCATTACGAAAGTTAGTTAATGCTCTGCTCTCAGTAATGGCACTAATTAGAGCAGAGCTTAAATGTTCTAGTAGCATTAGACCAGGAACTTATATTTATAAAATATAAATTAATGGGCACAAAGTTTCTGTATATAACATAGCTACAAACAACGCTTCATACAAAACTCCTAGAAGTATTTTCTTTTCTGGAGTTATCTAAATACTTGCTTAGAAAGCACATATGGGAAACAAATTTGATCATCTAGTGTAATGTTCATACCTTTTTCTGACAGTTTCTATATTGTGCCTAATTTGGGTTTTGGCTAGAGCGGATCACAATATTTAACATAAAAATATAAAAATACTTTGGGGAATAACAGGAGAAACAAGTGTGTTTTGGCGGCTGTCTTCATTGCCAGTTGTCACAGGCCAATTAATGTGTTTGTATGTAAATTCACATTCTTGTACCCATTAGGTCACAGCTGTTCAATAGATACTCATCTTCTGTGCTTCTAAGGTGAAAAGGTAGCTGAGTGTGACCAGTTTCCCTGAATTTTTAATGCAGCTGCTTTGGTATCATTTCATGAGGTTACCTAATTTTTCCAACTGATGTATGAATATAATCGAATCACCAGAGATCCCAGAGAATAGACTCTTTCTTCCTCCCTGCTGCAATTATAAATACAAATAAAAGTGATATTGGGATAATAGTAAGCAGAGATTTGAAATCACAATGTTTGTCTCTGGATAACAAGATTTAGGCATTGAAATCTATAGATTACATCCAATAAAATACAGATTCTCTATCCACAATTATTTCTGTTTCTTGCCCTAAATCGGTGAACTCTGATAATTAGTAATTTCAGGTGCTATGTCACAAGAACATTACAGAACAGAACTGCATTTTTAACCTGTCAAAGCTGCAGAATTTTACTGTAGCTCGAAGAAATTGGGAGACCTGTATTGCAATTAGAGCTAGAAAGGTTCCCACTTTTTAAGACCAAGTGTCTTTGCAGAATATAAAATCCCATACAGTCGACTTGGTAGCCTGTGAATGTATGCAGGACACATTGACTGGGCTGTCTGGCTTGGAGGCAGGCTTCAGCTGTGACCCTGTCTTTCCTCATGCCCTCCTACTGATAGTAAGAGGCTAAATGATTTTTGTGACATTGGCCCAACAGCTCCACTCTTCAGACACACAAAATAGCCACATGATCAGGGCACATTCCTGGGAGTAGGATCTTAGTTACAGATGCTCTGGTTTTAAAATTCATACCCATTTCAAATTGTGCATTTTACTTCCATCAGGTTGTTAGAATTGCAGATCACATACACTAGACTGTGAACTATTTCTTAAATCTATAGTGGGTTTAGATGTTGATAATTTTTATTGTTAACTGATCAAATGTACAATAAGAGTAAATGATCAAGGCACTCTAAAGGAGAGAAAAAAAAATTCCTTTATTTCTCTATTTCCCTAATGAACTTTTAAAAATACTATACTATGTGATCAAAAATTACACTGCAGCACTCTGAGACAAAAGGAGGTTAAAATATTTAGAATACTTGTACTCATTCATAGATTAAAACAATAAAATCAGAGCTAGCTACTTTAATGAATAATGTGTAAACTCACCTGCTTGTGTATAGCAAACAGGCAAACTCTGTTTTACTACATATGTTCCTGAATTGCATCACTGATTAAAACCATTACAGAAGCATAGACAGATTTGTGCTGTCTCATCCTAGGATTACACAATTGCTTCTATGGCAATTTTCTTCCATCCCTGTAGCCACTAGAAACTAATGTGTACAAACCTGTACTACCTCTAACATTACTGTACACTTTATTATCACCTGCAACACTGATCTGTGCTTCCCCAAGAGCTAAAATCCTTCTTTTAACCCAGAAATTTGGAATGCATGCTCCTCCTGAGGCATTCCCATGGTGCCCGCATTATTATTTGTTGCTCCAATATAAGGAACTCTAAATTTTATTAATTTTTCCACTTTTTAAATACAGAACTAAATGATGCTTTAGAATAAATAAGTTGCAGTTCATATTTTTAAACATTACTACTATGGCTATGCAAGTTTCATGATCTCAACTAGTTGTCTTTTTCCACAGTACCTGAATGTCTGCAAGGAAAAAGACTAGTTTGGAGGGACTGGGCGCTGTGTCACATTGCTGTTCTGTGAGGACAAGGAAGAGTAAATCTTCTACCTGCCAACTTGCCTTCAAAGTAAAATCTCTTTGGGAAAGAGGTTAGTGGGGAGCATCCCCTATTGCCACAGGAGGCCTGCACTTAATTCAGCAGCAGACATTCATCTGCTGAAAATAGGCACAAGAGGGTTGGTGAAAAAAACAAGATCTAGCAATTTTGGACAGGGATGTCAGAGAGATTTTCACCTCCTTTTGATCCTCTTAATACAGAATGTTCCAGGTTTATATATGTTCCAGGATCCAAGTAAATTACTTTTATCTATCCCTGTCTTGTAAAGCTCGCCACAATTATTACTACCCTGTGTGGTGATCCACATTACTACCAACCATGTAAACTACCTGATAACTCCAAAAGAAATTAATGGGGTGCTACAATAAAAAAGAAACTTTCCAAAATCAGAAAATAATGACAACAGTTCTACAACTTCTAGGTATTCTCAAAGGCATTAAAATGTTATTAAAATTGCTTTCATTATATAAAGGCTACTACAGTTATTTCAGCCAACTTAAGCATCCTGAAATTTCTGAAAGAAACTTTCTGGTTTTATTATTTTATTCTAAGAACAAGGAAAATATTATGTACAAAATTTCCATAGTAATTAGCTACAAAATTATCTAGGTCCTTTAGGAGTCTGAATTTCCATTGACTTTGGGGAAAGAACGTAGATACTTTTGAAAAAAAACTGACTACATTTGTTTTTTCAAAGTCACACAGGATGCCAGTGACAGAACTAAAGTCTCTGGAGTGTTGGCACAATCTCTCAACAAGAAGAACATCATACCACTACTGGAACAATCATAAGTGCAAACAGATTACAATTCAATTAATTGCAAAATAAAGATTTTACAAAGGAATTGAATTGTAATCAAGTCTGCAACATTTTTCTCCTTCAACAATCAAATGAGAAAAATGTCACATGTTTGTATAGAAGTGGAATCTCCCTTTTCAACAGAATACATTGTCATTGCCAGCTATGTTCTTTGGCTAAAACTGTTGAAAGACTTATATAAATTAAGAAAAAAGACAAAAAAATATGTAATGTTTATCTGTGTATTAACTTACTGTGTCTGGGAGAAAGACAGTGATAATGGTGAATTATCTACATATAATACTATTCTGGAGGTTTAGGAGAAGGAATACTGAAGCATAAGAAAGTTTTCACTTCTAAATCCAGTTAAAAAGTTTTTAAGAAATAAGGCCAAAGATTTTAAATTGTAGGGGACTCCCTTCTGAGGGGAACGGAGCGACCTGTATGCCAACAAGACCCATCTCACAGGGAAGTAAGATATATTATTCGGAGACTGCCTGGACTGATTTGGCCCTCTGATTATTACCCACTTCTGGTTGCCCAGGTCAGCAGTGACAGTATTGAGGAGAGAAGTCCTGGGGCAATCAAAAAGGACCTTGAGGCACTGTGACAACTGTCCTGAAGGGACAGGAGCACCGCTGGTGTTTTCTTCAATCCTGTTTGAGTAGCAGGGAATAATGATGAAAGGAGCAGAAGACCCATCCGAGGAACCTGTGGCTTAAAGACTGGTGTCATCGATGGAATTTTGGCTTTTTTGATCATGGCGTGGTTTATATAGCACCCTGGATGGGGTTCACCTGTCTAAAAGGGGGAAAAGGATTCTATCCCGTGAATTGGCAGGGATGATTGAGAAGGCTTTAAACTAGGTTGAAATGTAGTGAAATGTAGTGGGATGACTTGCATGACTGGAGTGGTACAATGGATGCCTACAGACTCTTCAGAAGGGACAGGCAAGGAAGGAGATACATTGAGAAGGAAATCTTAAAGGTGCAGGAACAGGCCATCCCTGTGTGCCAAAAGATGAGCCTGCAGGAAAGACTGGCCTGGATGAATAGGGAGCTTTTTTGGAACTCGGGGAAAAAAGAGAGTTTATGACCTTTGGAAAAAGTGACAGGCAGCTCTAGAAGACTACAATGATGTTGTTAGGTCATATAGAAAGGAAGTTAGAAAGTTTAAAATTCAGCTAGAACTCAATCTGGCCACTGCTTTCAAAGATAATCATAAATGGATTTATAAATATATCAACAAAAAAAGGAGAGTCAAGGAAAATCTCCATCATTTTTTGGATGATGGGGCTGAACCTTGTCCCCAAGGATGAGGAAAAGGCTGAGATGTTTAATGCCTTCTTTGCCTCACTCTTCAACACAAAGCCCAGTTTTCCTCAGGTCAAACAGCCCCCTGAGCTGGTAGACAGGGACAGGGAGCAGAACTGAATCCCTGCAATCCAAGAGGAAGTAGTGGTGATCTGCTGAGCCCCTTAGACAGTCTCAGATCTGTGGGATTGGATGGAGTTCGTGTCACGGTACGGAGGCAGCTGATGAAAGAGCTCATCAAGACACTCTCCATAATTTATCATTATCTCTGGCTAACCAGGGAGGACCCAGAAAACTGGAGGTTGGCCAGTGTGACATCTTTCTACAGGAAGAGTTTGGAGCAGGATCTGAAGAACTACAGTCCTGACAGCTTGACCTCAGTGTCCAGGAAGGTTATGAACAGATTATCTTTAGAATGATAACATGGCAAGTGCAGGACAGCTAGGGGATTGGGTCCAGCTGGCATGGATTTAGAAAAAGTAAATTCTACTTGACCAATCTGATCTTCTTTTATGACCAGGTGACCCAGGTAGATAGATTATGATAGTCTTTTTAAATTTAGTAGTTTAAAGTTAACTTTGCTTTAAAATGTTCTTCCTACTAAGAATATTATTACAACAAAAAACTTCTATAATTTTCTGAATTATTCTGGGGAGAAAACAAAAAGAAAGATTTAAAGAATAAAAACAGGGGAAAAAAGGAGAGAAATAGGACAAGCAGATGGGATGGAAACATAAAAAATGCCAAATGATGTTTTAAGTATTACTCATCACATTCAAATTAGTGCCTGTTAACTAAGCAGGGATATTCACATAATCAGCCTTTCGTACAATGAAATTAGATAAAATGGTGCTTTCTGGCCTTAAAAAAACCAGTATTGTCATCCTTATTTGTTCAGTTATATTCAAATTCCAACAGCTGGTTTTGTTGAGGTAAACAGGAAAGAAGTTAAGAGCTGAGAAAAATTACTTTTAGAACTCATAATTTTCATATTAACATTTTTAAAGCATTTTTTCTAAACTGAAAAGACAAATTATGGCAGTAGGGAAGGCAAATCAGCAGTTTTGAATCACAGTGTTTTGCAAAATGCTCAGGGATAACATGTGGGGGCAACAGAATTAAAAAACCTTTTTGCAGAATTCCAGCTCCACCAAATTGGTATAAATCCATGACCTTCACTGTCTATTTCTGGCTTGGAATCTTAAGCCATTGTAATATCTGTTGATTTGTTATGTTTATTCCTGATAATAGTTTTTCATGGTGTTTATTAAACAAACAATTGCGTTTATTCTTTTTGTTTGTTTGTTTCCAATCTGATTTCAGTCTGTTAAAAATGAAAAAAATAATAGTCTATCAGTCTGGTTTTATTATGAAACTAATAACAAAGCATTTATTATGTTTTTGACTGACTTGTGTTCTTGCTCAACTCAAACTGCAATAAATAAGCTTTGAAAAAGGATGAATGTATATTTCAGAATTTGGCTTCTAATACAGGATTTTCTTGGTAGTGTTAATTTGGACTGATATAGACAAAGTGTTAAATAATTTTACTAATTGTGAAAAAATACATATCCCTTTAAAAGAGTCACTTTTAAAGTGCTAAAATACTAAATCCAGACATTGGTCTGGAACAATCATATTTAAATCATTGTACAAAATTTTGTCATGTCAGCTCTGATAAATGTTATCATCATTGAGTTTCTCCATGATAGTTTGCCTTGGAATTTTATTGTTTGTGAAAAATTGCTTTCTATAATCCCTTACAATTATTTATTATCTTGTGAAGGATAAGTCTTCTGTGGAAATTACTTCTTGCTCAAAACACATGTATTCATTTTGTGCATGTGGAATTATGTGCATTTTCGTTAACTGTATTTTATTTCTCATTACTGCACACTGAACACAATTCACTTTCCACCTAAGGTCATATTTTATGTGGTAGAGGATAGAAATTGTTTGCTAGATTCATGAGTCCTATCATGTAGATTTAGAAATAGTACAGTAGAAGATGGCAGTTTTAAACATACATGGTTAACTGTAAAGTTGGGTTCACAACTAACATTCTATTGTGATGGTGTATAACATGACAAAAGTATAACCAGTTGAGAAAAAAAAAAATCCATTTTAAAACAGTCTTAGCTTCCAGTAACATTCTAATCTTGGTCCATCAAAACTTTCCGACATTGACCTGTAATTACTTTTTGTCTAATTCTTATGGATTGGCCCTTCAAAACTAAAAACAAAAAAACCCAAAGTCATCTGCTCCCCCGCCAGCTAAAAAACACCTCTAAAATATGCTAAATAATCAGCTTAATTTTTTTCCTCTCTCTGTGAAAAAGGCGTTTTGTTTGAACTGGTCCATTCCTATAAATATTTTATGTTTCAGTGACCCATTACATTCTGATATTCTCATATTTTAAATGCATAGCTACAGATGTTTAACATCTGAATGGAAAACTGCCATAGAGGCACTTCTTGCTCAGAACTAATTTTATTTTATCATGTAACACTGAAGTATGCCGATACAATACAAAATGAAACTGAGGGACAAGTGCAGGTCAAATGAAGGTACAACACAAAATATATTAAAAAATGCTCATCGATTCTATAGTATACACAGACCAAAAATAAAATCTGTATCTGTGAGTTCATCAAAGCTGTTCAGCCTACTGAAAAGTAGTAGCAAAACCCCTTTCCTGCTTTTAAGGCAACCAACGAAGATATGGTGCCAATCAACATGTGGTTTGGCATAAGTACTTAAGCAGACATACTCAACTTCTTCCTGGGTCAGATTACAAACACAGGCAGAACTACCTTCAGGTCATTTCTGGTAGAGTAGCTGCCACATGACATGAAACAGCCAGGAGGGAGAAAAGAGGGTTATGAGGTTTTCTCCTTAAGGTTTCCAAGCAGTAGATTGAACCAAATGACCTGATATCTATGGTCCTGCTTTCTGGTTTGTACATATAGATAAAGCCGGACTTTCTTTTACCACATAGAGAGAAACCAGGGAACATAAGGAAAAAACCAGAAAAATCTGATTTTAGAGGAAAGAAGAAAATTTGGTATCAGCCAGACGCAAAAGACGCCATGATGGATTAAGGCAGATCTATTTCTTCAAAATTCTCCCAGACTCACTTTTATTCCCTTTTGTTTCCATCTATCTCATACTAGGACAACCAAGTTTCCATTCTTCATACTTATGGTAGTGGCAATTCAATTTGCTTTTAGTGAAAAAGACATCTTGTGAAATATTTGACTACATACTGGCTTAACCCCTTCCCGGAACAGGTGGGGACCACAAGGTGAGTCTCTGCTTGGCTCTTTTGAATCCAGAATAATTGACTCAGCTGGGAAGAATGAATAGGTCATATATTCGGATTTGACAATTCTCAATTCTATCTACTGGTATTAGGAAAGTTTTCATTTATTTCAGTGGGCACTTGATTAATCCCAAACTACTCAGCAAAAAAGATATTTTGTCTCTGAGTTTCTATTTCTGCCTATGGGTTTGTACCATCTCTATTTCTTGAGGATCTCCCCCTCCCCACAGAGGATGTACTAGAGTCTAATTTTGAAAAGAAGGTGACAGAAAACGATAGAAACACTTCCTCATTGCAAAGCAATGAAATTATCAGTGACTCAAAAACATTTGCAATGGCCTTTTATTTTTGTTATTTTTCCTCGGTCACCAGGTGACTCACACCCTTCTCCACACACAAAATGTCAATGTCTGTTTCTCTGACTGTCCACTGAGCATTCTAATGATAACTGTTCAACTGTGTCTCTTCATGGATTTGGAGTTAGGATTGTAATGCAGCAATCATCTGCATGGAGTCCATTATTGTAATATACTACTCAAGAAAGCTAATAATGGAACCTTTTTTATTTATGTATTTTGAGCAGGACATTTTAGTTTAAGCATCAAAGAACGATCCCATCATTAATATTAACCAGAGGCATTTTTATTTTAATAATTTTTTGAATTATATTTGCTAGTTCTAATTAGCTGCTTTTATCGTCATAATTTTTAAGGTTTTCTATTATTTCAGGGAGGGAATTTAATTAGAATATGACATTATTTGATACTGCAGGGAGACTTTAGATTCAGTAGTTAAAATTAAATAACATAGCCCTAGCCTTTGCAATGTTTTTCAAATTATTTAATTAGCCAATTACAGCTTATTTAAGATGTACATGTTATTTACCTTGATATACAATTCCCATTGTGGTTTGATTCAGCTGATAGGCTCCAGGTTTGTTCAGACAGTATTTGGACTTTGTGACTTTGGCAATGTTCACTGTTGTTAAACAGGCTTAATAATGTGAATAACAGATTGCCATTGGTTTTGTGTATATCCCTGCAAACAAGATTAAATTCAAAGTTTCATATGGTTTCCATGAGCATTCTTGCTATACTGCAGTAAAACTTATCTGTTGTCTACCCAGCTTGTATTTTCTTAGTCTATCCATTCTTAAGAGAAATTTCCAAGATCACAGAGAAAATAAATAAAAACAATAATTGGGATTCTACAGTGCTACTTCAGTGCACAATTTAGTATTGCTGTAAAGAGATTGCATTAACTCTCAGCCCTAAAAAAGCCCTTAACTACAAAAACATGTCTATATTTCTCCTAAAGCATTCAAATGGAGTTCAGTTTAAGTGACAAAAGCCAGATGAAAAGCCAGAGTCACTCAGAGGGGCAGAAGTCTTTGCTTGCTTTATACAGATAGCAAGAGGCCACAGTCTTTCACCCTTGGGACACTCTAGAGAATGCATATGGGATCAAGACTCCTTATAATAGTCATTCTTTTGTTCTGAAAGGTGTATGAATATACTGCTTTGTTGTAGAGGGAGTGTTGTAATGCTTTTCAGTTTCTTTAGGAATGACACTTCACTCAAGCACGGTTATAGCATTCCTGCAATTAAAAAAAAAAAACCTATTGCCTTTTGTAGCAGGCTGAGACCTTGTCCTACGGTTAAATGAGCAACACAACAGGCCACTGTGAGAGAAGGCAAGAAATCTCTCTCCTTCTCACAAAAGGCTTTCTTGCTGAAAGAGTGAGTGAAAGCTGCTGCTCCCCAACGCTGCTGCTGAAGATGGGCAGTGGAGTATGCAGCCCTGATTTCCCTCAGCCCACAGTGAGGAACTGCAGCCTAAGGGTGCTGTTTCATGTTATTTATAGCTAGGCCTAACTCACAGTTTGTTGATAACCAAAAAGGAGGATCCCACAACCACCTCTGGCTTAACAATTGCAAGGCTGAGTGCTCTTTACCTACTAACTGTTCCTCACCCCACCCAGTGAGACTCCAGCCCTTGAGTCCCAAGGGGTGAGCCTTGGGGCTGTCTCTGCATGACTTGCTCCTAACACCAGGCTGTGTCTGACGCCCACATGCAGGGCAATGTCCCAGCCTGGCTGGACCTGTCCCCACGCCTGATGCCTGGGCCTGGGTCTGCCTTGGTGACCCCTATCCCTAAAGAATATTAAATCCAAATTAATTTTAAAAATGTAGGCTATAGCTATAACATCGAGCCAAAGTTTCTCATTATTTGGAGGTTTGATGTAATGAGAACACTCTCATATTTTTCTCCTTTGAACACAATGAATCTTTCAGTTTTACTTTCTCAGGCCAGTCCATTTCAGTTAAAGAGGTAAATTGCTACAACCTTGTTGTCTGTAAAATGCAACTCAAGAGCTCCTTGTTCTCATCCTTTATAGAAACATTTCATAAAAAATATAGGGTGCAAAATATTAGTAATAGCAACGCTAAGTGTGCAGTTTCACAGGCACGTTTCTTAAACCACTCCAGTTTTGTGAATATTCAATATAATTAATTGTTGAGGTAAAACAGATAGAAATGTTTTCTTGCATACACTGCAGTCACAATATGCTACTGTATTAACCTGCAGTGGTATTTGCATTGACCTTTATGGGCCTCCCATATACAGTGCAGCCATCTCTGTCTCCCTGTACATGCTAGCAGCTCAGAAAAACCGTGGCATGAAGCTGAAGCTGCACACCTGGTGCTTCACTAACGTGAATGGCAGGTTTGTGTGCCTGACACTCTCCAGAATCACAGTAGGATTTCTGAATAAATTTCTTTTTTTCTAACTTGGTACAGGAATAAACAAGAAAAACAGTGAGCAGCTGAGCTTGAAGATCATACTCTAACTTGCTCTTTATCACAAAGATCTGAAGAAAATAAGTGACAGGTTTTCCCAGGTATAGTGTTGCAACGTGCCTTATCCTTGGGGTTGTGCTTAGGGCTGCAGTCATACCGACTACAAAGATTTTGCCCTCATGAATTTCTCAAAATGAAGAATGACTCTCCCATGAAGGGAGATGCAGGAGATTTTTGTTGAAGGGCTGTGGAGTCAATGGATTGGCTTATAACATGAGAGCATACTAGTTACATTTCGTGGAGGAGAGATGTAGGGTGTGCTTCTGTGATGGCCTTTCTTAAAAAAGTCAAAAGAACGAGGTTCTTCTACAATTAAAAAAAGAAAAAGAATTAGATTAACATGGCTGGTCATATGACAAATACCAACTACAAGCAAGTACATGTGCACAAAATATATGCAGTATATCATATCTTATCTTCAATCCCGTACTGCATAATGCTTCACAGCTGGTGGCAACAGCACAGAGTACCTTTTAACCTTTACCTTGCAGGTAAAATGCAAGTTGAAGTTTCTCCATAATAGAGTAAATACATCCATAGTAGAATTTCTGAGTTGACTGCAGATTGATATATGGTCTGCAGAAGGCAACTAGTTGACTTACAGAAGGCAGTTGAGAATTTCCTTGTTTCTTTCAGCTTTCATTGAAAGTACTCTGGAAAAAAACCATTCTAAGAAGCAGAAAAACTACGTGACAAGTTTTCCTGCCGGTGTAAATGAATGAACTCAGGTTTTGTGTGCATCAATGACTTCTGTTTTATTTTACTGAATTTTTAAATAGTAAAACGAACATTTATGAACCCACCAAGAGAGGGAAATGTAGAAGGAAGCTACATTATCCATTATGTATAAGTGCAACTTGGAGGGGTTAATGATTTAGAACTAGATCTAATAGTCTGTATAAATGCCTACATAGAGAAGGAAATTTTTCATGATTTGTAAGAAATTAGATATGCAGTAAAATGAATTGTACATTAATTTAAACACCTGCCTTTGACATACTTCTGAGATCGATGTTCTGCTTACTGGCCTTTCCAAACTTCTTTGCAAAGCAAGAACTCAGTTAAAATCATTTCAAGCAGAAATCATTTTCCACAAGAGCTCAGTCAAACATTTTAACAATATAACTTGCATTATAAAAATTCTGCATAAAAAATCTATGACATTTTGGGGTGGTGGACCACATTATACAGGAAAGAACTTCATGAACTGATCTTTTTTCTTATTCATACCATGTGGAACTTGCTACTTATTTGCAATTCTGTAGGATTATTATGGCAATGGCACCAGTTGCAAGTGTGGAGCAGCCATCTGAGGATAGCAGCCCTGCAGAATGTCAGGTTAGCCCATTTCTCTCATGTGGGTTGCTCAATGACCTTCCCTCCAGAACTTCAGATCAACTGCAACTCAAATTTTGATCCAAGATCTTTGGCGCCCGAAGGCAAGGGCAGCACCCTCCCACCTGCAGTGGAGGTAGTGTCCAGAAGCAGAGGTATTTCCCACTCTTTCCTCTGTGCTTGACTTGAGAAGGCTAACTGCTTCCCAAACTGTCTCCTTTCTCTTCAAGACATGAGAAGAATATTGTTTTTATATTATACAAGCTTTAACAAACTACTTTTTCTGAGTATGCAGGAAATCAGAGCAGACAGGAGGCTTTCAGCTCAAGACTGGATTTCGTGTTACAATTGAAACCACAGAAGTCATAATTTTCTCTATTTTCAATCATTATTAATAAAACCTCATTGCAACATTAAAGACTGAAAGCAATATTTGTGTTACTAAAATGCTGGGAAATGCTCAATGACTTAATTTCCTTTGATATCTCAAGCATATTTAACAACACAAGACCAAATCCTGGCCAATTTGAAATCAAATTAATAAATCTCTGATCTATTTCTAGTAGATTTTTATGAGGTACAACTAAAACCAGAATTTATTGTATATATAATTACAGAATCACAGAATAAGTTGAATTGGAAGGGACCCATGAGGAACATCGAGTCCAAATCCTGCCCAGCACAGCAGCATCCCCAAGAATCACACTATGTACTGAGAATATATAGCCCAAACACTTCTTGAGCTCTGTCAGGCTTGGTGCTGTAACCACTTCCCTGGAGAGCCTGTTCCAGTGCCCAAAGCTGCATTATTATCTCAAAGTTAACGTCAATTTCTAGATTTAGTGGAAATTATCTGAAGCTGTGAGTATGTGCATATGTATGCCGAGATATTGGACAGACCAGAAACTAAGAAAGGACTACATTATATGAAAAAATACTTTTCCTGAATTTGCTAATCTGTGAAAATGAAATGCGTAAAATGTGGAAATGTGGAAAACATGGCCTTCTGTGAGTCCACACATCCCTTAGCAGCCCTCTGCTGGAAAACAGACTGCGACAAAATGGGTTGCACTGGACATCTGTGTGGGTGGCTGCCTGTCAATGTGGCTGTGCAAGGTCCTGGCTTGCTGGCTCTGCTGTGAGCCACTCAGGGGCTGAGTGACCTGGGAGCCTGAAGCTTCAGTTGTCTCCTTCCCTTCTTGCCTGGCAGTTTCTCAGCTGTCTGGGTTTCCAGAGACTGCAAAAAACTTTGGCTCCTGGGAAACAGCGATACAGCATGATTAATTCACCCTCACAAAGAATTACAGCATCTGGAAGTTTTCTTGCAAAGTGGAGTAGAATCAATTTGTTATAATCTCTTTTTATAATCTCTAATAAATATTTCACCTTTTTATTCTGGAGCAGAAACATGTGCTGTAAAAATGCACAGCCAAAATGAAATGTCTTTTGATGTGAATGTATATGAGTCTCCAGGACTGAATTTTTTCTATTATTTGTTAGGCACAAATACCTCCTAAAGTTAATGAGTAAAAATGTTTTTTATTATACCTAGAGTTTTGTTTTTGCTATGGAACAAATAAAATTAAAGTTGGCTCTAGACTCCATATTCTGATTTGGAGTTGGAGATGATCGAAGAATTTATATTTTGTTCCATATAATTTTCCTTATTCTCAAACCGCAGGCATGCTTCACACACGAACAGCAAAAATGGAGAATTGCATTTCTCACTTTACTATGTATACAGAAGTACACTCACATTATGTTTGGATTCTGATTCTTTCGTTTCATGAGCATTTTAAGAGGTTGCATTTTGAAAGGAAAAACAAATGAAATCTGGTTTTGTGCAGAATACATCTGGTATACCCCAGTCCAGTAAAAAATCCCACACTCTGCAGCCTAATATGCTGTCAAGTTTGTGACTGAATTCGAAGTCATGTCTATTTCCACAAAAATGAGAAGCCAGGCAAACAAGCCACTCGTACAACTGCCAAATAATGGGTTGTTTCCTATTTGTCCTTTGCTTCAGCACTATTTGGGCACTAATACACTGGTTCTGCTTCTGGGAAGAGCTGAAATTCATATAAAAATATATTATTTCACATATAATTTTCAATGGCACTGTGGGCAGTAATGTCAGAGAAAGGTATTAGTTTGATCCTAAGAGAAGAAAGACTCTATGACCAGATTTAAACTAATTTTCTATGTTTCTATCAACACTAATATGGATTTCAGTATAGCTGGGAATACTGAGCCTGCTTCAGGCTGCAAATAAGCTCCTTGATTAGGAAGTAGCAGTTGTTTCAACACAACGTTATCTCGCGATGTTAATTTATTTCATTATGGTGATTTATAGTTGATATTGCTTTTGTCTCACCCTGATGGTTGCAAAGACATTATTCGCTATCAGACACTATGCCTTTTGTCCAATTTTCTAAATGTCACTACTAAAAGAAACTATGCAAAACATTTTAATTAATGCTGAATACAATCAAAGTGAAGAGAAAAATGTTCACTGTAGTGCTTCAGAACAAAAAAAAGTGTTATAATAAATGAATTCCTTCATGTTCCCCTTTGTAGCATACCAGTGAACTATAGAGGTTATTCAAAAAGGGTGATTCCATTTTCACAATTGAAGAGTATCTAATTTTACAACATTTTTACAATATTTTCAGGTGCTTATGATCTAAGTGTATAATGTATGCTTATTTGTTTGTAAGTTCCATATTTCCAGAAGAAATGTTAAAGGGAAACTATAGTATAGAGAGGAAGTATGAGAGAAAATATGGAAAGCTAATCATGGTATGAATTTTCTAATTATAGCGCTAATAAAGAATTATTGAAATGCTAGCATTGTGATAGATCTTCTGACTTTCTTTATCATAATTTTCAGTTCACCTAGTTTTAAATTTTGCGTAAAGATACCACTAGAACTCTTTTGGTCAGATTATTTTATCTAGGCATTGGTTTCCTATATTTTGCTAGTAATAGATCTGACAGTTCTGGCATTTATGACTCTACCTGGGTAAGAACTTCAGCATAAGTTTCCCACTATACCAGTGCCAAATTACCTTTGTGATATAACTTTCTATGTTGAGTTCCTTTATCCAAACCAATGTTTCTCACTAGAAAATTGTCAGAGCTGCAACTAGAAATGAACCAAATTTATTGTATAAATACCCTGAGATGAAAAACCTTGAAGTAGAAGTGCTGCATCCAGTAATCAGAAGATAATATTTTTCTCCAGACTATCAAGAGTTTTCATTTTTATTCTCTTCACATTCGTAAATGGAATTGTAAAGTATATTACAATCTTGCAACTTTCTCAAAAAATCGTATGTGGTATTTCTGAATCTGCAGATGTAATAATTACTTTTATGGCCATTATTTATTCCACCTATGAGAAGTACCTCTTCTAAATCTGATGTATCAAACTTACAAATTAGTGCAAAAGCTAAAAGAATGATTTCTTCCTCCCTCTTTTTTGTTTTTTGTTTTTTCCAAAACCCCATCTTCGAGCTCAGTGGAGGGACTATTCTGAAAGTATATTTATAACCCAACTTTGATTTCTTAAAACCATATTTCAAGTTTTCAGAGAAATTTGAAGGTATCTTAGAGGAGGATAGACCAAGAGAAGACTCACCTTCACAGTGTTTCACTGAATGCTAAATGTACTAAACAGTCTCAAACTAAGAAATGGAGTAAATGCTATTCTTACCACCTTCTGCAATTTGTAGTGGGGGAGATTTTAGAGATAAAAAAATCTGATCCTTTAAAACAAACAAACAAAAAGAAAAGCCCTGAGTCTAGCTTTAAAGGTTAAGCAGTCTTTCTTCCTTCTCTTTTGCTTTATCCTTTGATATTGTCAGCTTCCCTATTTATTTCTTTATGTTCTAATATGGTCAGCTAGTGGATGGAGCCTCTCAGTGTAATAGTGACATAAGCCTTCATTACTTCTTGTAAAAAAAAGAATATCCAAGAATAAAGAAAATTATCTCTCTTCTGCCATATCAGTCTCCTAATACTTCTCATCTGAGTACTGGTACAATTTTGACAGTAGTACCAAAGTGATATTTATTAAAGAGCTTGGGAATTACATACTTTCTCTACCCGGCAAGTAAGTCCTTCTTTGTCCCAGAGTAAATCACCTCTGCATACAGGAAAAATCTACTCTCTTCTTGTTCATAATAAATTTTATCTGTGGAGGAAGACCCAAGTCTCAAGCACAATTTGAATTTCTAAATTATGTTTCTATATGTTTACATAATAAAACTGGTATATAAAATTACTTACAAAAAAGTCGTCTTGCCACTGAGAGACTGTAAAACCCTTTAGATTTGAATTTAACACAGAGAGAATGGGTATGATAATAGGGGTCAACTGAATCAAGGCAGACAATTGGACTTGGAGATATACAGAGAAAAATAGCTCTGATTTACTAAATGTAGGATCTCAGCCCACAAAGAAAAGGCTATTGCCTATCAAACTGAAGGGACAAAGAAAGGAGCAAGGTAAAAGAAAGAGGAGATGAAAGGACTGAACTTGTGAGATCCCCCAGCATGCAGCTTTCCCTGTCACCAAGCATGAGTTGTGTGGGTAAATGGGCTGTATGACAAGCCCCAAAGAGGTGAAGCTGTGATCATAGAACTGGTTTGTTTATGTTGACTTCATCAAACAGCTGAGGCTCTTGGGGACATTCATGGGTTTATACATTCAGAGCAGCGATTACAATCTGAAATGGAAAATATTGCTGAGCTATAAACTCAGGAAGAGTCTAAGTTTGCCTGGTGCAGAGATAGGCAATGGAAGAGAAGGGTGGTTATTGCTAAGTATTTTGCAAGGCTTCTATTGATCTGATAGCAATTCTCTTCCGTGGAGAAGGAACTCACCAGAGATAACTCCGGGCTTTTAGTGAGTCATATACAGTTTCACTGCCACAGTTTTAGATCCTTAGTCCAAATACTTTGAAATATATTCTAGATTTCATATTAAAGCAGGCACTAAACATAAAAACAGTCAATTGTTTTTATCATAATAATTTGCTATGTAGGATTAGGACTAGTCTGTTATAGGCGTGATATTTACATATATAACGGTCTGTGTATTCAATGGGAATGGAAACATGTTACAGCTGGTCAACAGAGTGGCTTTCCCTTACCAAAATAAAAATTGGAATGTGTCTTACACAAATCAGACTATATGTTAAGGAAGGATATGTGAAATATCTGCATATTATTTTTGTCTACCAGGTAGGGCTCAGAAATGCAAAAAATTACTATAAGTTCAATATGTCATACAATTTTACACATGTAGAAAGTTCAATATATTATATAATTTTACATATGTAGAATTTTTGCATGCATAAATAAAATATTCACTCTATGAGAAAAGAAAATACATGCTATTATATTTTGGAAAAAATATTTGAACCTTATTTTCCAATACAATAATTCATGCCACGGAAAAAAAACCAACATAATATTGTGCGAAAGAGCTAGTGAGGAACAGACAAGGTACAAATAGTTGAGAACAGAAACATGGCAATGAGTTTTGGGAAGTTTTATAGTGGTGTCTAATTTTAGGCATCTATTGCAGTGCAGATAAACTCAACTTGTACCTTTAGGGTGTCAATTGCAGTACCATTGGCCAGAATGTTCCTGGATATTTGATTTAATAAGAACTAGGTAAAGATAAAAACAGACAAAGGAATGAGACCGAAGTTTGAAGGCTAGAGGCATAGAATGACTGAAACACAGCTCAATATTTGTCCAATATTTGTTTGATTGTTTTGACCAATAAGATTGAAACTGATGCTTTGTTGGTCAGTGACAGTGGTATGAGAAAAAAAATAGATTAAAAGGAAATATTTGCAGTGGTAGTCAATAGCCAGAAAAATTAATCAAGCCTAGATGAGAGGAGGAGAAAAAACACCACCACAGCAATTAGTAATGTGCATCAGAAATTATATTTCTGTGAATTAAATCATTATCTAATTTAGTATTATTAATCAATGGTTCTTCCTTAATACAAAAGTCTCTCATATCCAAGCACCTTACACAAACTGCTATTAGTCTATTCAATAGTTAAACATGCAATTTCAGGATGAGAATTTTGAGTATGTTTTCAGGCAAATATGTTTCTGGATTACCTGATAGCTGAACACAGTGATCTGTTGGAGACCATTAGTCTTTTAAAGGAAAACTTGACTTGGAAAAGAACACAGCAAATGGCAAAACTCCCACTAAATTTCCGGCAGAAAACTGCATCTCAGATTAATTTTATGGCAGGGTGAGGAAAAACGCTACACTATAGTTTCATATCTACTATTAGAAAGCCTGCCCAAGGTACTCAAATGTGCTGCAACCAGAAATTATGTATTACTTCTCCAACAAAAAAAGAATTTGTATGGGTTTATTCATTACTTGATTTAAAGCCTTGCTAAATTAAATGTCCAAATCATATGAAGTTCTTGTATGCACATTTCTACGACTGGTGTTTAAATATTATAATCTGTATGGAAATAAACATCTTTTTCTAATTTTGGAATTCACATTTAGCAGCATTTTTTCTATGGGCAGTTTCATCAATTCTGTGCAAAGTAATGTTCTTCCCAAGATGAAGGTGGTAAGATCTGGTCCTTTTTCAGTGAAAATGAGAGCTTGGACCAGCATTTTCATATTCTTCAGAAAACTTCACTACAATGTCTTAGCTTTGCCCTGCTCAACTTGGAGTAATTGCAATAATCAATGCCATTTCTAGCCTGTTAGGTTGGTTTCTTTTATTTTTTAACTATTTTCTTTAATTATGAAAAAGCAGTCTTTAGGGATTAATTTCTGCAATTTTGTGTAATCTTCACAAACACAGAAAATATATGTAAAATGATGTAAACCACTTGCTTGCATGCACAATAAAAACTATGAAAATCTCATTTTTCAGGCAGCAGCAGGGAAAAAAAGACACAAAATGGTGGAGTAGTAACAACTACAAAATAAGCTACTTGACAACAGAAATAATGATAAAACATATCTATAATCTTAGCTTTTACCCAGAACAATAGTAATATCAATGTAAAGGTGACTGATCTATTCCATTGCAAGACAGTCACTGTGGAAAGCGTTAGATATTTCCTAAGTGCATTTTGTTGGTACTGAATGTAATGCATCTAAAATCCTTTGCACCACTTCCTTATTTAATTGATTGAATTATTTACACTGGAAGAAAAGAAAGCAGGGGATTTGGGGTTTTTTGGCTTTCATATCCAACAGTAAAAGGAAAGAAATTAACAGAATAGTACAGATTTCTGTGAGTTTGTCTGGGGACTGAATTTGACATTGTGTTTTTAGAACTATTTGTGACTTTTAAAAAACCCTGTTGGCTTTGAGACACCTTCATTTTTTGAAAACTGTTTTATACAGTTGATCAGAAGTTTCCCTCCAGCGTGTTAGTTTTTCAAGAAGCTGTTTACACATCTTCCTTTACACACACTGGCAGCACATAGGGGATTTAAAATGAAAGTAATTTACCTGCAGGTCTATAACAGATACAAGACAGCTCATAAGCCACTACTGAAGAGTCATGAAAACTCAGGATCAGTATCCATTACCCATCTCTTGGTTTTCGAGTCACGCCTTAAGGTATGTTACGATCTGGTTATTAAAATTATTAGAGAGATGCCTCTGCCCCAATTAAGGTGCAAACGAGACCATATGCCAAAGTCAATAGTATGGATTTTATTTAACAGTAAATGTGAGGGAGACAGAGAGATAGAAAGGAATAGGAAAAAAGGGAGGGAGAGAAAGAGAGTGACAGAGAGACAGACTAGAAAATCTCACTGCTACTTGCATCCTGATGGCATCCCATTGATCCTCTTCTTCCAGTCTTCTTGGTGGTGAGGGTACCCTGAAAACATAGGGTCCATTGGATTAATATACATTTGGGCCAAGTGGGAATGCCTAGATACTTCCCCTGGAGGTGGGGTGGTATGCAAGTTTGACAAAGTCTCTTGCAGCAGACTCTGGATCTGTTGTATCACTGTGCATCACATGCAGTGCTCTGCTGCAAGGCCTCAGCAATGAGTTTGGGCAGCACTTCAGGAGCCTTTGATAGATTATGACAGCCCCTATGCTGCCCCTCATAGGAATGTCCAGTGGATGTGGCCTGTGGGGTTGGGGGTTTCACAACTGGGCCAGTTTGTGTAAGGGAGGATTGGTGTTCACTGCCGCTGACCAGAGGTTGTGTCACACACCCAAAACTCTCCTCCTCTCCACTCGGTTGTGGGGGACTGTGTGGAAACCCAGCCTCAGCAGATGAGTCTGTGGGCCATGGCCTCCCCTACCCCAAACCCAGACAGGGATGATTCTCAGGACAGCTGCTGGGTTTGGCTTTCTTGTGGATATATTCTTCTCCCTCAGCCTTGTTTACTTTTCCCTAGACCTGGGATAATTGGACAATAGTGTCACCTTTATCTTGTCTCAAGTTCCCTTAGGCGGCTTAACTCACTGTCTAAAGTTCCAGTCAGGAGACATATTCAGGGAGGGTTGGGCTGGGGTGGTCACAGCTTCTTTATACAGTTTTCCCATAATGGGCAAAAACATGACAATGTTTAAGCCATTAACCATAACATTTCACTCTCACAAGATTTCAGGAAACACAAGTCTTATGAGAAAAATAGAATCCTTTACTTCTTTAGGTAAAAATCTTTGAATGCACGAATAAATACTATCAATAATATTCCAAATTCTGATTATTTCTGTTCCAGAAAAAGGTTGGTAAAGGCAAAGCAAATAGAAACACTAGGGCTGGGCTGATTATGGGGTAGAGTTAATTTTCTTCACAGTGGCTGGTACAGGGCTGTGTTTGGGATTTTTTTGAACACAGGACTGATAATATAGAGATGGTTTTGTTGCTGTTGAGCAGGGCTTACATAGAGCCAAGGTTTTTCTGCTTTTTGTAGTGTCATGCTGGAGGGGAAGTTGGGGGTGCTTGGGAAGCTGGGAGAAGACACAGCCAGGACAGCTGACCCCAACTGACCAAAGTGATATTCCAGACTGTGTGACATCATGGGCAATATGTAAAAGTGGGAAGAAGAAGGACGAAGTGGGGGACATTTAGGGTGATTGTGTTTGTCTTCCCAAGTGACTGTTACACATGAGGGGGCCCTGCTCTCCTGGACATGGCTGAACATCTGCCTGCCCATGGGAAGTGGTAAATGAATGCCTTGTTTTGCTTTTCCATATTGTGCTGCCTTTATCTGAATCCACAAGTTCTCTACCTTTTACCCTTCCGATTCTGTCCCCCATCTCACTGATGGGGCAATGCGGCTGAGTGGGACTTCTTGCCTGGCTGGGGATAAACCCCAACAAAGGCCCATAACATTTTACATGAACATACTGTTGACTTGTACCTTTGGGATCAACAATTCTTCTTCTACCACAAAATACTAAATTAGACTGATCGAGATGCTATGTTTTAGTAGAGTGTCTTCATTTTCTTTACTGAAATATACAGTATTGTAACATACTTCCCGCATGATTACATCTCTGGATTCCTCCTGAAGTTTCAAAAATTGAATTTCTTTGTTAGCTTCCTTCTTTATTTACTGATATCTTACTTGGGAGATAGAAACACTTAATAAAAAGCTGATCATTGCTCAAATACATCTAAATAATAACATAATAGCAAAACATTGCATCATAGTTTAAGTCACAAAAATGTTAATGCTAAATAATACTTGACACTGTTTTAATGATCAGAGTTAATTGTCAGCCACATTTGAAGATGAAAGGGAATGGAAATGTTGTTGACTTGTTGAATTAAGTTAGATCAGATCATGAAACTGGTCAACATTCCAGTAAGGGATGGGCAGCTTGCAAGGGGTTAATATGTTCTTTGCAGTTTGAAGTCTAAATTACTTTTAGAAAGTAATATCCATATGGTACCTTGAAGGAAGGCCTAAGCAGTAAACTTTAACTGCTGCCTGAGTTGGCAATCATTTCATATAGACAAGACACTGCTCGAGAAATTGCTCTATAAATAAGATCCCTTACAGAAGAATTAAAATGAAATTCGTATTATTGGTCTTCACTAAGAGCCATAAAAAACACAGGACAGCCAGGAAGTGGCACTTGTTTCAAATCACTGTTTGAAGCACCTGAAGGACACCCCTAAAGTCAGCTTGATCAATGATGATGAATGCACTGGGCAAGCTTTCTGTGCAACTGTAATGCATTTGGAAGCCTTGAGGAAATACATCTGGCAAAAAGAAATAGGACAGATAGGAGATATTCTGCTGCAGAGATTTTCCTACGACCATTAATCCAAATATGTGCCCTACCTTACTAAACAAAGTATCTCTAAATTCTTCCCCATATCATCCCCAACTTTTGGGATCTCCCATTGTCATCTCCTTCATACAAGGTCTCTGAAGAGCAATCGTCTTTTTGTGTTTTGAAGGGAGATGAGTGGTCGTACTGTCTGAATGAGACTTATGATCCTCACTGTTAAATCATACATTTTTCTGTAAGTGTCAAGAAAAAAACTCTTGTGTGATGTTTGAATTGGGTCTCTGAGTGCTGTGTCTGGATGCTGATATTCTGCGAGCATTTACACAAGGCTGTCAGTACTGGAAAAATGTCACATGAAAGTTTAAAGGTTTGACCTGTAAATCTGATGGGGATGATGGTTGCAGGGAGGTGGAGGTGGGAGGGAAAGTGATTGAAAAGTGTATGTTGCCTATTTGAACAAAGGCTTCTTTATATCATAGAAGAGGCAGGCAGAAAAGAAATCAAATTGCTGGAACCAATGTCAGCAGACTAAATTATCCAAACCAGAAAGCAAGAAATGATACATCATTATCTAAACAAAACTGGATTATTGGAGCCCTTCCAAGAAAGCCATGATTTGTTCTCCTTTATAATTTAGTTTTTTCTTCAGACACTACAAACGATGAGCAAAATATTCTAAAATACCACGCATATGGCAATTTGTGAAGGGGAATGATGGATATTCCGGAGGTAGCAGTGACATTGATAGCAATGCATAGCAAAAGAAACATGAAAATGTTTGAAGTTTCTTTAAAATAAAACTTATTTCTAGTTGCTGCTATTTTGAAAATTATTTTCAGTCAGCTTCACACCTTTGAAAAGTGACAGATTAATGTCACCAGGGCTATCAATCTGCTATTATTGCACAAAACATTAATGTGCCTGTCAGCTGCCATAATGGTGAACTTTAACCATAAGATAGTTTCCAAATTGCTTAAGTACTTTGATACCTGAAGAGTATGTTGGGACAAGTATTGAGAATACAATACCTGATAAAATAGACAAAAAAACTTTTATTAGAAGCAATTCCTATCTATTTTTCTGTTTGCTTATTATTAGATAACATGGCAGCCAGTCACAATAGCTCAAGTAATTTAAATATGTGTTCAAAAACGGTTCACTAAGATTTTTAACTAAAATTTCTTCAGACTTGATGTTTTTCAATATGTAAAAATGTACTATAAGATGTTTGTGGGTTTAAACATTGTAAGAACTTATGTTCACTGACCACATATCTTGCTGCTTGATTTCTTTTTCTTTCCCTTTCAAGTGTTTCATTTCAATTTATAGAATCATAGAATGGTTTCAGTAGGAAGGGAGCTTAAAGATTATTTAGTTCCAATCTTTCTACCATGGGCAATTCAGGCTCCATAAGAGCTCTAAAATCCTGCACATAAACTTTGCTCACAAAGCACAGAAAGAATGGCTTTCAGCATCCTATGCCTCCCCTGTACTGCAGGTCTTGATTCTGAATTTAGCAGAGAAAGCAAAAAGCAATGAGAAGTCAACTAAATGTTAACATCTTACTCAATTATAGATTGTCTTGGATAGAATTTAAACATACCCTTTAAAATTTTGTCTAAAAGAACTTTGTCTTACTATTAAGTCTGTTAATAAAAGCATCAATTAGTGTTAACTTCGGCAACATAGTCCCTGAAAACTGTTTCATAATTCACACACTTGAAGAATGCCAGACAGAGAAGACAGCAATAATTTTCAGTTTCTTTTGCCCTGCACTCTCATGTAGACTACCAGCAAGGTGCTTACAGTTGTATATTAAAGAGTCTTGAATCAATGGGCTGGATTTGAACTGACAGCTATGCTGTATATCTCTCCATTAGCTGAGGCTGATTTTAACAGATATATGCACAAGAAAAGAAAGCTAAAAACATTGAAACTCTGCAATTTTATGCCCCATTGAAACACAAACAAAAAATTATTATTTACTTTAGGCTTTCTAATGTTGGAATTAAATGTCATTCTGCAACTATATTTTCCTCACTGTTGACATATTAGGACAAGGTAGTATCTAAGACTCAAACAAATAATTTAATGATTCAGGGCAAATTTGGTGATTTATAATGAAAGAGTCAAGCTCATTCATGTTCTGAACATTCCTGCAAGAGCATTTAATTTCTCAAGAAGAAAGCTTTGACATGAATGACAGAGTAGTTAGGATCAAGTATAGATCTCATCATCATGCTTCATTACTTTAAGGCTGGTAAGTACTGTATGAGGTTTCCAAAGTTGGTTTATTTTGCACATTAGTCACAACCATGCTCTTTTCGATATGACAATTAAATAGTCCATTAGTCATTTTATAGGATATTTATTCACCAGCCAAGAGGAAATTGTTATTCTGCCCTGAGATGAGCTGGGTAATTCCTGACAGATAAAATCAGAAACCTTTCTCACAAATGTGCGCATATCCAGATGCCCACCTTCAATTAATTCCAGCAGCACGGTTTATTACCCTGTCCTTATAGAGTGCTTAAATACCTGCACAGTAAAGTTCCTTTCAGCTCAGTAGCAAATTAGTTGCTTGACCACAGAACTTGCCTCTCAGGAAAGGCAGTACAATGTCTAAGGTCAATTAAGTTTAGTTTTGCCATATCTTACAGATTCACTTTTAGGTTGCCTAAAATGACACTATTTCACAAAATAAATTCTGATCTCTTTAAAGTATTGTTTGAAAGATACCTGGCATCCTTGCAGAGAGGTAAAATATTCAAGGTCCTCAAATTTTTGTCTTCTTTGGCCAAGACAAGCCCAGCTGTTTGCAAGGTCATAGCTAGCAGATCACAAAAAATTAAGCAACCAGCTCTGCTGGGTTTGGAGCACCTCTCTTATGAGGAGAGACTGCAGGATCTGAGCCTGTTCAATATGGAGAAGAATGAGAGGGGACCTCATCAATGAATATAAATATCTCAAAGGTGTTTGTGAGGAGGATGGTGCCAGACTCTTTACAGTGGTGCCCAGAAACAGGACAAGAAGCAATAGCCATTAAGAAAAACACAAGAAATTCCACCCCAACATAAAGGAGACCTTATTTATATTGAGGGTGGCAGACCGCTACAACAGGCTGCTCAGGGAGGTCATGGAGTCTCCCTTTCTGGAGATACTCAAAGCCAACCTGGACAAGCTCAAGGTGACCCTGCCTTGGCAGGCACTAGATGGTCTCCAGAGGTACCTTCCAAACCTAAGATCTGTAATTCTGTGGTTTTGTATGAAATATCTACTCATACAAGTCGACTGTAAATCTGATTGAGGAAGATCATGTTCCAACCTAACAACATGAAACAAGTGCAGTGCTTCCACCTTTTGCATGGAAAAACTGCCTTACTCCATGACATTAGTGTAATATCAAACATACATTTTAAGTGACGTGTTTCAATTGTGACTAATATGTCAGTTTAAACAGTGCTGATCTGAAAGGAAGGGGAGGAGGAAAAATAAAGGGACTGGTGTGGAAAAATGAAGACAAAACTTGACAGATAAAAATGCTCCATTAACTTGCATCTTACATAATGCAATGAGGGCAGATAAAATAATTCCTTATGGTGGGTTGATCTTGACTGGCTGCCAGATGCCTCTCCAGCCGCTCTCTCACTCCCACTCCTCAAAAACACAAAGGGAGAAAACGATACGGAAAAGCTCATGGGTCATGATAAAGACAAGGGCACTTGTCAATTACTGTCATGGGCAAAACAGACTTAACATAATGAAAATTAATTTGACATATTGCCAAGTAAAATAGAGTAGGATGATGAAAAGAATGACTAGAACTAAAATACCTTCCTCCCCATACCCTTTCTTTTCACAGGTTCAACTTCACTCTTCCATTCCTGATTCCTCTGCTTATTTCCCTGAAAGAGCTGGAGCAGTACGGCAGAGAAGTAAGCAGGAGGGGGGGCAGGTTGCAGGCAGTCCATAGCAACCCCTCTCTGCCATTCCTTTCTACTAATATTTTTTTGAAAAATCCAAGGAGGTGGGCTGATAATTGTTGACTGTAGCTAATGTGATGTGTTGATGTATGCAATGCAGATGATTAAATAGCAGGGGAAGGCTATTTTACTTGGACATGAGTTGTTTGTTTTCCCAGGACAATTATTTATGTAAATTTCAGAGAAATACTGGAAGAAATATGCTTCTCAGCAATGGAAATGTTTTTGTTCAGAGTTTAAAGGCTAGTCTAGCATTGGAATAGGCTGCTCATAGAAGTGGTTGAGTCGCCATCCCTGAAGGCATTTAAAAGATGTAGATTTGGCACTTAGGGACACGGTTTAGTGGTGGACTTGGTAGTGCTGGGTTAATGGTTGGACTTGATGACTTTAGAGGCCTTTTCCAACATAAATGTTTATATGATTCTATGATTTCAAAAGCAGAAACATATATCTGAGCTTAGGCAAGATTCAAAGCTGTTTCTGGTTATTTTAAACAGGTTTTGCCCTCGACAGTATTTAACTGGTAGAACTTCCTAAATGAAATTTAGGATGTGTTTTTTGACAGGATCCAGTCTCTGTTTTCCTCAGTCAAGAATACAGACACTATATATTTGTGTTTATGATGTCTTTAGATTCTCATTATGCCCCTTCTTACTTCCAGGTCTGAACCCAACACAGAAACCTTGTCACGTGAACACTTTTTTGCCATACTTAGCTGTAGACCAGACACACTACCACCACCTCTGACAGAAAATACCTTCATCTGATTTCAACATGCTGGCTGGCTGAATTTCTGCCTAGTTGACAGGGGGATAGTTCAACAAGCACCCAAGTCAGATTCAACTCCTGGAACTGGTGGCAGCCAATTCCTCTGTCTGGAATCCATCAAAACTGGTATGCTACAGAAGAAATTCAATAGGACCCTGTAATCCCTTCCACTGGAAGAATGCTGCAAATGGCAGAAAAAACACTCAGGAAAATACTATGGTAAAGAAATAGTCTAGCAGTGTGTTTTGATAATTTGAGATACTGGTTTCAGCCCTCCAGCAAAGCTAAGATAGCAGATGAATCTATCAATAACAAAATTTGCCAGACAGATGCAATATTCCTAAGAACCTCCAATCTCTGCCCAGATCCACCAGTACACTTATATTAGTAAAACCCAGAAGAATAAATCACACAACTAAAACAAAATTACAAAGATGTGATTTGTACTTAATGGTAATTTAGTGAATTGAGCCCTTTTAAACATGCATATTTCATTTGTCTGACTCATTAACCCTAAACTAAATTTTCAAAATATAATCACTTAATAAGTTTAAATATCAGCCATGCCTTATTAGAAGGATGCTAAGTTTATGAATTAACAGCTCTCTCTTCTTCAAGGTACTCACAATATTTAGCTGAACTTGTGCTTTGAAATGATCTAGAGTAGTTTGTATTCATGTTGTGAGAAAATTAGTACATACTTCAACTAGCAGTCACAGGAATTAATCCTCAGAATTTCATCTTACTGACATGAAATTCTATCCTCATGAGTCCACTGTGTTCCCTGCAGCATTTCATAGATAATTATTCTTGATCTACTTTCATGACCTACTGAGTTCCATTCCTTTAACATTTTTGCTTTTCTTTCCTTAGACTGCCTGAGTCTCTTCCCTTACTTGCTGCTGCCTTTGTCCTTCTGTCAATCTTCATTTCATATTTTGCATGAGTTGTGCGCACAAGCTGATGAACAGAGTTCAGAGGAACTTAAAAATACATTCAGGAGCACTGAACATTAATGCTTTGTCCTTGTAGATTAAAGGGTAACATTTGAGAACAGAAACTATAAACAAAGTCATGGGGGGCAGGGGGGCTGCTAAATTGATTGTGATGTTTTAATAATTATACCTTTATCCAAATTCTTTAACAAAAAGTCAGCAGTAAGCTCTTTATTTTCATCAATGCGCCATTGAAACCACCAATAAATCCACCCATTCCGGCCTATCCTACAGCCAAGCCTGTTTGCTTGAATCAGAGGGAGAGTCAGGTTCCCTGAACTCTGGTGATGCCCATGTTGTGGAATCACCATGTTAGTTTTGGTTTCATCCCTTAGGGACCATCAGAGTGACCATTTTGTTAAGCAGCACTTCATTCTTGGGCTAGTCTCTCTAATTTTATGAGCTGGTTATAGATATGAACAAAAATGTCAGAACTGAAGACCAATGGATTTTCCAGCACAGTTTATTAAAATGCAGTTCATTCAAATATCTTGCAAGGATGTCATATAGGTGAAAATATGTAATACAGGCAAATCAAAATTGATTATAAAAGCTGCTGAAGAAATCAGAGTAAGATAAAAGTTGACATGAAAGGTTAATTTAAGCAGTGAGACTGCTTTAAAGTCATTGGTTTAGAATGGTTGTTTAAGTCCACTGTGCTAAAATAATCTAATAATTGGTTTTCAGCTTATTGCAGTCTGGCCTCCAGCTAGTGCAGACATTGTGAGAATTGCCTTTAAGTAGCTTAGATACCAATCAAAATACCTCTTTATCTCAACTTAGGATGGAGCACAAAGCCATTGCATAAAAAGCCTAAAAATGGTGTCGCTAAACCATGATGATATCAAGTGCATGCAGCCACACTGAACAGAACCAAAGAGACAGGAGTCTGGGATGGCAGCACGGTCACCGAGCAATGTCCCCGTCTTTCCACATAGGTGAGCCTTAGTGGCAGAATGCATAGTCACTTCACAAGATGAGCACAGAGGGCACAGCTCCTGAGAGCAGCACAGCACTGCTTGGAAAGCATATCTACTTGAGTTGTGACTTGATGAGCTAGGTCTTCCAAATCCAACAGAACTGCTTCTAGCACTATCAGGGTACTGACATGGGCAAACTAATCCATATATAATCTCACTAGCATAAATGTGGTTTAGTTATTTCCATATGGATTAAGATTTGTACTGTGGGTATACCCTAATTTATTCAGTGGTGACAGTAACAGCAGATGTTTTGTAAGGTTCCTCACACAATCCCACTTCTGTTGAAATTTTTGTTATGAGAATTGTGAAGTGGCTTTTTTGGTGTTTTGGGGTTTTTTCACTCCAAAGTTTATTAATATATCGATGGGTTTTCTTTAAGAATGTTGTCTCATCGTGTGGCTTTATTATAAGTAGAGGAGGTGGAATGGATGTTAGATATTAACTTGCAAAAAATTTCGATTGCTGTGAAGGACAGGGGCCAGGGAATATTCTGTTTTAAGCAATGTACTTGGCTTGAGGGAAAGAAACTGCACTTTATTATATTTCTAGCAGTGTCATTACTACGTTGGACCCACATTGCCTTGACTAATATCCATGTGATACTAATTATAAGTAACAACTCTATAATTACTGGTATCATTAACATTCTGAGTCAAGAGTTTACAGTATGCAATAACACTAATACAACTAATAGAAGATGGAATCCGTTGTTGCAGAGTACAAGCACAATCACGGATCTTTAATCCATAGAATTTGCAGTTTAAATAGTTAAGAAAAAATGTTATCCTCATATATTGTGACACATTTCTACTTTAAATACCAAAGCTGCTGGAAAATTCATATTCCTTAAGTACATAATCTAAAACAAGTACTTCCTTAAATATGTGTTAATTATGAAACTTGGATTCCTTTGAATTCAGTAGCAAAGCACCCCCCAGATTTTTTGGGTCTGGAACTTTGTTACGGTGCTGTTTTCAAAGTCCTTGTGCACTTTCTAAAATTCAAAGTTTATATTTGTTCTCTTTCCATCTCTTCTATAGTGTCACCATCTAAGTATTGCTGTGTGGTACAGAATGAATGTCAAGTAGTCCCCATTTATAAGGGGTATAGATTTGAAGTGCTAATATGCCAGCTATTGACATTTCTAAAGAATACTGCTGATTGATATTAGAGCCCAGAAGCATCTTTTAAACACTAGAGCAAAGGGTATACATCAACAGTAGCAGTACTCAAACATAAAATTTTGACAGCATGGGATAACAGAGACTATTCCTCCTTCAAGTCATGGAAAATTCAGTTTTAAACCTAAGGGTACGTGAGACCTCTGAAGAGTTACTTTCTTAGATTTTAATTTCTCTCACATTGTCCTTTCTTCTACCTGCAGGCAAACATCATCAGCACCTTACAATTTCTGCTGCAGTTATATTGACCCCTAGCATTCTGTATTTGCTAATCTATTGATATTTTCTTTAAATACTCTCTGAATAACTGTTTTGTCAACCTTGTCCTTAAAGGCAAACAAAATCCAAATAAATCATCAAATCAAATGAGCAGAGCTATGGATAATAACAAAGGGAATGCAGCTGACTACATACAGCTGTTTTTTTCTTGCTACTAGACTGAGCAGACTGTCATTTCCCCACACCTCCTAACCATAGGACACATATCTGAGAATTGCAGATAAGATTATGGTAACAATTTCTTCCTAATCCTGTTTCCTTTGTTCCTGTGATGAAGTGCCTGGATGCAGCACCTACCATCACAGACAACCATGTCATATAATCCCTTTCATAAACCTAATCAAGTAATTTTAAAAGTATTTAGGCCTCTTGATCCTGCAATTGCTATTTTTCTCAAAACCATTACAGATCTTTTTGTTAGAATTCGTCTTATATTTCTGATCCTTGTTTGATTCAAAGCCAGTTTTTACTCATTTGATCTCTTGCCCAATATTGTATACTGGTAAATAAGATAAAATGATAAACATGAGCTAGAAAAATAAGCTATTTTATTTAAGAACAGTCAGAACCATTCTATTCATACTGTTTTATACTAAAGCCTGCTCCTTGAAAACCTGCTGGGTAGTGTGTCCACTCTGTTTGTGGGGTCCTGGATTAGCCTATGTATATCACTGTGTCCCACATGGATTTTTAAAGTGTAACCTGTTTCATTTATATGGTTGAATTTGATCTCTTTTCTATTATTTGCCTCTTTGAAATTGCTCCATTAACAACAGCACTGATGCTTACATTTGGTAAAATCTGCTGCAATCCTCTTTTTTTTCTGTCTACTGTATAAGCTTCACTTATCCCTCTCCTCGTTTAAAAATAACTTTTTATTCATCATCATGTTGAATACTTTATGGAAGTTCTAACAGATAAGATGACTGTGAAACAGTCCATCTTCTGTAAGAAAGATGTAAGGTCAATCTAATACTATTTTGCTAATGCGTATCATACACATGTCAAGGTTTTTCATTTGATTCAATTCCTATAATAATTATTTCATTTTAGATTTATTTTAATAGAATAGCCAAGGTCATTCTGAAGGTCCTGTAGCTGCCTCAGTCATTTTATTTCCTTTTCATTCAAACAATATGACTATTGAATATTGATACTTTTTTTCTTCAAGCCTTTATTTGCTTCATACTGGCTTGTCCCCCGCCTCCCAAAAAATTATCACTACCCTCTAGAAGATAGACTAGAATACATAAAATAAAATAAATATAAAATTATAAAATAATAAAATAAAAAAAAAGATGGAAAAATACCTTTAAGATAATTGAACTAAATTGTTAACCCAGCATGGCCAAGTCTGCCATTAAACTGTGTCCCTACATGCCATGTCTACACTTCTTTTAAATACCTGCAGGATTGTTGACTCCACCACTGCCCTGGGCAGCCTGTTCCAAAGCCTGACCACCCTTTCCATTAGGAAATTTTCCCTAATATCTAAACTAAATCTCTCCTGGAGCATTATGTTCTATTCTGTCCTGTTCTGTCACTTGTTATTTGGGAGAAGAGGCTAACCCCCACCTGGCTACAACCTCCTTTCAGGTAGTTGAAGAGACTACAAAATGGCCCCTCAGCCTCCTTTTCTCCAGGCTAAACACTCCCAGCTCCCTTAGCCATTCCTCATCAGACCTGTGCTCCAGACCCTTCACCAGCTCTGTTGTCCTTCTCTGGACACTCCCCAGCACCTCAATGTCCTTCTTGTAGTGAGGGGCCCAGAAGTGGACGCAGGATTTGAGGTGTGGCCTCATGAGCACCAAGTACAGGGCACAGTTACTGCCCTGGTCCTGCTGGTCACAGTATTGCTGATACAGGCCAAGGTGCCATTGGCCTTGGCCGCCTGGGCACAGCTGGCTCATGTTCAGCTGACTGTGATGACACTTAAGATGAACTGGTTCATAATCTTTGTCAGCATCAAGGTCAGGTTGACAGGCTTCTTCCAGATGGGCACAACATTTGCCCACTTTCAGTCAACTGGAATCTCCCCAGTCAGCCAGGACTGCTGGGAAATTATGGGAAGTGGCTTAGTGACCATTTCTGTCTGCTGCTTCAGTTCCCTTGGATGGATCCCATTCATCCCCTTAGACTTGTGCATGTCTACATGGTGCAGCAGGTTACTGACCTTTTCCCCTTGGATTATAAGGCCTTCATAATACTCCCTCTCTCTGTCTCCCAGCTCAGGGGGCTGGATATCCGGACAAAAAATTGTCAGATTATTAAAGACTGAGACAAGGCATTAAGTAGCTCAGCCTTTTCCTCATTCCTTGTCACTATGTTTCTCCCTCCATTCAAAAAAGGATGAAGATTCTCCATGGACCTCCTTTGGTTGCTGATGTATTTGTAGAAACACTTTTTTGTCTGTTACAGTAGTAGCCAGATTAAGTTCTCGTTGGGCTTTCACCCTTCTAATTTGCTAGCAACATAACCTCACAAGGTCCTTATGTCCTCCTGAGTGAGCCATCTCTTCTTCCAAAGGTCATAAACTCACTTTTTTTGCTTGAGTTCAAGACAAACCTCTCTGCTAAGCTAGTCCTCTTCCCCACCAGCTTGTTTTCTGGTACATATGCCTTTAAGATTTCCACTTTGAAGAACATCCAGCCTGGCTTATTTCCTTTGCTCTTCAGGACTGCTTCCCAAGGCACTCTGTCAACCAGGCTCCTAAACAGGCCAAAGTCTACCCTCAGGAATCCCAGGTGATAGTTCTGCTGACTCCTCTCCTTACTTCTCAAGGAGCCAAAAAACTCTTGTCATTTCTTGATCGCTATGCCTAAGATGGTCTGTAACCATCACATAACCCGCAAGTCTTTTCCTGTTCACAAACAACCAGTCTACTATGACACCCTTCCCTATCAGGTTCACCCAACAGCTGTGTCAGACGTTTTACTTTCCCTTGAAATACAAATTCCCCTGAGTTTTAGTAGCTCTGATTTGGAGAAATCCAGGCATCTTTTACAGTTAACTTGTAAGTATCTCAGTCAAGATGACCTCACAATAGCTATACACACATAATGCTACCAGAGTAAACTTTAATCCCTAGGGTAGGGTAGGAATACTATAAATGGTTCTCTTACTTTATGAAAAAAAAAGAAAAAGTGTTATAACCCACTTATTCTTCTACTTGATCTGCTTGTAAAGTTGTTTTATATATTCCCCATGTTAGATACATTACCACCATCCATTGTTTTATTAAAGTTTTCACAAAGAACTGCATTCGTTTGGATGACCAAGAATATTCAGACACCACTCTTTCTAGTGCTTTTTTGTCAGCTATACATAGAGGAGAAATAATTACCAATATTGTTGCAATATCTCTGAGCATTAATCTCTCTAGTGAAATGCAGGAGTCTGTATTTATCGTCAACCCTTGAGGCTTGTGGAGAACTCTCATAAGACCAACAAAACTGCTTCTATAATCTTTCCCCGAAGTTGCATTGATAAAAATAAGATTCTCTTTGCTCCATGCTGTCTGGTTTTATTTCTTTACGATTTATCATTTCATTAACCAACAATATGATCCTACCATCCCAGCTTCCATTATTCATTCCTGAGTATCACATCTCTTTAAATAAGGGTGTTGCAGTCACATTATTAGGTACTGTAGTCATCAGTAAAAGCACATAAATCAATGTAAAATGCATACAGAATGAAAGCTTAGTGGTCAGAACTGGTTGAAATTAATAAATCTATAAAGGATTTGTAAAACAATAGAGTTTAGGTATGGGAAAGTAAGAATAATCACTGGAGAAAACTATTTAATAAATAAAAAAGTGATGGTAATGAAAGGATGACTCAAGTAGAGCAAATGCAATCCATTAAGAAGAAAAAATTCAAACGTGATTTCTGTATTGATACGCAGCAGTAGTTTTACTGATGTTATTGTTTGTTGCTCACAGACTTTTCCCTAAATACGCCCTCAAATATTTTTTAGCCTGGAGTTCATAAAAAGAAGTCAAGAAATTAGTGGAATTTACCTGATGACACAATAGCTTTGTCAGCATAATTTAGGCAGGAATTAATTATTTTTTACCCTCAAATCGTATTTTAATTCAGAACTATGAGGATTAAAGCAGGAATCACTTGATCAAATGCATTTGTTTCTGTGAGGCTTACACTAATTACCCTAACAACTGACTGAATATCTACAGCATCAGTGTCCCCCAGGGCCCTGGATGGCTCTTCAGACACCTGGCATCATTTCAGACCACAAATACAGCCCAGACACACTAAATTTTCGAAACAGATGTTATCAACTTTGCATCATCTAATTGTTTAACACCAATATTTTAACCTTCAGTCTGGGTTTCCATAACTCAGCTCAGAGCCTTCACTTCCAGACTCAACCTTTCAATTCTGTTGCTGCCTGCTCCTGACAGGTGCATTTCTGCCATGCTTCTGCTGCATCTGCCACTGCTGGCCTGGCATCTCAGGTGACCTCCTGAACTAATGAAGAAGGGATAATCTTTCCCCAGCTAATTTCACCTAGGTCTTGGACTAGATTTTTTTAAAGAATAACTGCTGCTTTATCCATTATGCTACCAAAAACTAAATGTTCACTCTAAGTCACCAAGCATTTTCCATCCTCTAGCTACCTTACTGGGTGTTCAGAATGTGCTAATGGTAGTTGCATCCGACCTGGCCTAAAATCAAAAGCCTAGTAATCATTTCCAGGGCTCTTTTAACTGTACAATTCTTATATAGACACTGAACACACTGTCTCCACCCACTTCATGGAGACACTCAGCATTCTTGCTAAAAAACTAACCCAACACAGGCAATCCACTCTCCATAGGATACAAGTAAAATGGATAATATCTTAATTTTATGCATTTTATAATTCTTCGAATAATCCCCAAATACTCAAAAGATACTCTTTTGAGAAAAATACCATAAAACTTGTATAGGACTACTTTAAACACAAAGTTCACGTAACTCCATGGATAATAATTCTATGACTATATAAATAACTTGTACATTAATAAAAAATTAATTTAAATACAGAAAAAAAACAGTTTAAATACAGAAAAGTACTGGAATTTTCCTTTTAACTCAAATAAATCAAGATTTATTACAACATTTCAAGAGTGTTTCTGCAATCTTAGAACTGAAGTATTGCTTTAAATTAGAAAGTTAATTTCAGCTTAATTTATTTACAGAATAAACTGTGCAAGGTGCCAAAATATATACATTTAAAGGATAACAATGAGCTTTGTAAGTGCCTGTTTTAAATTTTCCTATTGTTTTCAATTGAAATTTTCAGTTGAGGTAGGTCTTAATCTGAGTCTTAGCCACCTGTGGCTTCTGAAACCTTATTTGCATATTTTGTGGCCAAACTCCTTGGTTATTTACCTTGCTGCACTCGTTTTTTAACTAGATGTTCAAAAAAAGCCATAGAAGATTCTTGTATAAAATAATATTAGACAATGCTGCAGATCTATTTTTTAAATCCTTTACATGCAAAGAAATGGCAATAATGACATTCAAGCTGAAAAAGAGATGCATTACATGCATTATCATTAATTAGATTGTTAACCTGCAAGTTGGTGTGAATAGTGGGCAGTGCACAGTAGTGATGTCCCTGGACATCAAAAGGAAAATAAGAAAAAGAAATAAAGATAATATGGTCCCTCTGCATGCCCCATGTACCATGGAAGAAATAAACAGAAACAGTCTTTCTCTCTCTCCTAAACAAAACCCCAATTTTTAAAAGCCAATAGAGGCTTCCTCCTCTTTTTCCAAGGACATACAAATAAGGCCCTTAACTTTCTCTTAGTGTTCAGCAACGGTCATTTTCTGAATTTGCACAGAGTATGCAAAATATTATTTATTTTTCTACGCTTAAATTTTTTTCTTCTTCTCTGTCATTGCAGCTGCATTTGAAAAGTGAAAAAAAGTAATTTCAAAGGGAATGAGAAAACACAAACTTTCTCCTACCACTTGTAAGATCAGTTATAGCTTGATTACACTATGCAAGAAGAAATAATGTCTGACTGACACTTTTGCCATGCAGTACCAATTGTGAACTAATAACTTCTCTGCCAGGGAATCTGCTTACATTTAGGGACACAGGAATTTTTACTATATTAAATTAGGTATACTCATAAATTTTAGAGGGAACAGGCCTTATGTTTGAGGAATGAAGGACTGCAATGAGTAATCCAGGAAATAAAATATAACTTACCCTTATTACATATTTCTTTCATTTGCTGATTAGCTTAGAGAGCAGACTTACAGTTTGGCCAAATTATATTTGTCTTTGGGTTAATTTGAAAGGTATGTAATTGCTTAGATGGCTTGAGAGCTCAGTACAACAGTAGGAGATGAAAGTGCTTTTCCTTCACTTTGCATTTTGCAAGAAACTATATAGGTTTTTTTTTTTACTCTTCATGTGAATTTTTACATTTACAGAGAGCTTCAGAATGTTGTTGAATTATTTTTTTGTCAGCTGTTAACACTGATCATTTAAATAGAAAATATTATCTAAATTACACTAATCTTAAGTGCTTCTTGTGACATTTTTCTCACATGTTGGGAAAAATATAGCTGAACGTATAACTTAACATATAACTGCTTTATTAGAGCAGGAAAGACACTTCAAACACGAGTGTACAGTTAGTCTTCAAATACTTATGATTGAAAAAATTTAGTGGATGCTTAGTGCCATATATCCTTTTAAACTCTCATCTTTCTGCAGAGTTAATAACATATTCAAATAATATTATAAGCCCTTTTTATTGCTTAAACATGCAATGGTGCCAAAAGTATCTTTGGCTTGTTCATGCCATACACTTATAAGATGAAATTGACACTTGAGTAATGCTTAAATCCACACTCTAACCACAAAAGATGAAGACAAGCATGTTAGTTTTGTCAGGACTGTGACTCCTTCAGCTGCCTCTGCTTTTAACCTTGTCAGTCGTTTTTTCCCCTTTCTCATACTTGTTCTTTGCCAGAAGATTAATTGATATTTATTAAATCTAGGCACTAAACAGAGGACTCACCCTAGAAACATTCTTTTTTCATTGGGAAAAAAGCAACAATAGCCATGAACAGTAAAAGCATGACAAAACAAAGCCTCCTTTCCAATGAGTTTTTTTTCCCTTTTATAACTATATGCCACTCAAACCATAGCCTGCTGCTTTAAGCCCCACATTATATAGGCTGAATTCTTTGAAGTTCTTAAATATTTCATTTATGTATCACATGAGCATTGCTGTCCTGATAAATTATTTTTCTATCCTTCATTTCAATGAATGGTTCTACAAATACCACCAGAGGTCTTTAGAGTACCACCAAAATCCCCATTTATCCCCTCCCCTCCCCTTCCCTCCCCTGCCCTCTCTTTCTCCAACATGCAGCCATTCAGTTGTGCTAAAGTTTTCATTTCTGTTTTGAAGCAAAATGTTCTGATTTTTTCTTCACTGCTCATGTCCTTGGTTTTACTAACACTGCAAGTCCAGCCTGCTCAAGTTCCACTGTCACAGCTGTCTTGAAGAATGACTATTCTGTGCAGAAAATAAAACCATGAGAGAACATAATGTTTCAATGTGTTTCCTTTCATCTATTATTGTTTACCACACAGGTAACATTTGGAGATATAAATAGATTCAAGTCTAATTCCAGATGCAGTTTAATTTTGTTATTGATTTGCTAAAACAGACTCATTTATTCTTAATATTTATGGTCATTTTGTCATTCAGATTCTGTATTAAGTTAACATAACTCTAGAATAGCTGATAAAATTTTAATATTCCCTTTATATTTAAAATAAGAACTATAAACCTTTTATGCTAATCATGCAATATATGGATAAAGAGTATTACTATGTAGCCTGGCAAACTATTTGATTCCTTTAATTCCCATGATTTAAATGTGGGGTTTTGGCATTTCGTCTGGGTCAGGTACTTTATATTATTAATCTTCTGAAGTGCTTCTGCAACTTTTTCTCCCTGCAGGCTATATATCATTCTTCAGTTTAGCTCACAGGTTTTTTGGTAATTTTTTCAGATTATCTTAATTCATTAGTTTATCAAAATACTTTTTAGATTTTCTTTTAATTCTATTAATAATTTATTTACATTATTGCATTCTCACTTTTAATAGAGGTGAATTAATAAATTTCCCATAGTAACTAGTAAAAATATATTTATCCTCCTTAAGGTCTTCCTACTTAATGATTAAATTTATCACTGTCTGCATCTTTTTTCTTCTCCTGAACATTATTGTGTGCCAGTGTAACATTATTACAGCTAATATCTGGCTATACCTTCACACATCTCAAATAAAGGTGCTTCTAGTGTGCACTTTATTCACTTAGCCTTGACAAAACTCCAAGCTCCTTTCACTCTGCGTTTCTGCAAATTCCTGTGTATGAGGGTAGATCACTGTTTTGCTTTGAGGAGATTGTCTGTGAAGATCAGCAAGCTGTCATGGGCCATCCTGCCCTTAAGAATGACAGCCCTGGCAGGACAAGGTCATTCAGGGGAAGCTGCTGGCCACTTCCCAAGTCTGCTGCCCTGACGGGTCTTTTTTCTGCTATTTTTCTTTTTTGTTTATTTCAGAATTTAAAATTATACAATGGCATGGTCACAGCAACAAATGTTACCACCAATCTTAAAATCCATGACCATTTTTCTTTTGCATGAACAGTAGATGCAGCAGGGTACCTTCTCTAGTTTGGCCATCCAAAACCTGCATCAGAAATCGATCCTGACAGACTCCAGAAATCTGAACGTCTCCGAGTTTTCCATTCAGCAAATGTCAGGTAAAGTTCTTCATGAAATCCAGGACCTGTTATTGTGAGGCTGTTTGAAAGGAAGCTTTCCCCCCTGTTCTCAAATGGCAGTCTGTTGCGAATGTTCACAGCAATTACCCTCTTTTGGCCTCCACTCTGATCACATTACATAAGATCTGTTGCCCATTCCACAGCAGGATTCTCTGCAATTATGTTGGGTTGACTTTGGCCAGAGGGTAAGTCCCCACCCAGTCGCTCACTTCCTCACCCCCAGTAGCATAGGAGAGAGGATCAGAGGGGTAAAAACAAAATCTGGTGGGTTGAGATAAAAGGCAAAGCTGTCCATGCAAGCAAAACACAACAAGGAATTCATTCACTACTTCCCATTGTCAGGCAGATGTCCAACCTTTTCCTAGTTAGGAAGAACAAGATCATAACCTTGAATGTCTCACTTTCCTTCTCCATTCCCTGAGCTTTTATTGCTGTCATGAAAACATATAATGGAGTATCCTATTACATAGTTCAGGTCATTTGTGCTGGCTCTATCTGCCTCAAAATTCTCATGTATTCCCAGCCTGCCCACTAGGGCAGAGTGAGGAAAAGCCTTGGTGCTGTGCAAATACTGTTTAGCAACAGCTAAAACATTGCTGGATTATCAACACTGTAAACTATAGAACCAGAAGGGCTCTTATGAACAAAAATACCTCTCTCCCAATCAAATTCATACAGGATTTAAGATGACATGAGTTGTGCTACCAGATTTCTCAGATTGTAGCTGTATGGGTCTGCACCAACACCTATTTTCTCTATACTTGCACGCTGTATATTTCGTGCACTGATATTTGAGTTGGGACTCCATCCATAAATTGTGGTAGGAATTGTGGGAATGTCCCCATCTCCCTCAGCTGGTAAGCAGACTACATTCTGAAGATGTTCTCACTCCACTTTGCCAGAAGGATCCCTGTATGAACCAGTAGCACAGCTTCCAATATCAGGCAGATATTGATGTGCAGGATGCATCCCTTCCTACTTGATCCTTCCCTACCATGATCAAGGTAAACACAACCTGGACATTAATGCCTTTCATTGTGGCACATCCCTCCCCATGCCTATGATCCAATCAAGGTCTTCCTCATAGTGTTCCCATGGATGAGCAACAAACCATTATTTATCATTACTACATCATATTAAGATAATGTATGTGAACTCCAGTTGTGGATATTGTGCTAGTCAGTGCATATAAAAAGTTCAAAGCTGAAAGACTAGATTAAGAGAAGAAAATATGAGTAAAGCTAGATGGCGAAATACAAAGAAACAATACAGAAAAATTCTTCACCATAATACTGCCTGATCATAGAACACAGAGCACCTTGAAACTTTGAAAACCCTTAGTTTCTTTGTGTGATTTGAAAAGAATTGTGTGAAAAAAACCTGAAAGACAATAATACAAAAATGTGTAGATGGGCGCGCCTCTTCAAAAATGGAGGGTGACATGCATTGTAAAAGAATTTTCATGGCTGAAATATGGGCATACTGGAACAAAGATTCCTCCCTATGGATGAAAGGGGACTGAGAGATGGGCAAAAAAAGACGATACCCAGCTGGGAAGAATAAAGTTGAAGCTTTATTGACTGTAGAAGGCATGTCAGTAAATGGTTCCAGTAGAAGTTTTAACGTGCCCAGAGTAAAAGATCAAGAACAAAATGGTTTGCAGAAGCATTCTGAGTGAACGAGCATGAAGAAATTTTTATTTACTATGGCGATAGAAAACATGTTGTAAAAAACCAAGATACAATCAGAAGGAACAGTATGACCACAGTTATATGTGTGAACACAGAAGCTTTTAGTGAAGTAATATCACCTTTCTCATCACTATCAAATACACTGAAACTGCAAACCAATGTCTGGGGTGAAAAAACTGCAGCCTGGAGTGACAGTAATATTTTTAATATATATGTAGATGTAGGTGTTACATTGTCACTAGGTAACTCTTTGGCTGTAGAATAGAAAGACATGCACATGAACAAAGTATTTTTAATCACAGTGTGTATTATGTATTTTATTGACAATCATATAATCTGTAGCATTTTAAGATTTATTGCAAGATTTTAAAAGAAAGCTTGGTGGACTAAATACAAAAAATAGCCATTTTTTGGTGTGTAATTAATGCAATTCCAGGTTTTCATTTTTTAATTGTTAATTATTTTAATCAAAATTTCTAAAATCAAGTATGTTTTAAAATATTTTTCAGTATTTCTAAGTTTTAGCATCAAGGGTAATTTTTTGGACCAAACATTATGTAGTAGCCTGCAAACTAGCGCATTTTTACTGCAGTATTAAAAATTAGCATAACTGTCCTTCCAATGAAGTAGGTACATAGTCCTGGGTTCTTCTAGGAAAATTAGAGTTTTTTATGATTATAATTCATGAATAATAAATATGATTTTCATCATAATAAAGCCTGGGAAATGACAGTGTTTTAAAAGGTTTGACATAAAAATAGCTACCTACCTATTGGAGGTAGTTGCAAGGGATTACTCCTTTCTATGCATTATGATCGACTTCCTGTGGCGTGCACGGTACAGAGTTTATTTTATTTTTGTTACAATGATCGTTATGATAATGGAGATGCGAGAAGTTCCAGTGTGACTTCTACCTTTTATGTACACGGGCTGCTAAGAAAGCCTATCCATCAGCAGTCAAGACTTTTGACTCTTCCACCCCAGCAATCAACAGACTCTGAATAAGAGGTAACAAACCCCCACAGAGTACTATATGAAATATCAAGACTTAATAACCTCTCTGTAGACTCTTAAAACCATGGCTATGTGAGCAGTGATTTAGAAGCCACCTATCTAAAGAAAACAGAAAATATCCAAGGAAAGTCCAAACTATCAGCTTCCCAGAAGTCAGTGAGCCAGTAAGTATTAGACCTTTGTGAAAAGGGACCTGCACTTATCTGCAGAAATGTAATTTGAAATACTTGTTTTGGTGTGCTTTATCACATTGATGGCATTTTCAGTAACATTACCGTGTTTATGATCCCTCATGTGACAAGACGCAGCATAGCAAAGGAAGATGAGGTCTCAGCAACCTAATTCAGAATGTCTGGAGAGCATGAACACAGCATAAAGCTTCTATTCTAAAGATGATGATTATTTCTGTATTCATAGGCATGGATTTGAATGTAGCTATCTGGGCAAGTATGTTCCGTGCATATTTCATATTGTGTGTTTGCACTTTAATTTGAGCAGCATTCAGCTGTTGTTACATTTAAAGAAAACTTTTAAAATATGCTTATGAATACAAAATGGATTTTGCTAGTGTGTTGGTGTATAGCATATAGCCAGTTCCAGCAGCTCCAGCAGCCACAGCCCACACAGAATGCAATGGTAGTTCAAACTGAATGAAATTTAGCATTTATAGACCCTACAGAATAGTCCTTTAATATTTTTAATGTATGTCAGTGGAGTTTTGGGGTTGATTTTTATACGCTTTCAAGTTGAAAACTTGTTATAATATGCTAATGCTGGGACATAATGACAAATGATGCCTGTAGCAGCTGCCTTCCTCAGCGGTTGTTCTGAGCTATGGAGATTATTCTGACACAGATCAGCTCTGTGTCCTGATTTCCACACCCTAGACTAGCAAAATGGTTAGGTGTATATTTGAAAACAAGCATCTGCACAAGTCCTGCTGATTTAACTTGGAATATTCCTCTGTGAAAGCTGTAGCGAGGATATGATCTGCTTAAGAAACAGTACAAACAAAAATGTTTGGTCTGTGTACAGACCAATGGTTTTAAATGTTTCATGCAGGAATCTGTGAACTGCATCTTGGCTGCTCCTGGCACCTAGACTAGTTAGATTAAAGCTAAAGTGATTTTGCCAATACAAGCTAAAAGAAGACTTTTATTTAGCTTTGTTCAAAGGGGAGCTGAGTATGAAAAAGTCCTTTACTGAGTAGGGACTGATAAAAAGACTTCAGAATTAAAAATAGAGAAATGCCATAGACTCCAGGAGACTGCAAGACAGGTGATTATTTGAATTTTGCAAGAAAAACCTTATCTTTCTAGTTGCACAACCACAATTTTACCATTGTACATTGATTTTGATAAAGGAGTGGTGAACAGAAAATTTGTCATATGAATACCACCATCAGGCTGTAGACAGACCAGTGGTGATGCTATGATTGAAGGGATATAAGCAAGGGTAACTCTCATCCACTCCTGACCCTCTTGATTCTGTCTCTGTCTTGCTGCACATCTGTGAGGCTATTCAGTAAACTCTCTGGGGAAGGTTATATTGCTGCTAATATCTGTACAATGCTCAGAAATATATGTCCTCAGAATAGTTTGTAGCATAGCATTAGCTTGTAGTATTACATAGCAATGCAATTTGCAATGTTAATTCTAGGAGGAGTGTAGGCAACATTTAAAAAGTTTAATATACAGCTGCTGAGCCATTGTATGTCTTGTAACCACAGTCTCTTCTGTCAGATCTATGCTATTTTGTACTAGAGATTCACCACATGGCATTTTATGAAGTTGCACTTCACTTTGTCCAGCAGTGACTATGACAGGTTTCTCTGCTCCCAGCAGTATTTGTAATAGTTCTTATTTCAGGAGTCCCCTTGCTTAAATCCTGATGTTCTCATATGTCTCCCATGATATTATCAGAGGCAAGCTCCAGAAGTGTGGACTGGACAAGTGGATGGTAAAGCAGATTGAGAACTGGCTGAATGGAAAAGCTCAGAGCTGTGATCAGTGGAAGAGTCTGGTTGGAACTTTGTCACTACTGGTGTTGCCCAGGGTTCAATACCAGTCCCAGTATTGTTTAACTTATTCATCAATGACTTGAAAGAAGGAATAGATGCCTCCTCAGCAAATTGACTGATGCCACAAAGCTGGGAGGAGTGGCCAATATCCCAAAGGGCTGTGCAGCCCTTCAGAGGGACATAGACACAGCGGAGAGATGGACAGAGAAGAACCTTCTGAAATTAAACAAAGGCAAGTACAAGGTCCTGGACCTGAGGAATAATAACCCCATGGACCAGGACAGGCTGGGGACTGACCTGCTGGGCAGCAGCTCTGCATAAAAGGACCTGGGGGTCCTGCTGGACAGCAAGCTGTCCCCGAGCCAGCAGTGTGTCCTGGTGCAAAGAGGCCAGTGGTGACCTGGTGTTCATTAGGAAGTGCATTGCCAGCAGGTCAGGGAGATGATCCTGCCCTTCTACCCAGTGCCAGGGGGGTTACATCTGGAGGGCTCTGTCCAGTTCTGGGCTCCTCAGTACAGGAAAGACAGGGAGCTCCTGGAGCAGGTTTAGGAAAGGACTGGGAGAATGACTGGAGAACAGGAGCATCCCGCTTATGAGGGAAGGCTGAGGAAGCCGGGCCTATTCAGCCTTGAAAAGAGACAGCTGAGAGGGGACATCTTCAATGTCTATAAGTATATGATGGGAGGGTGTCAAGAGGATGGATCCAGGCTCTTTTCCAGGATGTCAAGCAATAAGACAAGAGGCAATGGGCATAAACTGGAACACAGGAAATTCCACCTGAACATGAGGAACAACTTCTTTACTTTGTGGGTGATAGTACTAGAACATGGTGCCCAGAGAGATGGTGGCATCTCCTTCTCTGGAGATATTCAAAAGCCATGCTCTAGGAGACCCTGCTTGAGCAGAGGGACTGGACTAGGTGACCTCTAGTTGTCCTCTCCAACCTTACCCATTCTGTAATTCTGTGGTCCCTGAATAACAGTCAGCAAAGGCCGTGAAGACTTAGCCTTAGCTGCCAGTATTGGAAATTACCAAGGGGGGTTAATTTAACCCCCAGCCGTGTTGTTAAATGAGCACCTTTTTCTTGCAGCATGATTTTTAAAGCTACACTGAATACCTATGGCTTTATGAAACATCTTGAAAAAAGCAAAAGGTCTACTCCATGCAATTTAGTCAGAAACTTAATGCTCCAAAATTTATTAAATTTTTAGATTATATAAGAGAGGGAAAGAAAGAAATAGGTAGGGAACAGAGCACTTATCAAGAAATTTCCAGTCTTAAAATTGCCCCATCATACTACAAAACCTAGAAATACACTCAGTGATATAAGAAACTATGTTGGGCTAGTCTAGAAGTGATCTCAAGGGGTTTTTTTGTCTATTTTGCAGAGAGATATACATGCTGATACTGAATCAGACCAGTATCTCACTCTGATGTACTAGAACAAAAGATTCCCCAGGGATGACATGAAAAATGTTGTCATGAATGCACAACTTGCTCATTGGTAGAGCCTTGTCCTTTTAGTCAGGAGTTAATTATTGCTCTTGCAATTGAATCACTTCCTCAACTTAGGTAAAATATTCAGCAGTCCATTGTATAAGGTTCTAACAATTTTGCTACCAATGTCTACAAATTGATTGTCATAGTTATTTAACATCTACTCAAATGTGACTGTTCATAATACGAAATTTACACTGCAATAAAGAGAAGAAGTCTAGAGAAATTAAATTACTGGCTCACAAATTTATCTCCTAGAAATCAAGAAGGTCAAAGTCAGATTAGTATTTCACGTTCAAATTAAATGTCATGAGCATCAATATGTAAACACTGCTAATAAATCTGTGCATTTCATTTCAAGCTGTGGTGCAAGTATTGCTTAGGTTTAACATACTTGATAATTATTTTTAAAAGTACCACTAAAAATATTATTACTACTGTAGAGAAAAAAAAATCAGATTGGGTTTCTTTCCTCAATTTAACTAAGAGTTTTAAAAATCTCAGCCAGCATATATTTATGGGCATTTTAGTATATACTGGACTAGTTAAGATCTGCCTTGGAATTATGGAGGTTTTCTAATAAATACCTTCTTAAAAAGACATGTTTTGAAAAATAACTGTTCAGTGTACCAATAAAAAAAAGTAGTTCAGTAAATATATATTTGCATATAATAACTCAACTTGTGTCCAGAACTGATCCCCTGCAGCTGATAACAGTTGGTGCTGTAAATTTAGTTAAACAGGCATGAACCAGAGTTCCATCAAGTGAAAATTGCTGATGAATACTTTAAGGTCTGATTTGATCTCTGCACTATATTGTTACACTGAGGAGGCAGAACTCTTCCCTGGCTAGAATAAAATCTTCACTTTACAACTATGATCATTCTTTGGCTGTATGTAGCCAAAGGGACTGTTACGAGCTGATAATTTAGGTAAAACTTTTATTGTTAATAAACGAGTAGAAATGAGGCAATGTAATAATTTTTTTCCAGATGATATAATTATCCAAATATAGGACACCTAAACCACCTATATATTCTGAATGCAAACCTAATCAAATGCAAGTGACTGCTCAATACTAGAATACTTAACCAAAGTCCATTAAAGTCTGTGTAAAGAAAAAAGGAGATAATATAATTTTGTTCAACTCAAGATATCTCATTGTTTTTCTTTTAGTGAAAATATTTCAAGTCTTAGCAGAGAAATATCATCACATTTAAAAATAAACAATAACAATAGCACAGTTGTGCAGAGAATACACAATGGTTTTGATTAACAACCAAATGAAAAATCAAAAATATATGACCATTTAAAACTTTGCTAGTTCTGCTACTATAAACTGTTGTTACTCTAGTTGAGTAATTCTTGTGTTTGACATGAAATCAGTTAAGCACAGTGAACGGCAGATGGAGGACAGACCTGGAATGCTGTTCTTAGAAATGGGAAAAAAATTCAGTCATGTCATATGTATATCAAAGTCGTTATTGGAAATTAAAAGTTAATTCCTCATCACATGAACAGACTGACATGAAACCTTTCTTCATTCAAAATTATTTTAGCATTTATGCCATCAATGACATTTAGGAGACTCAAACAAAAGTAGCATTCCTTGGTCAGATGGTTTTGAGCAGTCAGGAAGCATCAGCTGGTGAGTGGGAGACTGCTACATTATTTCTATCAAATCTTAAGATTTCTTTGTATATTTAATAAAGCTTAATGAATTTTCCCTCTTATTCTGAAAAGATATCTTTTCAGTGTGGAATAGACAAGCAACAGATAGTGGTGCATGCATTATACTGGTTTGTGGTTTGTTTGGGTTGGCACAGATGATCACAAATTAGTGATAACTGCTTAGCCTTTTCTGAACAGGACACCAAATAAATGTATAGCTACACCTGATTTTCTCGAACTATAGTGAGTTGAAATAAAATGTAAAATCTCCTTCCCTACTGCATTGTTTTAACTTTTTTAAAAAAGTGTCGTTTTGCCATTCAACATTACTGTACTGCTACTAGTTCAACTATCATAAGAGATTATTTGAAACAAGGTTGAATGAAATATAAAAGTGGTAAAAGCAAAGATGAGTGACCCAGAATGGCAGGGATATCTTAAGACAGATTTTATTTCCAGAAAGTCTGTACATTTTCTGTATGGATCAACGAAGAAAATTTCTGCTGGGGGTGCTTTGATATGTAGACATCAGTTCACCTGGTGACTGGTTCCACTCTTACAAGAGATTAATCATAGGATAAAACCAAACAGAAGTTTTGTGGTAAACAGAGGGTTTTTTGATAAAGACTAGAGGGCACTGATGCAGAAAAATAACAGGATGCTGTTTGCAGAGGCATAGAAGGAGACCTGCCAGCAAATCACCCCTGTATGGAGACCTAGGGCCCTGGGCTCCTAGGGAAATCCACCTGAGCCAAGAGGATCCTGTGAAGCAGGAAGAGCAGTGAAGCAAGAAAATGTACATGGCATTTATTACTCTATATATTTGAGCTATGCCAAAGGTGATATTTTGGCTGTACAAAGACTTTAAAAGAGCATGGATATTTGCTTTCTTTTTTTGTATATTTGTAGCATATCCCCAGTGACCAGCTTCCTAGTGTATAGAAAGCAAGGTGAAGCATAAAGCAAAAAGAAAGTGACAAGGTCTGAGTTTTCTTGATGGGGAAACAGAAATATTTTCTCCTTGTAGGACATATATTTGGCCACAGAGGCCAAAACCAGTCCTGAAACATATGCAGATTTCTCTCACAAGTCTGATATTATGGGATTCAGGAGACTCAATCTGAGAACATCCACAGTGGGAACTTTGTCATAATGAATGGGTCATTGAGGATGCTGTCATGGATATCTACGCTGACATGAATCTTTGGAAATACATGTGATGGCAATCAACTAAAAGTAATACATTGTCATTACATCTACATCTCTCTGAAAGACATGTCTAGATGAATTTGGTATTCAGAACTAAGCCATTTTAAAAAACAGAGAAGGCTCAAGAAGGAGCCAAGAGAGAGGAATCAGCGTGCTAACATAAGAAGTTGAAGAATTAGAGTTTACATAGTTCTTCAAATAGAAAATTATGATATGTTAAATTGCATCCTATAGGTATGAGGAATTATGTATAGGCATTATCTGTTTCATGAAGAAATCTGTCTGCTTTTGATGGCCTCATTTTATTGTGCCAGAAAGTAAATTAGACTACCAAGGAAAGAGTGTGAACATCAAATAAGAAATAAAAATATGTACAATATTATAATTGTTAGTCTTTTAAATTGCTTCTGTTTTTACCAGATAAGAAATTTGTGTTCTGGCAATACCAGCAGCAGATAAGTGAAAGTAACAGTCAAAGATTACATTGCAGTTTTACTTTTTGGTAGAACAAAGTTCCCAGAATCTGAGAGCTCAATCAGCTACAGGGAAAAGACAAAATATTACCATGGGTGCAGAAAATTTTTGTGCCCTTTATACTTCAAGACAGTATAGAAAATTGAATTCAGGCTAAGTTGAAGATAACAGCATAGTGAATCAATCAGTTTAACATTCCAATCAAGTGCAACTGATGCTGCGTATTGGATCATGTGACAGGAGGAATTCACAGGTCAGACTGCAATCGTACAGGGAGGTTCCTGCAGAATAGGATATGTGCTGTGAAACATGAATCACGACATGGCATGAGCTGAGGTTTTCTCTGGAAACTTCATTCTCTGCTGGCTGCTTCTTTTTCATGCATTATGTAAAATTTCCCAGTATGTCAACCTTCAATGTCTGGAATAGAAGAAGAATTGTAAATGAACTGGGAAAGCATTACCTGCAACCCCTGAAGCTCGGCAATATCAGAGAAACACAGCTATGTGAATTGTACATAATGCTGAAGTTAGATAGATCTGAAAATAAGTTTCTGTAGGCATTGGCAAAAAAAAAAAGAAGTTAAAAAAAAAAAAAAGTAAAAGAACCAAGTTAAAAAAAAAAAAAGCCTTGTATCCTCTGTTTTCCCAGTCTATGCCACCAAATAGTTTTGGTAATTGCATTCTGAATGAGTCAGCACATTTGGGGTGCAAGGAACTGCCCCTTCATTGTTCATTAGCAATGATGCAGGTCTGAGAAAATCTACCATAAAATGTAAAAGTATAGATTGCAAAAGAAATTATGACTTGTGCTAGTTTAATTTAAATTACCTTAAACTTGCTCCAACCAGATTTGTTATAGCCAGAAAATGTTGTATATTTTTGCACACTGAGGCTGTGGTTCTGTTCAGAGCATTACTTCCAAGAAACCTTGGACATTCTGCTGGATTTCCAGTTTCTATAAGTGTAACCAAGCCATTCTCTCCTTTTGCACAATGCTGGCTCATAAAGAAGGTTTCACAGACTTTACGAGTGTCAGACCTGTACAAAGCCAATTAAAAAACTAAAGAACAATTATCAACAATTCAAGCAAAACTTAAAATATATTTTTAGCCTTTATATACATCTGGAACTTTAAAGTTCATCACTCCTGAATTGTGCTGACCTTTCTATAACAGAAAAGATTTTTGTTTAACGAAAAGCCTGTCGTTTAAATGGAAAATGACCATGAGGAGTTCTTAACATTTTCTTTTCCCTTTGTCTGTTGGGAAAAAGAGAAGTTATTACATCCCAGCAGCAACTGAAAAAGAAGGTAAAATATTTTTATAACAATTTTGCTCTACTTGAAAAAAAAAAAGGTTGGTAAAAGAAGAGATACAGAATTTTCCTCTTTTGTTATTCATCAAATATCTAAAATTATTCTAGGGAATATTGAGAAGAAAATGACCTAAATAAATAGAGATTTTTTTTGGTAGATATAGCTTGAAAAATATCTTTGAGATTAGCTGAATGTCACCCCATCTCCCCCTGGTGCTAATGACTAAATCCCCAGTGGCTGTCACAGGTGCTTTGTTTTCTACATTTGGGATCTAAGAGTGCTATTGAGGAGTTGAATCCCACCTTATAAGTGTACCCAGGGTTTGTGTACAGGGACAAGTGAATATTGACATTTTTTCCTCCAGGTTCCAGTGGAGAAACATAATTTTGTTTGCAGGCACGGTCCCTGATAAGGAGCAGGAAAGATGAGTTCATACACTGTGGCATAGACTGTTGTCTACCTGCCTTCAAATGTGGACAGAAAAGCAGGTGTCTGTCTGCACCCTACTGAAACATAATCGTAATGAGCTACTCCAAACTTGCTATCTAGAAATTCAGCACACATACAAGATTTTATTGCCAGAGACTATAAAACAGACTCAGTGTGCTTGCCTCACTGCTTCTCCTGCAGATGTAATCCTGTAGTGTGGCTCATAGTGAGAGAGGACTTTCAGATGCTTATTGAATGCTCTATCTTATAAAATTGCTCCTTTTCTCCCTGTTCCTTGGTTCTGGTCTACTTGTAAATTTATGCAACTTAAGGTGTTTGATTTTTGTAATGCCTTCTCCAGAACTTTCTGCTATAAAATAATTGGAAAGAATAAAGAAAAAAAAGGGCAATATTATTGTATTTATAGTTAAAAAATGTAATTTCTTCTTCTGAGATTTGCCTTTTATACATTTTAAGAGTTAATAGTTAAGTGGAAAAACAGTAGCTTCTGTGCCAATTTTTACTTGAATGAATTGACATACATGCCAGAGGATAAGAAGCTTTACGAATGTGTCTCTTTTTATGCTGCAGGATGTGTCTTGAAAATTTTGCAAAAAATTATGCCATCTGGTTATCCATTTGCCCATTATCAGCCATAAAGTAAGGCGGAATAAATGTCGTTTATTCAGCCTCACTAGATTCAAACTAAATCAAAAGCGCAATTTGTTTGATCTAGTATAGTAAGATATGTCTGATGGGATTGATTAAAGTAAAAATACTGTGTCACAATCCTAGAGTATATTTCATCATCAAAGATGTTTCATTTAGTTCTTTGAATACAATATGAAGATAACAGAAAAAAACCATTGTGTAATGCTAAATCCTTCAGACCAATATTCATAGAAACCAATATCAGTGAAACAAATGAAAATGCCTGTAAATTAATTTGCACACATAATAATTCCAGCACACTAGAGAATCATGGTCTGACAGATTTAGAAATTTTTATTTGAAGTCATTAATAAAATAATGTCCATGATGCAAGAAATGGTTTTCAGCATATTTTATACTAATACCATAGAACAATTACAACACCTATTACCCATGACTGAAAGAGAGTATTTGTTGGAAAAATTATAGATTTATTGCCCAGCAGATATGAATTTCTATAATGCCACTGAAAATGAAGCAGCTACAGCATAACCATTGAAAATCTGATCCATGTCTATCTTTGACATATCAAATTGTTTTATTTCAAAAGTCAAATTATTTAAATTAGAATACTTTCTTCATATGAGCAGCTTTTTAGAACTGGAAGTTTCTGAAGTAGTTAGGCTTTTAAAAACTTAATGAAGTGGTTCTCAAATTTATCTTTGGAAAGTATATTTTAGTTACGATGGTATTCACCTCACAAACACTCAACCATGCAAAAGCTAGTGTTGTAACTTGGCTAGATAAATTTTAAACCCCCAAAATCCAACCACATGTTGGAATAAAATGAGAATTAGTATTTTAATTCTCATAAAAACTGAGAATTGTTATTTTAAATTATTTGAAAATTTTGACCTAAAATTTAATTATTTGTGGTTTCTTTATCAGAGAGTCACATGCATAAACTATGATTATGAAAATCATATTTACCTCCTTTTACTTTTAGCACTTTGAATATCAAAGACTAATGGTCTAATTTCTCTTCTGTTTAATTTAAAGAGAGGATAATAAATTCTTGAAAGTACTTCTTTTATCCATGCACAAGATGAATTTCTATAGGCTGGACTCTATATTATACTTCTGGAGAATCTTTGCATTATTTTTGGTTTCAAATATTTTGAAATATTGTGAAGTATGTTGAAGCCCTCTTCTTACAGGGAGGGGAAAAAAAAAAGAGAATATTTTTCTGAACCACATCTTTGTGGCAAGCTGACAAGAGTGTAAGGCTAAATATGTGCTTACCACCTAGTGCCTACTTCTTGGATGTATTTTAGGCTTTACAGTGTGACAGCCACTATGATGTCGGTACAAAACAGGAACTGGAGACTAATTAGTTTACGCTGAGCAAATCAAATAATTTTCCAGATTGCATAAACCACTACATTTGATACATAAACAGCCCATCTTCCTGTGCTGCAAGACAAGCCAGTGAGGAAGAAGTCTAGCATGTCTGATTTGGCTGATAAAAGATAGCTTTGATAGCTTTGATAGCTTTGGCTGGTAAAAGAGAGATTTGTCCTTTTGGAAGGACATGGATTCGCCATAATGAATCTTCATCTTTTGTTTGATACAGAGAGAAATATAGTGGCAAAGGATGAGGAATAGGCTGAGGTACTTAGTATCTTCTTTGACTCAGTCTAGTCTTTAAGAGTAAGACTAGTTATTGTCAGGGTACCCAGACCCCTGAGCTGCCAGTCGTCCTAGAGAGCAGGGAAATGATGTGGAACAAAAGTCCGACAATCCAAGGGGAGATGGTCAGCAACCTGCTACGCTAGTTAGACACACACAGGTCTATGGGGTGAGATGAAATGCATGCAAAGGTACTCAGAGAGCTGTCAAAAGTGCTCAATGAACTGGTTTCCATAATTTACCAGGATTCCTGTCTAATCGGAGAAATCCCAGTTGACTGGAGGATGGCAAATGTGATTCACCTCTAGAAAAAAGGGCTGGAGGGTAGTTCTGGGAAACTACAGGTCTTTCAGTCTGACCTTGGCTCTGGGTAATGTCATGGAGCAGATCACCTGTAGTGCTGTGACATGGCATGTGCAGGACAACTAGGATATCAGGCCCAGCCAGCATGGATTTATGAAAGGCAGGTCCTGCTTGTTTTCAGGCTGTGGATATTGTTGACCTGGAATTTAAAAAAACTTTTGACAATATTTTCTCCTGGGGAAATTGGCCGCTAAAGTCTTGAATGGGTCTACACTTTCCTGGGTAAAAACTTGTCTGGATGACCAGGCCCAGGGAGTGGTGGTGAATGGACTGAAATCCTGTTGGTGGCCAGTCACTTATGGGGTTCTCCAGGGCTCAGTACTGGTCCCAGTCCTGTTTAATGTCTTTATGAATGAAATTAATGAGGAGATCAAGTGCACTCTCAGTCAGTTTGCAGCTGACACCACACTGGACAGGAGTATTGATCTGCAGGAGAGTAGGAAGGCTCTGCAGAGGGATATGGACGACAGATACATGGACCAAGCCGACTTGTATGAGTTTAAAAAAGGTTAAGTACCATGTCCTGCATTTGAATCACAACAACCCCATGCACTTTGGGGACAGAGTGGCTGGAAAGTGGTCCAGCAGTAAAAGATCTGGGGTGTTGGTTGACAGAAGCTCAATGTGAGCCAAGTGTCCAAGAAGGCCAGTGGTATCCTGGCCTGTATCAGCAATAGTGTGAGCAGCAGAACCAGGGCAGTGATTGTCCTCCTGTACTGCTGAGGTCACACCTCAAATCCTGTGTCCACTTCTGGGCCACTCACAGCAAGGAGGACATTGAGGTGCTGGAGCGAGTCCAAGAAGGCAAACGGAGCTGGTGAAGGGTCTGGAGCACAGGTCTGATGAGGAATGGCTGAGGGAACTGGGGGTATTTAGCCTGAAGAAAAGGAGGCTGAGGGGAGACCTTATTGCTCTCTACAACTGCCCGAAAGTAGGCTGTAGCCAGGTGGTGATTGGCCTCTTCTCCCAAGTAGAAAGTGATGGAACAAGAGAAAATGGCCTCAAACCAGGAGAGGTTTAGACTAGATATCTGGAAATATTTCATTGTGGAAAGGGTGGTCAGGCATTGGAACTGGCTTCCCAAGGCAATGGTTGAGCCACAATTCCTGAACATATTTGAAAGACATAGGGACATGATTAGTGGTGGGCTTGGCAGTGCTAGGTTAATGGTTGGGCTTGATGATCTTAGGAGTCTTTTCCAACCTAAATTATTATGTGATTCTATGGGGATATTTTTTCATGCCACTGCTTTATGAGAACTGTACTTATAGAGGAAAAACTGTAGAGAAATGTTTCAAATGTTGGACAGAAAGTACTTATTGATTTTGTTAGTGTTCTATCACAGGTCAGTTTAAAAACAGATGATTTTTTATTATATTTACCAATTTTCTATAAAAAAAGCATAAATATTAGCCATAACCACTACTATTTTAAAATATGAATGTATTGAAAAATAATTTCAGGGAGGCATCCCTAATAAGTATGGGAAATATGTTAATTATGCCTGGCATTGGTCACATTTGAAATCAGTAAAACAGTGATCTGCTACAAAAGTCTCAGTTTATAAGGATTTTACGCCTTAGATAAAGACAAGAAGATACAGTCTTATGCTGTGCCAGGGGAGTTTCAGGTTGGACATTAGCAGGAACTTTTTCACAGAAAGGGTGATTGGGCATTGGACTGGACGGCCCAGGGAGGTAGCAGAGGCACTGATCCAGAATGTGTTTAGGGAAAGACTGGATGTGGCACTCAGTGCCATGGTGTAGGTGACATGGTGCTGTTCGGTCATAGGTTGGATGTGATGATCTCAGACACCTTTTCCTCAACCTAACTGAATCTGTGGTTCTGCAAATACCCACCCAGCACTCAGCTAACACAGACAGCACATTTGTACCATCCTGACATACAGCCTGATTTACATGCAGTTTTTTCAAATCTTATTTTCAGATTAATCCTTGCTCTTCATAGTGTTGTGCTAATTCACAAAGGCAATATTGGTTTTGAATTTGTTGGTCTTAAGAGATCAAGTCTTTCTTTCCACATCCCCTCCTATCCAAGTGAAAATTAATTCAAGTGATACTGATTTGTGTCTGTGTCAGTGGTTAAGGAAGGGAATGAGAAACCAACTTGCTGACACTTGAATTTATTTAAGACACAGAAGAAATATCCTTACATGCTATTAGCAGTATATTTCTATAAGAATAATTCATCTGAACAGTTTCTCATGGAGAAGTATGCTTTTACATTTTACAGAAGAGGTAATAAAATGATGCATCTTTTGTTTTTTATCTCTCAGAACTTGTAAAATATTTTAATCTAAAATGAACCAACCAACTCTTAACAAACAAGCAAATAAAATTTCCCACAAGAGAGGGAAATGTTCAAGGCTATTTTAAAATAGGTATTTTTGCTTTTACTATTCTTTATTTAACTTTCTAGGCTTATGAGCAGAGCATTGATCCTGTTTTCATGAGGTTGTCTTGCAATGATATCTGTCAGACACTGCCTTACTTTGGCTGTTCAAGTACTGCCTGCTTGCTATGTGTTAGGGTAGTCAGTTCTGTTGTCTGACATAATGTGGTTTGTATTTTGGGGTTTGATTAAGTTGCTTGGATGCTTTGTAAGACACAGGCTAGAAAGGGATGAAACAATCAGTAGTGCTTTACAGATCAGTGTGTTGTGTTTTAGCTACTTGTTACTGTTTTGTAAGAGCAGGTAATCGTGTTCCAAAGGGAAAGAGCTGAAGGCTATCATCTGAAAGACAAAACAGTGCAGACACTGAAGATATCCGATAAAGACATCCTGGCTAGTGCAGAACTGACCTTGAAAACTTTTCAGTTACCTGTAATGTCATACATTTGTATTAAATAATCTGAAACTGCCAACCGTAAGCCAAATCTTCCTCCATAAATTGGGCAGCAGCAGTCTCATATATACAGATTCTGACAATGCTGTTGAAGGCCATACTTCCCTCTGGGACCTGGTATTTCTTACTCTGCCAACAGCAGTAACTACTACTCTTTGCTGTCATCCTTTGTGCGAACTGCCCTTTTAAAGCGGCTCTTCCCCTTCCTCACAGCTCGAGATGGCTGCACATCTCCCAGTTAAATGATCTTCCTGACATACCACAGAAAAATCGCATGTGAGTGGGGCTGCTCATTTTTCTGTTTACCTCTGTCAACTTGACAGTGAGGATTTTCTGGGCTCTTCTGGCACCAAAGGGGTGCAAGCCTTACTGAAGTCTCACTGACCTCAAAATCAATACAGAGATTTTCTTTTTGCCTCTGATTCATGTAGAAAGGATTAAGCCCACTGAAAAATGTCATGTGTAAGATAACCCAGCATAGATTCAAAATTCCTATAATTGTAGAAAAAAATCACAATTTCACAGAATTCTCCACAGCGTGAAGTATAACATTTTCATTCCCATCAAAGGATATTTACTGAAAAAACTCATCAAGTTTATAATAATCTATCTTAGTATACTTTTATGTCTCTTTTTAGCAAGACAAAGTTGATAAATGTGATAGACATCTAGCAGTATTACGTATTTGAATTTTGTTTTGTTATGTACACATCAATTCCCTTTAACCAAAGGTTCTCAGCCAGTACCACAAGAATTAGGATCTGAACATATGGTGGAAAAGGACAAATAAGTAAATAACAGAGACTAAACTGTTTTTTTCTAAACTATGACATATATTACAATTATAATCAGAAACAACAGGAAGCATATCTGGATATGCAACTGTTCTTGTTGAATACCAAAGTGAATCATATCAGGTATACGGTATAATACAGTAGATGTCTTGCTCCTTTAATACAACTAGAGACAGCAGTATGGACTGTATCCTATCTGGACTGGAATTCCCAACAAGATCTATTGCTAAATAGCTCCATATTAGTTAAATGGGTTCCATATATGTAATAAGTGATTTATTTGAATTTCAAGATCCAGAAAAGAAAATAATTAGTCAAAAATTAAACAAAACAAGAAAAAAATACAAAACTCATTTTGTAATTGAACAAACAAATAATAAAAAACCCAAAAACACCACAGTAAAAGAGCAAAAAGAGCTAAAATACAGAGATTGTGTCTGTGTAACATCGTAGACTTTTAGCAGATACTATGCAGCTTAAAGTAAAAAAAACTACCAGTGACAGCAAAAACATTTCCTTGCATATATAATAGGAAGCTGCCTTTCATTAAGAACGGTAATAAACAAGCATGGCAATGATCCACATCATAGTCATCATATAAATGTTTGTCTCATAACATTCTTCATTAGCAAAGACTTTTCATTCACAATTAAAAAGTATAAGAAGGCTTACTAGTGCTGAATTTACTACCATTCGGCTATTTCAGTACCAGAGTTGATAAATCAGTTTAATATAGAAAAGAAAAAGAAAGCTGTCAAAGGAATATTTCTGCCTTTTGCCAGATGGTGCACACCTTGCATGTTTAGTGAATTGAATTTAAATAAAGAGAAAAGAATATAATTCTAACTACCTGTAGGCTGCAGAATTCTTAAACATATTTGATTTAATATTAATCCAGTATGTTTTACCGGATGATTTATTTGATGTACTAAGTAATTTATTTAATCCGGTATCTCACATGTAATACATGACATACCTACTGTGAGAGACAATATATCTAATTCAGTAAGGCAAAAGTTTAATTCTACAGCTTCTTTGCTCTTCTGAATCTCCTGAATACAGATACATTTTATTGGAGTACTGAGTATTAATTTCAGTTTAAACAACTTCAAATCCAGTATTATGTGTATTAAGAAAAAGTATACCCATCTCAAGAGTGAAGAGAAAAAAGAGAACATAGCAGTCTTGCAAATGTGCTTGCATACAAACCACTTGGCTTCAATATGCTACTCTTGATAAGTGATATTTGTAATTAGGAATATTTCAACATCTGCCTGAATTCATGAAAATATCACTAATTTTTAAAGTGCTTTGGATTTATATTCACATTCTCTCATTGCTCATTAGTTAAAAATTATGTCATCAAGCTGAGGAACAAAAACCTTGTCATGCATCCATTCACATTCACCGAATTGGCAAAGATATTTGTAATTTACCTGTAATCTGGAAATTGTCATCCAAACTCTTTGATGTATAACATAAATTACACATTTGTAGACATCAAAAATTATGTCAAAAGACAAACAAAAGTTTCTGGCTTTTTTTTTCAGTGAGATTTTATCAATGTATGCTAGTTCTTTGGTTCATTACTCTAGGTGATATATATATAATGAATGCAAAGGTGCATGGAATGACAAATTTTGAAAGACTTCATCATCTTTAAATTATGCTTCTTTCTGAATCACAACTATTTACAGCACAGAGCTTTTGAAAAATTTGAAATAGAAAGGTGCTGGTCAAACAACATGAATTTAGAGCATGAAAAACATGCAAGGCAATAGCAAAGGGTCACTAAAGAAATTCTAACTGAGATTGTAAAATTCATTTTTGCTGAAACACATTTTCCTTTAATGGGGTAGCAAAAATAAAGCATTCACTGACTTTTTTTAAAAATGATCTTTACTTCGGCATTTGCGTTTTGTTCTGAAATATGGTAACAATACCCTCATGTGTAATTGAGAAAATTGCATCTCAGTATTTTTCAATCACTCTTTCCCCATCAGAACAACAGTACAGTAGTTCAAATATATAGTATCACATTCTCTCTCCATAAAACTCTAAAAAATTTGGACTTAAGTGGAATGCAAGCTGTCAGATCAATAAACTCATTCCAAATCCACAATTGGATGCATGACATTTACTATATTTTACTTGTGGAACCAGCACATTCAAAGTCTGCAATATCTGTGAATTTATTCTTTCAACTTGATTCCACTAAAAGAGAGATACGTGGAAAGCCTAAGCTTCAGTCTTCATTGATCAGGGCTTACAGTTGGATCACTCTCCTAAGAGTGGGTTTGTTGAGGAGCAGTTGTTATGTCATCGCAGTAGTATCTATGTACATGTTACACCTAATTATTAGACTGAGTATTGAGTAATACACAGTAAGAAGCAAGATTCAAATCCCTCACCTACATTCTATAAAATGAAAACTGAATGAGATTTTATTCGTCATTTATAAGTCAGAGAACTTTTATTAAACTTGTAAGTCTAAATAGTTAATGATTTACACAGAAGTCAGGATTTCTCCTCCTGAGGTCGTGTCAAATGGTTAAAAAAACCAAAAACAAATAGGAAATGTAGTGCCAAAAGGGCCTCTAAATCTCTTTTATGCTGCTTAGGAAGCTTTCTGAGAAATGGTGAATCATGGCTACCAGTCACTCTTCTCATTCCTACTCATATATTGCACATATTGTAATTATCAGACCAAATCCTCTCAGGGGAGAAATGGAACCGAGTTAGATTTTCCTAATAGCTGAGTGAGCGGTTCAATTGCTGTAAAGAAAAGGGGAAGAGAAATCACAAATGTATCATTATCTTCTTTCTACACTTGTTTGCAGGAATATTTAAACACTGAGATATTTTAGGCATGAGGTAATACTTTGGCTACTCAATAAAACACTATTCTGGAGGATGACCATGGAAACCTGAGAAGCTTTGGTGATAAAAATGTTATATATTAAATAAAACAAGGCAAGGTCTTTTAACCCTAATTTTGGACATAAGTAACTGAGTTGTTATAAAAATCCTCTTCAGACTTCTCTGTTCTTTTTTTTGGGCTTCACCATTAGATCTTGTAAAAGAAAGTGATGCAATCAGGCAGCAGGCTCTTCTGGTTCATTTAAATATAACTGCAGAAGTAACTCTTTAAAACCACTTAGAAAAGGCTAGAAAGCCTCAAATATAACAGCTTTCGGAAAATGGTGCTTTCTACCAGTCAGTGGGTTAGCCTGCCAACTTGCAGTTTCCATCCCATTTAATATTATACATTCCTCATGTAACCCTAAGTCACAGTCAAATCCACCAAGGCAGAGAAAACATCCAATACCGAAAAAGAACATCAGCAGCTCCATCATATCCTTCTGAACAGGTATGCAAAATCTCCAGATAATACTCTTAAAAACATCAGACTTTGAAATAACAATTTTCAAGATTTCAGAAGACTAATGAATACTTTGAATGTTTGAGTAATGCCTAGTTGACAATTAATGTTACTGAACTTCCATTTAGTAAGTGAATGATAGGTTTATTTACTTTTTTTTCTTACAATAAAAGAACTGAAATCCCTTAATTATTTGGGACAGTAAAAACACAAACACACACATCTTCTCCCTGTGCTTTATTCAAAAAAACCGACAATCCATTTTTCCTCCTTTCAACTAAAAAAGGACTTTCTGCATTCAAAAATCTCTTCACTAACTATTTGCAAATTGGATGTTCCTATGGACTACTATCAACTAAATAATCCATTTTACTGTGTAATTGTATTTGATAGGTTATACTTCACACAGATTTTTCTCTCCTTTAAGCAGTAACTTATACTGTAGAGTTGTTTTTCTGAAATCAAAGACTGTATATGTGGCACAAAATAATACTTAGCACCAGTAAAGCTTGAAAAAGCTAACACATAATAACTAATATATTTATTTCTATGTCAATGCCTGTCTAGAATTAATACATTATAAATTAAACTTTTTTAATAACAGATATATCAGTTTGAAAATGAATATACTCTCTGTGGTTACTGCTCCTGAGAAAAAGACATTCCTGATTTCTTTATCTTTGTATTTTAAGTGCTGCACACTTCTGATGTGGTCTAAGAATTATTTTTCTCTACTGAGAGACAGAGACTGCAGCCTCTAGCTATATAAACTTTTACATTAGTGATGTTAATATTCTGCTACCAATGCAACTAAGAGAGGATATGCTTTCATTGACATTTCCCTTTGAAGTGAAATCCTTAAGCTTTAATTTTTATTAATGCAAATCCCTGCTAAAAAATACCTTATCCCTGGTCACATATGAGGCACTGTAAGATCTAAAGACATCTTTGCTTTCAGACTTCAGTATTAAACAGCCTCTGCCTGCAATCACATCACCTTAGGCTCTGATAATGTTGGTGTTGATAATACAGAATAGGCAGGGACTAACTGATGCTTAAAAAGGAGACTTTCACATAAAATCCTAAACTTCTGGAAGCTGGTGAAAGTATGATAGAGTGCATTACAGAACAAGAACCTGCAAAGCACTCAAAATCCAGGAAAAGCT